>OX467708.1:59309020-59909020 GCA_950111635.1 Agelastica alni
CTATACTTCATCCATTTGGTTTGTACTCTTACCGCAGAAGGATACATTCGCAACTTGTAAGGCAACATTCGCTGATGACACAGAAATATTTGCTGCAGTTATAGATTCTATAATGGCTTCGAAAAAAGTGCAAAGTCACTTAAATGAAATGCTTAAGCAATCGAGAATACGTAAATACAGACAAATCATGACAAATTATAATTATTTAAAATTGGAACCGAATATCCTCAGTTTACCCTAAATGATGCTCATATTCCCGTAAAAAATAAAGTCAAATAACTTGAACTCTACCTAGATAAAAACCTTACGTGAAAAGCACAACTTAAAGCAAATAGGCAAAATATAAGAAATATGTTATGGTTAATAAACCGTAAGTTGAAACTCTCTCAACGAATCAAACTAACCATATACATACAATACAACAAATTTGGGCATATGGGGTAGAATCACGCCCTCTAATACCAAAATCCTTCAAAACTTCCAGTCTAAGACGCTTAGGATTATCACAGCACGTCTCTAGCAAGACCATCTATACTAACCTCAATGAACCCGTCATAAACAATGTCATCAGTACCTACTCAAACAAATACAAAAACCGAAACACAGAAACCACAGAAATCAACTCGTAAATGAGATCTTTAACCTACCACTCGAAAACAGAAGACTTAAAAGAAAATGGCCCGAAGATATCAATAGAAGAATCCAGAAAGCTGTCAATGGACTCACGCCAACATACTTTAGATCATTTACTTATTACTAATTCAAGAAGATTAGATTGTAGATTGTAGGGGGTGTCGTGAAGGCTATACTGCCTCTTAAGCACTTCAACCTATCATATCTTTTGTGCATTGCAAGTAGATTTTAAATAAGCAGTAAATTAAAAAATTAAAAAAATTTGTTTGTGCAATGACTATACATTTTAATTTCTTTGATGTAACTTGTCTGATAAGATTTAGTTTAAGCATGCATGTATCAATACAGTAAAAAAAGTTAAAACATATCAGGAATAATAAATAAAGCACACGATAAACAGAATAATAGAAACAACGCCAAAAATCACACATAATTCTCTGAGGCTTATGCGAAGAAAGATTAAGCCAAATAACCTAAAAATATTGAAAAAAGTGTCGTCAAAACTAACAAAAGTATTTATATATATATATATTAATATTTGGCATTTTTTTTTAAAAATTTATAAAACGTAAGATCCCCCACAAGCTATGAAAACAATTTCATAAATTTGAAATATTTTGAAAATGAAGAGCAGGGATGTGCGTCCTTTTCCTGTAAATTAATTTGAAATTTCTGGTTACTACAGGCACAATTTTCATAGAATTATAATTTAATGTTTTGTTTGTTAATATGGATTTTTATGTGGAGCAATTTAATAAACGCAGGCAGCGTGGCCGAGCGGTCTAAGGCGCTGGTTTTAGGCACCAGTCCGAAAGGGCGTGGGTTCGAATCCCACCGCTGTCATTAACTTTTTTTAATTTAAAATCTCACTCCAAATATATAAAACGGGAGTTGTTTTACTTTTCTGTATATAATATTTTTTTAGCATTAAGACTGTTTCTACTCGTTACTTCTTATTTCAAGAGTAATTATTAAAATAAATAAAAAGTTTCATTTTTGAATGTGTAATACTTTTATTGGCACTACTGCGTTGACTAAAACATTTACAAAAAAATTTAAGTGATATGAATAAAGATAAAAAGTTGGAGACGGGGTAAACTAGTTAAATCAGGACAGATTACAAGAAAACAACTCTGTTGAGCTGCCCCCCTCCCCACTTGGTAGAAATAAAAAACAAGTAGCGTACAATTATGAGCTATTTATGAGCTTTTATGATCCACGAGTTAAAAATTTTGAGCTTGTTGTACTGGGCAAAAATTTAAACATTTTTGTGGGGGGTAGTCAACGTTAACTTGACCCCTTCACCTTTTAAAAATTAAAAGGTTGAAGCTAATTATAAGCTTTTAAGCTAATATAATTTTGATTTTTAAGCTCACCTCCTTAATCCAAAAACAACCACTAATCAATGAAACTGAAGAAAAAAAACGTTTAGAAAGTTTAAGATAAATGCTGTTGAAAATGTAACGTATAAATGTCAACAACAAACGCTTAAAACACGCACGCTTTAATTATAAAATTACTTCCCTTACTCAAAAAACCAACCCACATATCTTCGCACTTTTTGGCTTGAACCCCCAAAACCCTCTTTAGATACGGTCCTGGTTGCAGGTATATATTTTTATTTGATAGAAAGCGTATAAACTATGATTGTTTAAAATAGACAGGAAGTTTCATTATTAAAGGATGTTTTGTTTATATTAATCTTTGTGTCTTTTTATCTCTACGAGTAATACATGTTTTTTATCTGAATTTGGTTAAATTTGGGCAAAAGTCAGTTAACGCTATTAAAAAATACGTATGCGTGACCTATTTTACTCAGTGAGGACAGGGCAAAATTTAAGTATACAAGTGACGTTTGTCTGGGTCATATTTTCATGGCAATGCAGAACAGTAAGAAGTACACAGCAGCTAATCGTATCATTCCTGGTGTCAGGGTACCATGACACCAGGAATGATACGTACGTTACAATGCCGATTATAACACGCGGTTGCCAGACAACGCCGTGTGATTTTGCTTTTTGGGGAGTCATAAAGAATAAAGTGTTGGCCACCCCACAGAGAATTAATAAGGAATGCGAAGCTCTACCTACATTCGAATCCAGAATTTCGAAAAACCTGCTTTTCCATGCTCAAGCAATGTTAAGCATGCATTAATGAAGGTGGTATGCAGTTTAAACACAAAATGTAACGCATAAAGTTTTTTCAACAGACATATTTGCATCTCATCATTGTTTGTTTTTATTAATATACCAATCGGTTAACTGAATTTTGCTTCAGTAAAAAATATATTTTATATTTTTTAAATAAAATTCTAAAAGTGCTTTTTTTAATACTTATTCATAAAATAAAAACTAAGTGTAATAAAATTTTAAAAGTATCAAGTTAAAATATAGAGAAATTATTTAAAAAAAGTAGCGTTTTAGTTACTTTTGTTTTAAATTGTTCTTATTGTACATCATAAATTCATAGAAAGCCTTCGCAGTGTCTTGAATTGCGCAAGACTAAAAGTAAACTGAAATATAGTCTATAGCACGATAGTTTTTTTGTGGAACAACAATGTAAATTGGACATGCAAATATCATTATGAAGCGTACATCGTCATAAAATAGTGTAGAGCAGGGAACAATAACCGTCAACAACGATATCATTTATTCAGTTGACTGGAAAACAAATCTGGCCTGACATCAACAAGTGTATAATCACCGCTACATGTGCGTGAGATTTACTAAATAGGGGAAACTTGACTACTTGGTAATTTGTCAAAACCAACGGGGATATCATAAGACAAGTATAAAGGTAGAAATAATTTTAGACCATAAATTATTTCTTCCTTATGCCATGTGTAACAAAACAAAACAAGAGTAATTTTTATTTACTCTTGTTTACTAACCCAAGCTTTACGTTTGACATAAATTTAAAGAATTGCAGTATTTAAAGTTTGTATTTATAATATTTTACTTTAAGGTCTAGTACATTTTACAAAAAAATTTATTCCGCAGCAAGTTTTTCTTCTTATCCTTGCAGGCATTTTATATAAACAGTTATAAAGGGCGAGTAACAATTGCATGGAGTAAGTTTTTGCTGGTAGATAAAAATAGTCTTTATAGTTCTTTATTTGGCATATGATGATATCCTTACAAACTGTGCTTAATTTAAAAATATTTAGAACTATATAGGGTGTCTCAAAAAGGCAGAGCAGCATAATAAAGTTGCATTTTTTAATGAATCACAAATTTTTAACTTAAATCTGGCTATATACATTATTAACGATTATATCATCATCTTGAGGAATAAAAGGATAAATGCGATTCATAGCCTGTATTCGTGTATTCAACACAAAATTCAAACAAAACAAGTATAGTGGAAAATTCCTAACTTCAACTTTACCCGTAAACAACGCCGGTTGATCTACAATTAACCCTGATCTAGGAGTTAACTCGGCACTGTCTGCCAATTTCGTGATCGGCTGTTTGAACCATGAATCAACACTGACCGGTGACCGTACAACGCAGTTTCAGATGGTGATCTTAGATCAGGATGATCCACTAGTTGAACTCGGTCCACACAACCCACCCACATTAAGCACAGTTTCTTGGGTTCATGCAATTGTTGACTTACCCTGTACGCAATATTAAGAATTCGCTATTTATACAGGTGTTCTATTTGAACTACCTTGAATTTACTTTGGTTTGTCGTTAGACCAATAAAAGCACATAAAAATGTTGGAAATTTCTTTTAGTTCATGGATTGGTTTTAAGTTTATTGTAGTTTGAGGGATACTTTAGTCCTTTTGTGCTATACAACAGCTTTTCGTTTGCCCCCGAAAACATTTTTCCATTATAATTTACTCTATTTGCCATTTCAGAATCATTTTCTATAGATATCTTTAGATGCTATAAATTGAGCTTCTCGATTATTGTTACTACCCACTGGACTTATGGATGGACAAACGTTTAGTCATTAGATTTTTTATATTTTTATCCACGAATGATGAGCGAAAAAATAAAGGCAAAGCGAGAAATGAAAACTATCATTCATAATATTTTTAAAAAACTACAATACAGTCATACATTTTATAAAAATTGTTTTGTAAGAATTTAAGTATTAAAAGTTATAAGAGACTATTGTAATTTTATTAGTATTACTAAAAAATGAAAAATAGATTTTCATAAAAAACCTTATTTGTTTATTGTTTTTGCTACCTGATAGCCTTCCTTATACAAAGGAAGGATCACAATATTTACGAGGATTACCGCGTTTTAGATGCTTAAACACTGTATGATCAAGATTTCTATTCGAGAAAATGAGTGAATGGGGTTGGAGTTATAGGATTTTTCGCCAGCAGTGTGTTTAATTGAACTAAAAATAAATGTTGCATAATATTTCGAAAGAAACATTGAGTGTTCTTTAATTTTTATGTACGCTAAACATAAACAATTTTGTCTTTTGTCGACCTCGGCAAACATATCTCGATACAATCAACATTGTTTTAAAGAAAGGCCAGGTCAAGAGTACCAACAACCGACGAGCATTTATGAGAGCACTGATGAAAGTAGAGGAAGCAAAAGATGTGTGTAAGAACCGTAGCAAGTGGAAGGAAGTGGTCTCTGCCTACCCTTACGGGAAAAAGGCGTGACTATATGTATGTATGTATGCATTTAGATGTTTACTTATACCCATAAGTACGTATTAATGTTTAATGGGCATATTATAATATAATGTTAAATATTCCAAACGTTGAATTTGTCACAATGAATTTCGACAACCATTATATTAGTTGCATTTTTAAAACTTGGAAAAATATTTTCCTGTTTCTTTATTAAATGTGCTTTTGTAAAAATTAATTTCAGGAGAGCAGATATTAAAAATCTGCTCGCAAATATAAAACAAAATTTTTTTATTAAATCGATGTATTTTGTTTTCAGATATCGATAATTCAAAAAATGATTCAATTAGATTTGAGGCAGGAACTTTAACACCAAACAATGGGTCCCTATACGTAGCTGTCGCCTGTTCCCTTGCCTTCATAACTTTGATTGTCACAATCACATCCGCTGTTTGTGTCAAAAGAAAAAGCAGAAATCAAGAACCAACGTAAGTATTTTTCAGTTTTATTAAATAGTGGTTAAAATATTTTACTTTCTGCGGGTAAGTTTTTTCATTTCATTTATCGTAGTTATGAAGTTATTAAATTGGGTAGTTGAATAATATTATTTGGGAAAATATTTTGAGTGTCTATGGATTTTTTTCGTTAAAAGTTTATTGAAAAAATAAAAAAACATCTAAACATTTGTAAAGGCTACTCAAAGAACCAAGCTACAAACCTGTCTCCAAAGACCCCACAACATACTTAGAAAAAACTACAATAACCAAGATACTAGAATCGCCCCTAAAAGAAACCATTACGAAAAAACTCATTCCTAGGAAGAAATCAAGTCGATGCCCAAAATTCTACGGCCTTCCAAAAATTCACAAAGATAGTGTCCCTTTAAGACTATAGTTAGCGCTTTTAATTCTCCGGTGCACAAGCTAGAAAAATTCCTAGCCAATACACTCCAACCACTATGGCAAAAGCAGATTTTACGTTAAAAACTCCATACACTTCACGCAGATTCTAGATTCTATCAACATAGACCAATATGACATTATGGCAAGTTTCGACGTCAAATCTCTATATCCAAGGATACCTGTAAACGAAGCTCTATAACAAATTGCAGAAAACGAAAACCTACCAGATCACATAATAGATCTCGCAAAACATTGCCTAAAAAACGCATATTTTATGCATAGTGGAGGGATATACCGACAAGTGGATGGAGCAGCAATGAGTTCTTCATTGTCCCCAGCCATTGCAAACCTCTTTATGAATTATTTTGAGAAGAAAGCCATTGAATCAGCAAATGTAAAGCCAACACTATGGATTAGATATGTGGACTACATATTCATCGTATGGTCCTTTGGCAAAAAAGATCTACTCAAATTATTAGACCACCTTAACTATATCCATGTAAGAATATAATTTACCGTAGAAATTGAAGAGAACAACCAACAAACTTTTCTAGGCGTGATGGTTATGAAAAAACAAAACGGACGCTTAGAACACACAGTGTACAGAAAACCCACACACACCAACAGATATCTAAACGCCGGATCACACCACCATCCATCTCAAATCCAAGGAGTAGTAAACACACTGATTTTCAGATTCCAATGTCTTACTGATGATCGCCACAAAACAGAAGAGATAGAAAAGATAACCTTAGCTTTAAAACAAAACGGCTATAAACAACGCAGCATAACAAAAACAATAAACCAGCAAAAACACCCACGACAAAAACAAGATCATGACAACACAAATAGGCCAAATACTATCTTACCCTACATTAAAGGAACCCCTGAGAGTGTTTACAGTGTGTCATGTAGAAATTGTAATTTAACCTACGTCGCGTCGAACAAACTAATCAAAGAATCTCATCCAGGTAAGAAGAACACAAGTTGGCCTTAAAAAACAAACAAACATCTGCCCTTTTCCAACATTAACACGAAACTGGTCACAATATTAATTTCGACAGCTGCAAACAAATAGCCTATGTCGAAAACTACAAAACAAGAACAATACGCGAGGCCATTGAAATAGAGAAGGTCCAGGAACTGCAGTAGGCTAAAATTTTTGATGTGCCCGAATTCGTGAAACAGAAAATATTATTTCTGACTATACCTCATACCTGGGACGATGGTAACAATAAATGTTTTTTTATATTTATATTTAATTAGCACAAAAATTTATTTTGTAAGTAAATACGAGTAAATTTTGCTGAGTTGGTCAATGTCAGATCTCTTATTAATATTATTGTTATCACTGTAAATTGCAACCATTTTTAAAAAGAGTCTAAAAATGAATTACGATGATACAATAATTTTATGACAAGAACAAAATTTGACAAAACGACTTTTTTTAGAAATGGAACAAACGACTTACCCGTAGGAAGTTTGTTCTATATTATATGAGATATACTCGTTCAATTAGAATCTCACCCATAGACCCTCTGATGAACAAATATATCTATTATTATTGTTGTTGATATTATTATTGTTTTATGCAGGTTTATCGGCTGCCCAGCGTTAATGGTATTATTTTTTGCTCATGTGATCTCTTTAAAATTTTTGATCGAATATAGCCACGATTTTGTAAACTAATCAAATTAGACGAGTATATCTCATATAATATAGAACAAACTTCCTACAGGTAAGTCATAAGAATGCCTTGTCTTAATCTTTCATTGTTTTTTTATTTATAAATATTAGCTTAATAACCGTTTAATTGTTGTACAGTGTGTAGAAAAAGTATTTGTAAATTTTTCATTTTTAATTGGTGTAGCAGAGGTTTTAGGAAAATAAGCAGCATTATTTAATTTTAAGTATAGAGTTTTAATACTAAGCAATACGCTATCTGGCGAAATAAACTTGCATCAATATCACGTAACCAGCAAGTATGATTGCTTTTTGTTTATTTGCCTGAAAGCGTGCGTTTGTGGGAAGATTATAGTTGTTTAATAGTGACTAATAATTTTATAAAAGTGAAAATAACCAGCAGAGCAAATTGTTTCTAATAATCCATTCATCCTTTTTTTCTTTGACACCACAAACAATAACGTGGTTTGCATTGACTACTTGAAGTAGCAGCCAGGTAAACAAAAATTGAGGACAATGGTAGAAACATTCCGTTTGAATATCAAAATTTTCACTAAATTGTACACTTCCCTTAGTAAACATCACACTTGGCGTCAAAAACGACCGAATGACTGAACGGGAAAATAAAGGTAAAAATGTCAATATATGTACACCGTTAACCTAAATATATCTGTATTTATTTAAAATTTATCTTACGCAGTGAAACGTATGATATTTTCATCTTTCATCATTTATAATTAATCTGCATTTTGTAAATTAATTACAAGGAAGATTATCGACCAGAATTTTTCGATAACGTTCATAGTATCTGAACATTTCAATTTAACGATGACCAGTTGACAAATTCCAACAAATTGATTACACTTAGCGGTCGCTCTAAACTGTAAGAGGCTTTTTCATTGTGTAGAAACAATTTATATTATCCATACATACGGAACGTATTTGATTATCCAAACTTGTCGGTTGAGAGTGTTTTAATCAACGCACATACACTCAATTAATATCGCGAGTTTACAGTCGTGTTATGAGATTTTTCTTAAAAAATTGTTTAGAACGTTATTACGACCAACCTACCCAAAGCTTGATATAGCAACACAAGTTTAAAGAATTTCGGTTCTTTTAAATATGGATTGGTAACGAAAAGAATAACCAATATTACCAATCCTTAGACTTCGTTTTGCTTAGTAATCAGCTGTAACTTAACTAGTGTGTATTACCAATAAGTTAGTTAACACTAATAGTCTGAGGTTATGCTGTTTGCTGTTGTCTGAGAGTGATGAGTAGAAAGTTAACTACAGATTAGCTGGTATTTGTTTTGCAAAGATTCGGTCCATACCAAAAGTTGCAATTCCATTCAACACTCTTAATATTGATTGCCTTGGACCATTACCAAAGACTGAAGATGGATTTATACATGTTTTCGTCGCTGTATATGCATATTCTAAATGCTGTTTTTTATATGCACTTAGAAGCCTAAAAACTGACGACGTAGCAGATTGCATACTAGATACCATATACTTTGTAGGCACGCCCGCACGTTATTACTGACAAATGGCACTTCGCTTGAAGCTGTACAAAAACATGAGCTTGTGCAAGAGTGGGATGTAGAATGGAACTTTATCACACCATACGGTCATCAAGCGAATTGCCAAGCTAAACGCTACATACGTTTTGTTGCCAATCTTTTACGCGTACAATCCAAAGTAACCTTAGAATGGAGTACACTTGTATCGCGTATCCAACTAATTATTATTTCTACTGTAAATAAAACCACTAAACGAACATCACTTCAAACTTTGTTTGGTTGTGACAATAGAATACCAGAAATACAACGTATTATTAATAATGGTTCCGAAGATAAACTTCTCCTGTCTGTTCTACAACATAAAAAATGGAGAAAAAATAATCAAAAAGCGTCTTACGGATAATGCCAAGCAACAAGAAAATTATGGAAACAAGCATTTAAAGATGGTGGAAACATGACGGTAGAGGTCGACCTCGGCGAACATATCTCGATCAGATCAACATTGTTTTGAAGAAAGGTCAGGTCAAGAGTACCAACAACCGACGAGCATGTAAGAGAGCACTGATGAAAGTAGAGGAAGCAAAAGATGTGTGTAAGAACCGTAGCAATTGAAAGGAAGTGGTCTCTGCCTACCCCTATGGGAAAAAGGCGTGACTTTATGTGTGTATGTATGCATGGAAACATATCAATAATAAGAGTGATTTGTGATTTTTTTAGTGAAACGTTATCCAACCATCCCACTTCCATCTCGACAAAGTATTCGCAACTTAAATTTAAGATTAGGAAAACTGGGTCAGCAACAGAGCTTCCTCGATCAGGTGCGCCAAAGTTTGTTGCTACAGAAGCGAATCTTAATGTTGTCGCGTAATGTTTTGTTCAATTACCAACTAAATCTCAAAGATGTATGAAATAGCAACAACAAGCCTGCGAAAGACTCAGAAAAGTGTGCAATTGAATGGAATGGAATTCTGCGAATTGTACACAATCCGGCAAACTTTAACAGAACCATCTTTTGGAGACGATTTTCAAGATAAATGGCAGTTGAGTAAACAGACCAACTGCGTTTACAGGAATTCTACAAATCTCCATGTGGTGATGAAGGCAGAGTTTTTTTTGTCAATTAAAAAAATGTGCGTATTTTCTCATCGATCGATTTTCGGAGTACCAATACTTTTGTTATTGATACATGTTGGTATCGATACATTTATTTTCGATTCGATCCAATACAGTGTATCGATACTTTTGAGCGGATGCTTCAAAAAGTGTTGTTAGAACTGCAAAATATTCCACTTTATGAACATTTGCAGCCGGTTAGGAAAAAGTTGATTTGGCAACAAGATTGAGCATCCCCGCATTATAAAAATTTTATAAGAGACTTTCTAAACAAAAATTTGGATGAATAGTTTTGGAGAAAAAGTACCATTAAATGGCCCTCACGATTCTCAGATTGTGCAGTTTGTGATATACTAAAAAATGAGGTTTATTCCGTCGAAATTCTTGATATTAAGTATATAAAGCTGCGAATTAAATCAGAATTCTAAATTCGACAGTCCCGAAAGATTTGCGACAAAATTTGTAAATCGTTGTTCAAAAGATACAATGTTTGCTTAGAACAGCACATACATAAAAATAATTTCTTTATTGGAGATGATACATTTTTTCAATTCTAAATTCTTGAACTGAGATAGCGCCTTCTTCTTCCAAAATAATATATTTGATACAACGTTATTGAATATCTTTAATGTAAAAAATATTTATTTATAATATTTACTTAGTTTTACTAAATATTCTTTTCAAATAATTACCAGTATTCAGGAAATAAAACTACTATTCTTGAAAGACATGAAATTTTTGAAGAAAATATAAAATGTATGAAAAACACTTTGAGCGTCTTTTTAGGTTCATTTAACTGCAGTATATAATTGTGTATTGATTTATATTTTTGACTACTGACTTAGGGCCCACCCTGTATTTCTTTATTTATTATTTATATATTATTCATTATTTTTATTTTTTGCCAAGGTCACGTCTTAGTGTGACTCTTTTTGAATTATAACGACAATAACATCAATTATCCAAAGATCACGCGATGTGTTTTATTTTCATTGCGACCAGTAAATATATTTTCAGCTGGAATTTTTTGATAAATGAGTTGTCTGTAATGTTTCTATGCCAATTTTAATACATAAGTGATAGATTAAGCAGTAACTTAACATGGATTTTAACAAAGACTGGCTAACACGTATTGATATTTTATAATATTACCGCCTCTAATTATCACAGAGAAAGCGATCTGAACTGTTCATTGATTCAGATATGTACCTCTAGTGCAAAATTAATTTAATCTTGTAGTTACTCCAGTAGATTGCTGAAACATTAACCCTTTACACTAAATTTAATGACATTCTCTGTATCGTATTCTACGAAAACGAACATTAGTCTACATGTCTTACAACGCCTTTACCCCAAAGAGCTGAACAGCACAATTACGCTACACTAAACATCACTTGTTCTAGCTCACCTTTGGTTCGGGTACACATCAAATTTATCCAAAATGTTCAATTTGTTTTCTTGTGATACAATCAGGTCGTGCAGTTACCAATAATAGTCGATAGCATAATTTTAATTTCCATTCTACAAATTACTACTAAGTTTAAACATGATAATAAACTAACTTTTGATCCTATAAACCCATAAACAATTTTTTACAGCAACAAGTTATATTGTATAAGCTTTAAACAATTGTAACATGTGTTTGACGCAACTAACGAAACTGTCAATGATAATTATAACATAGACGTTGTCAAGGTTGTTAAATAGCCACATTTATCTTTCAAGCTGTGAAATCTTCTTAAAAGAAAAAGAAGAATTTTATTGTGTTGTTACTTTTGTCTTATAATATGACTGGTGTGTGATTAAATTTATTCATAGTTTTAAGATATTTATTTATTTGTTTGGTTAAGTGTTGTTCTGATTAATTTATTTTTTTGTGTTATTTAGTGTTGTCTGTGTTTTAATTAATATATAACTACAAACAGGCTCTATATGTTTTTCCTTAATTTCAAAAGAAAAAATTATTTTATGAGGGCGTTTGAAACTCCCTCTGAAATTGAGAAAGTGCTTTTGCTTTAATAAAAGTAAGGAATAATAATTAAAACAATAAGTTTGTAAATTTTATTTTTAGTAACAACAATTAAAGTCATTAATTTTAATTAAATTTAAGAAATAAAACATTAAAAAAAGATAATCATAGATATAGAGATATAATAATTGGTGATTTTAATTATCGTTAATTCCAATAAAGGGTTTATTTTAATTTGTTGTTGTTGTTATTTGTTGTACCCATTATCACAAATTGGCGCCCAACTTCAGAATTTTAATAATTTAAACTTTAACTTTTAATTTACAGAAAACTTTACATGTACAATTTAAACTTATAACAACAAACTTATTTGCAATAATTTTATTTACAACACCAAATACCAAATCACATTTACACCTACAATTTAAATTAACTATCTATTAATTTTTAATAACGCTTACAAACTAAAATTAAGTTGACTTTTACTTCCAATAATAATTTATTTGCAACAAAGTTTATTTACTTTGAAATTTAAAATTATTTTCAATTAAAAATTAGTTTACGAAATGCAATATTACGAATATTTTATCGTAAGTACCATAATCACTATATTACAAATAAGTTTATGTTTGAAAATATTTTTATTTCAAAATTTTTATCATACCCAATCAAAATAATATTCATCTTAATTTGACTATATGTATGTATGTATGTATACATATGAAACACGTCGATTTTTGTTCCAAGGGGGACACATTTTTACGATACAAATATCTGTCATTTATCATTTTTTAAATTACAAGTGCTGTATATTTTTTAAATTTTTGTACACGAAATTTAGACAGCAATAAACTAAAATAATATTTTTTTAAGCCCCTAAACCCCATATTACTAATAAATTTTTATAAAAAAAAAATTGCCATAAATGTTTTCATTGGTAAAATAGATACGTGTAACCGTATTTGCTTCACATTTATAATTTAATTTACCTAATAACTACACGTATTGGTTAGTAAAGTATACATTTTCAAATTCAAGTTAAGCTTTTAATTTGCATAATATTTGTCACAATTCATCTATACCCCTAAATGCAAATAATTTATTTTGTTTATTAATTGTGAACTCACGAAAATAAACATTAAAGGTTAAAATATTCACAGAAAATAAATGTCAATACAGATTTAATATTTTGTTACAACAAATACTCAACTCTGAACAACGCCAACGCCTACAAAAAATATTTTTTTAACTAAGGAAATCAGTATGTATTGATTTTATGATAAATTAATAAAATAAAATGGTCATAGTAGATAATATTTTAAAAACAAGTGTCATTGAAAAGAATAGTAACGAAAACAATTTACTTGTTAAGTTATTAAATTATGCTTTGGCAAGTTTTAAATGTCTCTAGGATCAGGTTTTTAATAAATTTGTAATATTGATTATTTCCAAAAATATGAATAACACTACAACAGTAGTTTTTGTGAATTTTCAAATTAATTGTTGCATTTAAAATTAAAATTTTATTATAAAAATCATTGAATAATAAATAACCTAATAAAAGTGAGCTGTCAGCTCAAGGCCACTTTTTGACAGACAGATAGAAGTAGGTATGACGTCACCCATCTGTCGCTGACGCTGAAGTCAACGAGTACACGCAAAAAGCTGCTCAACGCGCCTATAGAAGTTTTCACGTCAAAAAGCTCATAGAAAGTGTACAAATTAGAAATATCTTACTTTACATTTTACGTAAATATAAAAAATATAAATACAAGCATTATGTGCGCAATTCATTGTACGTATAAAAATATTTTCATGAATTTTCATTTCCTTTTGATATTGTAATTTGGTTTTTAACTTTCAGATACATGACTGCCCTGTATGACAGCAACCCCCACATGTTTTTACGTTCGGCATTGGGAAGACCGCCGAGTGCTGAAAGTGGAAGTTATGCGACAATAGCTAGCGTCCATAAGGGTCCCCCATCACCCTCTCCATATGCCACCAGCGATGCCTGCCAATTTTATTCCTCCAGCGATGCATGCAGAGTTTCATACTATGCCTCCTCACAAATCATGTTAATTTCCCAGGTTAGTGAAAATGTGTATTGCTTCAGCTAAGTAACGAGTCAACTATTCCATTAAGGTTATTTTTCAATAAAAACTAGGAGCTGATATGATAATCCATTTTTTTTATATTTACACCGACTTTGTAAAAAAAGTCTTGATTAATTTAAAGTGCAACACCTCTTAAAAATGAAACACGCCTATGTTTTAATAATGTATTAATTTTTTTGTCATATCTAAAGTACAATAAAACGAATTTTGTTTAAATAATTGGAGACTTATTAATTGTAATGTAACTAAAATTAACTAAATTATTACTATAAGTTCTATAAGTTATGATACACAAAACTTTTTACCGAAATTATTAATTAATTACTTGTTTAAAATGGTGTCCATCCACTATCATACAATTGTAGAGTCGCTGTTTGAAATTACGTCGAACGTTTTGAATCATTTTAGGGATTATTGGACAGCATTCATGTTCTATTCGTCGTCTTAGTTCTTTTAACGAAGCGGGTTCGATGGTATAAATATTGCTCTTTAAATAACCCCACAAAAAGAAACCCAGATGCGTTAAATCGGCAGATCTTGCAGGCCATTTAATAAAGCCTCTTCTTTCGATAAATTGCCTGGGAAATTGTTTATTAAGATATTGCTTTTTACCCTAATGCGTCGGTGCGTCGTCTTGTTGGAAAAACAGACCATCTTCTGAGTATCTATTATCATTTTTGATTATATCTTACGCCAAATTATCAATATATTTTATGAATTTAATTTTTATTTTCACTGAAAGAAGCGCAACGCCATTCACGGTCTTTATAGTTATTGTTATAGAGCAAAATAGATGCTGTTTAAAATTTCCAGGTGAAGTTGTGAATATAATTGGTAAAAATTTGTATGATATCAAATAGTTTTATCTGTATTTGGTTTACAATTTAGTGATTAATGAATGTTGTTGTTTGTTACATAGGTAGGTACAGTGCAACAGAAGTAGCTTGGCGGGCGACTAGCCTCTAAAATAACAAATATTCGGCTGAATATACTTTACAATCGTAAACTTCTTCCTTCGATTGTACCTCACGATTACTGAAAATTTCGTCATCGCCGATCGAATCGTTATTCGAATGTTTTTGTTGTGCGCAGATTTTGTGATCTCTCGCTCGCCAAGCTACTTCTGTTGCACTGAACCTACCTTAATATTGACAATTTTTAAAACATTTTATTAATGAAACTGCTTGAAAAATTTATGATTTCAGAGGATAGTGGTGGAAAAAATATTTTTAATTCTATATTATGAACGTACATAAAAATTGTGCTTGTTTAATTCAAGTTAGTGTCTATTTATGTACAATCATTCTAATATATCTATATTTCCTCTGTTTATCTCGTCAATTTAAAGTTTAATCTAATTAGCACGACATTTATAAGAACAGTGAATAATAGAATCGATATATTTATAAACACTTTAGATACTATTACACTATAACTGCAACCACCCGTGACTGAAATATACTGTTTTAACAACAAGGTAATACTACTGTTAATTATTATTTAACCCACTTAAATTAAAAATTTAATCAAATTAAAAATTTAAATATCAGTGCTCTCCGGTGGTATGGGTGCGACCCACACAACTAACTTCCCAGTGGAAAGAATGAATAAATACCATATGTTTTGTTGTTATAATAATTATTATTAAAATTATTATAAAATTTCAATTTTAAATTGTTTATAACAAATTATAACAATATTCTGTTTATGTGAACCATATTCTTTCAAACTTTTTCTTATCATTTCATAAGCGGGAGCTATTTTAAATTTTTTTTAATTATTATTATCAATAATCATTTGTTAGTAACAATAGTCAATTATTATAAACAATGCTTGATTATTACTAACAATAATTTTTCACTGTTATATCGTCTTCAATGCTGATCTCTCAATAATGACACAAGTTTAAAATTCTCCAATTCCTAATTTTTTTTTTTCTAAAATCTCTTTTCATGAAATATTGTCATCATATTTTTTATACAAATATTCCCAACATGCAAAAATCATATTATCCAATAGATTTTAAAATTCTGTATTAAAATTATTATAATTTATAAATTACAAAATTCAGGTAGATTTTGCTGAAAATCTAATTATTTTTAAGTTGCGTAATTATGCGTCGAATGCAATTGGTCCCACGTCGATATCATTGTTTGTTCTCGAGATAATCGAGACGAAAAAGAATTCCGAACGTACATACGAACATACGCACATACGTATATACACACACAGAGGTCCACTTAAAAACTATTGTATTCGACTCTGGGGACCTTGAGTGGAGATATGTCAAAATTTGGGATTTGCAAAATCGTTCTCATAACTATAACTTCCCTCTGGAAAGTTAAATATAGATTTTACGATTTTAGTGCTATAGTTAATTCTAAAGTGTTACAACATACTGATCTTGAAAAAGAAGCTATTTAGCGATAGTAAATCAGTCATCCTCTTCACTGGATTTGTCTTTATCATTGGAATTTTCTGCTAATCAATAATTACCCCAGTTTTCTGCTCGTCAAATGTGACAATTTTTACCCAGTCAAGTCATCTTGAGTTAATTTTTTATCAAGTTTAACACTATCCATTCATACTGCAGGTGTTACTTCTGTTCTGTTCTGTTACTTTTGTTCAGTGCTGCATCTCCACGTACAATATGAGACGATCAAAGTACTGTGTGTCCCATTTTAACTCAATTGGATTGTATTAACAGTGATATGGAGGCAATCTTAGTATCTGATGCCCATGTTTTTGGAGTAGCTCGTCTATAACGTACCCGGTAATTTGTGGCTTATTCTGACGGCAAAGACTTACTAGCACTGTCTTGCCCGAATCGTCTCCAAATTTATTTTTTTTGCATGTTCAATGGGTTTGGGGTAATTTTTCTATGGTATTGGATGTTATACATAATAATTAATGATGGTTCCTCTAACATTGATATTAGTTTTTCAAAGACCCACTTTGTAAACGACTCATAATCCATAAAATCGTGATAGTCTGCACCCTGGTGCTTCTTTTTTAATTTTTATTTAGACAAAAGTTTGCAATCCTAAATCACTTTTATATAATATTAGTAGGTTAGGTTTACTACAAACTGACACACGCCAATGTCTGCTAACAGTCGTTCGCTAAGACGATGCACTTAAATATAACCGACAAACGTTACGGCAAAACAAGCAAAATCTATGTCATGAAACTACGAGACATGAGTGTTTTTTTGACTCCGACGAATAATCTGTCTATCACACTTTAGCATAACAAAAAAAAGTAAATTGTGCACTTGTGTATTAGAGAGAGACGGATATTAAAAACTACGTTGTAGATTATCTCAGGCACACGCCAAGAACGGTGAAACAGAGTATACTAATCGAAATATGAACATTACAATAATTCTATTAACCATTTAAAACAAAAAAAATTAAATCATAAACATAAAAAAAACGGTATGTTTAACACTGCATTAACTTTTTAATTATATTTTTACTGTATTAATTGTAAATTTAACACAAATACTTTATCTTTTTTAGACAACTTTTGATCCTCTGATACTAAATTTACTATTTTTATCTTTAAAATGTGCTAATGTTCTTAAGAATGTGTGTACTATAATTAAGTTTTGGAGTGGCCTTTCCGGTCTTTGATTCCTGGATACTCCCTTTACATCTCCATTTTTTTTTCGAGTCCTACAAATTTATCTCCTTTCTCTATTCTAACTTTAATTTTTGTTTTATTTAAATAATGTTGGTTTATCAAATAGGTTAAATGTACCAATGTAAAGTCATTAAACGAAAGATAAAAATTGTAGAGCGGATATTGCATTAACTTAAAACCAGAACTAATCAATCATTACAAAGGAACAGTCATTATTTAAAGAACAATTTTTATAAAATGTAAAAACATGAAATGATTGTACAAATGTACAAATATTTAAGATTATTATCTGGCAAAATGTGTACCGCATTGAAATAGTGCTTGCATTAATAATGTGTTTATTTTTTGCTTATTCATTATTTATTTAATTTTAAGTGTGCTAGAGTAACTTTCAAATAAAAATATATTCGATCGGTGCTGATTGACGTGTAGAGACGTGAAGTTAAAAAAGTAGTTTCCATAATTTTTGTTGTTTAAATTCACAAACAGAGATAGTTACAGAGTAGTAATTTAAGTTAGCTGTAAGTTGCTGATTGATCTTATGATCAGATTGTAATCTTAACACAATGCCGCACAAGGGTAATTGTTTTTAAAACAAAACAAAAAATTTACAAACGAGTTTATTTTGGTACCTTAAAAAAATACCTTTGTTATTTCAATAGATCTTAGAAAATCTCATAGTTCCAACATTCACATCCCCCGCATGTAAAAATTTATGATCTTTGATGATCTCGTGATTATTCTGTTTTCATGTAAATACCTTGTTTTCTGTGACGTCTAGCTTTCAAATCATTTTTCACGAATCAATTATCTTTCAACCTAGAGATGACTGATCTATTACAGAAGCATACGTACCTTTAAAAATGTTTAAAATGATAAATCTACATCTTGAAAGGATATTAATACCATTTCTCATGTGTAAGTATATTTCTTTTGGATTTTAATGTGAACATCAATTTTCAGAAAACGATTTAATGTTTAAAATGGTAAAAGGTATAGGAATTTTGTCATGTTGTTTTAAGTTCATACGAGGGTGGTCTGAAAAGTTTCCGGCCTTAACGTGAAGCTTCTTCTTCAAGTTCCGTCGTTTATCGAAGGTTGGAAACCATCGTAGCTATGCGGATTTTGTTAACCACCGCTCCAAATAATTCTGAGCTGCTGCATCCGAACCATTGTCTTAGGTTCTTGAGCCAGAAAGTTCTGCGTCTACCTACATTTCTCTTTTCTCGAATTTTGCCCACCATAATGAGTTGAAGTAATTTGTATCTTTGCCCTTTCATCACATGTCTCAAGTATTCCAATTTTCTTTGTTTGACAGTCAATAGTATTCCTGGTTCTTTTTCAATTCTTCTGGTTACTTCCACGTTTGACACTCTTTCCATCCATGATATTCGTAGAATTCTTCTGTAACACCAGAATTCAAAGGCAGCCAATCTAGTTAAATGTATCCTTAGATGTAGTGTCAACGTTATATCTTGACAACTCAAGAACTTCTTAATTTTAATAAATAAGGTACGGTGCTATCTCGATTCGCGTTTTTATCTCTTTAGTTTGGTCCATATCTGATGTTATCCACGTTCCCAAATGCCTGTAGTTGTTCACTCTTTCTATTATCACATTTTTAATGCCCAGGTGGATGTTTGCGATTGTCGATTTAGTGATGACCATACATTAAGTTTTTTTTTAATTGATCTTAAGGCTATAGTCATTGCAACATACATTAAGACGTTCTATCACGTTATGTCAATCGTTGTTATTATCCGTCATTATCACTGTGTCGTCTGCAAAACGTAAGTTGTTCAGAATTACTCCATTGATAGATTTTTTTTTATGAAAATAGTCGCAAAAAGGGTAGACCTATCGTGTGGGCCGCGGACGGCCCGCACTGCGACTATTAGAAGGGGAAGGGATTATAGAAAGGAGATGATTGTGGACACGCTTTTTAAAAAGTTGCAGGTTATAGTTCTCTGGAAAAACTAATTTTGGAAGCTTATTCCATTCCTTAGCAGACCTGTAAAAGAAGGATTCTTGATGAAGATTGGTCCTTGTAGTGTCAATCTTGAGAGTAAATGGGTGAGACTGATCAGCGTGCCGAGTTCTTCGGCCGAATGTGGCCAATGGTGGTACAAGAGTTTTTATTTCTCTGGAGCATCTGCCATGGAAATATCTGTAGAGAAATGACTGGTCTGCAACTCTTCTATATTCTAGAGTGTGAAGGGTATCTGTGAGAGTTGAGCTGTTTATCAAGCGAATGGCTCTTTTCTGAATGGAATCTAGAAGACGAAGAGAATGCCTTGGTGCTAAACCCCAAATGTGCGAGCAATACTCCAGTGGAGGTCGGATTTGAGCCTTGTACGTCGTCAACAGTTGATCAGGAGTAAAAAACTTTCTGGCTTTCCACAGAAAACCTAGCCTCTGGCTTCTCGACTTTGCGATGTTAGCAACATGGTCATGCCAAGACATATTATTGGACACCGTGACTCCCAAAATCGAGATGGAGGGACTTGGTTCAAGGTTATTTCCGGACATTGTAATGGGATGATTTGAGGAATTCACTTTCTTGGAAAACGTGGCACTTTGTGTTTTTTGGGCGTTGAACTGAACAAGATTGTTGGTTCCCCACTCGACGATTGCTTTAAGATCTCTATTGATGGAATCAACCTGTTCCTGCCTGAGTCTATTTGTATCATTCATCGAAAGTGATCGATAGGATGTGAAAGTTGGGACAAGTGTGCTATCGTCTGCGAAACTGTAAATGGGGTTCGTAGTTGTTTTTAAGAGGTCGTTTATGTGTAAAAGAAATAAGGTGGGGGACAGGATGAAACCCTGGGGGACCCCGGCATTGGTTTTAAACGCATCAGAAGAAATACCGCCAACTGCCACATGTAAGGAGCCATATTGCATGAAGCTCAAGAGCCATTTGCGCAGTTTGGTTGGAAGACCGTAGGCAGATAATTTACTTAACAATGCCTGGTGCCAAACGCGGTCAAAGGCTTTAGATATATCCAAGGCTATTGCACGGGATTCACCAAACTTTTCAATAGTGTTTGTCCAAAGCTGAGTGATATAAGCCAGCAAATCTCCAGTAGACCGAAGTTGTCGAAATCCATATTGTCTGTCATGGATTATCTCAAATTTCTCCAGATATTTGATAAGTTCTGTGTTAATCGCTTTTTCCATAACTTTGGATATGACTGAGAGCAATGCAATAGGGCGATAATTTGCAGGAATAGTCTTCTTTCCTTTTTTCGGAATCGGTTGGACTTTATGCCCTCTACTTCTGGCAGCACTCGTCAATAAAAGCTAGGAAATGTGGTTGCGTACCTTTTACAGGAATTCACCAAAATTTCAGCTATTTTATAGGCGCAGTTGTTTGTGCAACTGAATTAAAACGTGGCCGTACCAGTTTGAGAGAAGTTGAACGTTCGGAATGTCCAAAAACTGCAACTACTGACAACAACATCGCTTGATTTCACCAAATGGTGCTAAACGACTGTCGAATTAATGCGAGAGAGAAAGCAGTGGCTATAAATATGTCAAAAAAAACGTGTTTGTCATATATTAAATTAGCCATGAGAAAGCTGTCCAAACGTTGGGTATCGTGTTTGCTCGCGTTAGACAAAAAACGTGTTTGAATGAACATTTCCAACGCTCTTTTGTCACAGTTTGCTCACGTTAAACCAAAAAACGTTTTCAAATGAACATTTCCAACGCTCTGTTAGCGCAGTTTGCTCACGTGAGACCAAAAAACGTGTTCGAATGAACATTTCCAACGCTCTGTTAGCGCATTTTGCTTACGTTAGACCAAAAACGTGTTCGGCAGAACATTTCCAACGCTCTGCTAGCGCAGTTTGCTCACGTTAGACCAAAAAACGTGTTCGAATAAACATTTCCAACGCTCTTCTAGCAAAGTTTGCTTTCGTTAGACCAAAAAATATGTTTAAATGAACATTTTCAACGCTCTGTTAGCGCAGTTTAAGCGCAATAAATTGGGGTTTTCTGCACCGATTAATTACTGCAGATGAAACTAACTTGGATACACCATTATGCGCCCGAAACAAAAATACAGTCAAACTAATTGACTGTAAAGGAGGAGTCGGCTCCAAAAAAAGCAAAAAGGAAAAACATTTACATGAGCATATTACGCATCATTACTTGACAAGCTGAAGGCAGAAATTGCGGAAAAACGGCCACATTTGCATTCTGTTTCACCAAGACAATGCTTCGTCTCACACCTCAGCGGCTGCTATGGCGAAAATCCACGAATTACGGTTTGAACTGCTTGGCTACCCTCCTTACTCACCAGATCTACCCACAATCGACTTCTTTTTGTTCCCTAATGTATATATTGCGCTCGGAGGACAGAGAGTTTCGTCAAATGAAGAGGACATCACCTACGTAAACAATTATTTTGCAGAGAAAGACGCCGCTTACTATTTGGACGGTAGCATCGCTGGAAGAAGTGAGACTTAGAAGGAGACTATGTAAAAAATAATAAATTTAAATGTTATGACAGACATGCTACTTTCGGATATACTGAAAGTGAACAGCAACTTTGTTATTTTAAATGGAACACCCTGTATATTACTACATTTTCGGACTCGACGTAAAATTTTAGAGTCACTTTGTACAGAATGTTTCCTATCTAAAATGTACATTTATGGGGATAATAATTTTTTTAATAAAAAATTTACAGATGCAGACCTTTATATTAAAAATTCTATGTGAACATCCCCTTGACCAAATAAAAAGATTTGATTGAGGTGGTTAGTAAAACGGTAAAGGGTAATTAATAAGTGATATTTTGAAAACTTCTCACAGTATACAGGGTTTGTAAAAAAAGTGATCAAAACTTCAACAAATGTTAAATATTTTCATATTTTAAAATGGAACTACGCAGTTTTGTCCTTTAAACGAAATCTACAGCAGAAAATAAGGGAGTTTATGTTTACTTTTTTCATATCTAAACATAATTGCTTTCAAGATATTAACCTATATTAAAAAAATTTAATACTTTTGTTTGTTTTGTTTTATTTTAATAAGCTTTGTATGTCGCTGTCGTAATTAAAAACTAATTGTCATTGTTAGCTCTTCTATAAAGTAACAGATATGGTTTGTTTAAAATTAGGCAATGAAGAGTACGTAAATTTTCTTTTAATTTATGGTGAGCGTAATAAAGTTCTCACTAGAACATCGCATTGTTTGATACAAGATATCCAGATCGACCACGACCCAGCCATGACACCGTAAAGACAATACTTAAAAATTTAACAATTTTTGGTTGTTTTCAAGCTAAAGTTGAGAGATCGAAACCTATTTTTAAAAATTTTATCACTAACAAGCCGGTAATTGTTTAAAATATAAGATATGTAAAAATCATAAAAACAAGAGCACATTCAGTACTTTCATAAATATATTCGTAATTTGGGCACTTGAAAACATAAAAATTTGCAAAAATATCCAGAGCAACACCAAAAAAAAATTTTTTTTTGTAGAGCTGTCTAATTAATTACAATAAAAAAATATTAAATACTAGATTATTATCGATATTTGAAATTTCGCAACTTTTGTGAATACTACTGACTACAATTATTCAAGGTTAAAAATAATATAAGATTATTGTAATTCTTAAGAACAATTACGTTTAGGAAAAATATAGGCAACCCATCGTTTGCATATTCTTTATGCTTTGTACTTTGATTTTTGAATTTTTAATTAATTATAGCCAGGCCAGGATTTTTATAAATTTTAACAAACTGAATTACTTGTAAAATAATTTTTATCCATTAAACATATGGGTGAAGGTTGATTTTACTTCGGATCTTAGACTAGTCGTAACACACACTGTAAATATATATTATCTTAATTAAAATGGAATATTTACGATCGGACAGACTTACAAAGTAGATACTAAATTAAAAATTAAACTTATTTTATTTGGATTCAAGTCATGCCTACTTGAGACTTGAGCTGAAATTGACTTTTTTTATAAATTAATGTTTACGAATCCATCAAGTGACGTGTTTTCCAATTGTAAAGTGATTCTTTAAAAAAAACATGCATTCTATAAGAAAATAAGAATCGCTTTAGACTTAAATACGTAATAATCTTAAATCAATAATTGCCGGACACTATTTTAGATGTACAATTTAAAATTTGATTAATTCAATCAACGCCTCTCAGCGGAACGTAAATGTATGCAAACTAATCACCAATCCACCCTCGAAATTCGCTTAAACTTTAGTTATTCAATCGACGGACTTAACAACGGTTTAACAATCCCTCAATAATCGTCTGCAAAACTAGTGTGAGATAACTAGCTCGAAGAGGGGACAAACAATTCATATCATATTTTATTAATACACCGTAGAAATCAACTATTAATTTCGACAAGTTCACTTTATTATCCAGACATTGCAGAGGTTGATTGATTTTAGTCACATTCATGGGTGTACATTTAAGGATTTTTACGATTATTTTTCTTGTACGATTCTCAACCAATCGGAACGTTCAAAGGGAGCTCCAATCCTTACCGAATAAGAGAAAGGTCAGTGCATCAGCATTCACAGATAATGAGTATGAAGCAATGATCAAAGCTTGGGATGGTTCTCCAACTGGTAGGATACAGTAAAATCCCATTTTCACTAAAACAACGCAGGGTGAATCAAAATCATGTGCTAATAATAAGTGGCTTGTACCCAACCATACTGAAGTAAGTCGATGCCCAGTGAGACTTTTGAATAAGTTGGTGTTAAAAAGAAACGAAAACAATAATATTAAAACAGATAGGTTATTTCTGACAGTAAACCCATACTGGAAAAAGCAAAAAACCCTTGGCTGGGACAAAAATATTCCAATTGGAGTAAATGAAATTTCCAAATAGACCAAAAAGTCTGCAGAATTGGCCGGTTAAGAAATCACAAACAAATTTTTTTTAAATCATTCTTGCCAAACAACTGCCGTTTTACAATTGGCATAAGCAGGTGTATCGGAACAAAAACTGATTAAAATTACAGGGCATGGTAATAGTAATTCTATAAAATCGTATCTACAATAAGATTAAGAGCATCACGAACATATAATAAATCAGATAAAAACCAAACTAAGACACACTCTTGAATCTAGTAGCAACGTCGAAATGTCCAGCACATCAGCAACTCATAGCCACGTTGAAGTTTCCAGCTCAGAAAATAACACGAATAAAAAAATGCTGTTTATAATAATTGTAATTTTATGGCACCAATATGTATTTCAATTAATAAATTGTTCAAATTTTCTCAAAAAATGATCATATCGAATACAATTCGTACTTCAAAATATTTAAGGTTATACATCTCAAACTTCCTGCACAGTTACAAATCGTGTCAGAACTGTCAAACTGACACTCTTTGAAATTATGCCAAAAGTTATCGATGAAAAACCCGAATATTTTAAAGCACTTATGGTATTACTACTAAAAATCAAATCAGTTCTAATTTGCGTAATTATGCGTCGAATGCAATTGGTTCCACGTCGATATCATTTTTTGTTCCCGAGATAATCGAGACAAAAAATACTTCCGAACGCACATACGAACATACGCACATACGTACATATACACACACAACTGTCAAACTGACACCCTTTGGAATTATGCAAAAAGCTATCGATGCATTTATGGTATTACTAATGAAAATACTTTTATAGTCCCTTCTCTGGCTTTGCCAATATGGACTCTGACTGACCGTATGCATCAACAGTGCAGCTCCAGACCACAACATTTTCTACGCTGTGTCCAGAAACCCTAGATTGTTGATTGTAGGATGGGTCGTGAAGGCTATGCTGCCTCTCAAGCACTTCGACTTATCAGATCTTTTGTGCATCACCCTTAATCTATTCGAGGCCCGGGATTCCGAGACTTCGAGCAAAGTTTTTCAGTTTCCTGGGGGCTAAGTTTCTGACATCGGATGGCTTTAGGAAGGCCCCTTTCCAGGAACTTGAGCCTCTTGCAGAAAAGCGCTGGGCATTTGCAAAGCAAATGTTCTGCAGTTTCAGCAAAGTTCTTGCTGTAGCGGCAACTATCACTCTCTGTTTTGCCCATCTTTTTCAGGTGATACCTCAGAGGGCAGTGTTCAGTGAGGAGTCCCGTCACCAATTTCAAGTGTTTTTTGTCCAACTTAAGAAGCTGTTTAGCTTTTCTTGGCGAAAAGCTTGCTAGCCTCTTCGCTTGTCTTTGTCCTGGCACTTTGTGCCAATGAGATTTCATTTCATCTGTTTCCCAGCGTCGAACCTCTTCTTTCAAGTGGGCTTTGAAAAGTCCACAGAAGGGTTCTGGGCCAGAAAATTGTGTATTTGACCCTTCTTTGGGAAGGCAATCTGCTTCTTCGTTGCCTTTAACTCCTTTGTGACCTGAAACCCACATCAGAGTAACCCAATTGTTCGCTGCCAGTTGTCTCAGGTCCAGACACCCTAACTAGAATGGTTATGTGGAAACAGGATCTGTATATTGTGGAATTCACTTTCAAATGAGGTTTTTTCTTTCCCACTTAATTTTTCAATTTTTTTAAACCATATTTACTAACTAACACTCATTGTCATTCATTTATTTCATATTTTGCGATATTGGAAATGTTTACAATAAAAAAATTTAAGAGGTTTATTTTATAGAGTAATATTAAAGTATGTCGTAATTTTTATTACTGCATTGCTAAAATTTTGCTGTTATGCAATTGTCTAGCTCAGCTGTACAAAAATATTTAGGTACAGTGGTAATATTATCCTGAGTAAAATATATATAAAATAAAGGTTTCCTGCTTATTTCTAAACTAAACATTTTTTTTATTATTATTATTTTATTATGGAGTTACATTATTACGTTTATGTTTTTTTCCACGGCATATTTCATTAAATATTTAAGTCTCTTATACCTTTCGGCAGACATTTTATTAAATTCTTTACAAGCATATCAGTTTTTTATTTGTGCGTTGGTTTATTAAGAATAACATAAGTCGGTGTATCTCCACCTCTGGATAAATCAGCGGGGTGCTCTTTTGTGAAAAACAGATAAGGTTTAGGAACGGTCTGAGAGAACGGAAATTCACTGTCTAGAGTAAATAGTATTGCTGGAATTCTCAGGGGATTAACATGGCACTCGGCTTAGTCATGGAGATGGAGCTATCACAACCTCACGAACATCTGGAAATTGAGGCTCTACCTGGATTAGCTCATTATTTCTAGAAAAATACATTATCCAGTTTTAAAAATTAAAAATAAGTTTAACAGAATTGTTTACATTTTTTTATTTATATGGAAAGAGAAACTTGATCGCAAAAAACAAAATTTTAAAATATTTTGATGATATTTTTTATTCTTATTATTCGTAAAATTAAAAATATTGATGTGTACTAATCCAATGAATAATTCAAATATTATTCACTTTATGTTAGACGTTGTTGGCACTAATTTTGTGGACAATTTTATGTGTTTTAAGCATATAGCTTCGCATAAATACATTTTAAAAATGAGTGATTATTCCCTCTCCTGTTTAACTTGACACTTATCACTCGAAAATAACTTGGATGATGAGTTTTACCAACATTATGGATCATCAGGGAAGTTTAGAACAGAGTCCTTATTCGAAATTGAATCAAGCTTAAATGGTAACTTTTCAAGAAATATATACAAAAAAATTACAGAAAATGGTGTTATTTGGGCCAAAATACTTTTTGATGTCTAAAAATCGGTCTCTTCGGATGAATTTCACTTTTCATGAGAAAACATTACAAAATTGTAAAAAAATACAGTTATTCATAAATATAACACTATTATACCTACTATAATTATAACAAAATAAAATATAACCAAAATTTTGTATTATTTGTTCGCAAATTACGGTAACAATGTTATCTTTCTTGTAGATTGTAGAGGGATCGTGAAGGCTATGTATGCAGCCTCTCAAGCACCTTGACCTATCAAATCTTTTGTGAATAACCCTTAATCTATTCCAGGTCCGGGATTCCGAGACTTCTTACAAAGTTTATCAGTTTCCTGGGGGCTAAGTTTCTGACATCGGAGGGTTTTAGAAAGGCCCCTTTCCAGGAACTTGAGCCTCTCGCAGAAAAGCGCTGGGCATTTGCAAAGCAAATGTTCTGCAGTTTCAGCAAAGTTCTTGCAGTAGCGGCAACTATTACTTTCTGTTTTGCCCTTTTTTTTTCATATACCTCAGAGGGCAGTGTTCAGTGAGGAGTCCCGTCACCAGTTTCAAGTGTTTTTTGTCCAACTCGAGAAGCTGTTTAGCTTTCCTTGGCGGGTGGTTTACTAACCTTTTCACCTGGCTTTGTCCTGGCACTTTATTCCAGTGAGATTTCAATTTATTTGTTTCCCAGCGTCGAACTTTTTTTTTCAAGTGGGCCTTAGAGAGTCTACAGAAGGGTTTTGGGCTAGAAAATGATGTATTTGCCCCTTTCTTGGCAAGGCAGTCTGCTTCCTCGTTGCCTTTAATTCCCCTGTGACCTGAAACCCACATCAAAGTGACCTGGTTGTTTGCTGCCAGTTGTCTCAGGGATTGTTTACAGTCCCAAGTCAGCCTGGACTCACAAGTGTATGACTTCGGAGCTGTTAATGCTGCTTGGCTATCTAATACAATATAAATTTCTTTCTTAGCAACGCAGTTGTTTTTTACACAAAATAATGCTGTCCTGGAGATGAGTCTTATGTTATAAAAGTTAATTTCTCATAATTTCTTCTAGATGGCGTTGTACAGGAATATCGTGATCAAAGTTATAAGTTTTGAACTTTATTTTAATTCCAATAGATACTTTTTACTTAAGGAGGTATTCTGGTCTGGAAATTTTAAAAAACTCAATTTTTTTGCATATCTTTAAAGTTCAGACCGTTAAGAAATTGTCCTTACAAGAATTTTTTTAAAATTAAAAAAAAATTTCGGAGAAAAAAATGCAAAGAAGAAATTAAATTTTCTCAAACGTTACCACGTGGTTTAGGATTCAAAATTACATTGCAGTGCACTTATGAAAATGTCCAATACAACTTTAAACGCGTTTTTCTCAAAAATACTTTTTTCGAGCTGGTCGACATGATATATCAAGTTCTACTCAAACGATTCTCCTAAAATTTGGTGAAAAACTTCTTTATATATACCTCTTTAGATCGACGTTTGGATTTACAGAAATTTTTTTTTAGTATTTTAAAAAAATTCGGAGAGTTAAAAAAAACGGGTCAAAAAATTTTCATATTGCCGCCATTTTATGAATATTTTTTCTTTTCCAAGGATGGAACCATGGTGACATCTTTACTAATTAAAAATTTTCCAAATTTTTTTGTTTCAGACTACTATAAGGGTTAAAATCACGTCGAGCAAGACCCTTTTTTTGTAGCCCCCATTTTACCAGCCTATAACTCTACGAATTTTTATTTTATTTTTCAGATTTTTATTCTGTTCTTAAAATGTCAATAAATATTATATAAAAAAATAAAAATGTCTTTTCTTTTTTTTATCTTACTTTAAAAGATACTTAAGCTACTATTAAGTAAACTATCTTTTTCAAAAAATGATAAATTTTATCATAATTTAGTTGTTTTTTTCCTTAAAATTCATTTTATATGCCTTTTCCACAGCGAGATCCCCTATTATCCTGTATTTTAGGATCATATAGGTATAAAGTTGAACGCTAGGAGTCCTTCAAAAAGCATTTCGATTCAATAAGTTTATAGCATTCAGATACTACATAACAATCACAGACCCTCCCTTTTTTCTAAGGATTTCCAGGAGAGTAGTTCCTTTTCCGAATGGGATTTTACAATTGACGATGCTATTAATACTTCTGAAACTTTCACTCTAGGAATCATTTAATATTTAGCTTTTTGGGGTTTTGCGGCGAATGAATAATACAGTTTATAGATAAATTTAGTTTCAATTGCAGTTTAACTAAATTTTTTACTTTTAGTTGTTGTTAGAAACGATACGTTTATTTTTTGTAAAAACATTCTACATTTTATTGACATCAGATTTAAACTACGTCGTTAAATTGGCCAATTAAATGATTTTACGTTAACAAAAAAAAAAACATGCAGTCAAGTAAAATTTACTTCAATAATTAAATAAAACAAAAAGTCAGTGCCAATATATTTCTGTAATATATTACAAAAAAGTTTATAGGGACGTACGCAATATTTATCACAACTGGAAAAAATTGTCTCCAATCAATTTCTTGAAGAACCTTTTCCTTTGAATATCCAACTACTTTTATAATAATATACTGACTGAATGTCGAGGCTTTCTTGACGAAGATCAACTCGGTTATTTGGTGATCATATACCACATATGTTCGATTGGTAAAAAGTGTGGGGAGGAAGAATGCCATGGCAGCAGCATCACCGTATTTTCTTATAAGAACCTTGAAGTAACCCTTAATGAATTAGTTCAGTGGAACACAAAATGTAGTCTGGGACAAAACAGAATTAGTACCTACTTTTTACGAGGAAAAATAAAATTACCGTCTTTCACCTACCAGAAATTGGAGTGCAAACTAACAACCTCTCGGAACGAGCAAGATACCTAAGCCTAATCCTATACTGAAAGCTGCTGTGGAGGAAGAATATAGAAGAAGCCTTATCATGTACTGAAAGCTACTGTGGAGGGAGAATAAAAAAGAAAGGGTAAAAAAGCTACTAACTGTAGCAACCTACACCTGCAAGAGGGCCATTGGCAAACTATGCGGGCTGCAACCCCATATTGTTCATTGGCTCTATTGGATAATTAGTATGGTACCCACCCCTATCTATTATTTGCGACAGCCAAGCTGCTTAGCCTACTTGACCTCTGGGGCAGCTGTGCAATGCCAAGCCACCCTGAATGAGCTGGCAAGTAATTTCAGAGTTCACATTGACTGGGTACCCGGCCACAGCGACATACCAGGCAACTGTAGGGTGAACGAGCTATCAAGAGATGGCACCACTCTCCCAGCTGTATCTGTCTCATTTCAGCTAGAAGTACCGATTGTAAACCGTCGGCTCCTCCTTCATAGTAAGGTAGTTCAAAAAGCCAACCTGAGGTGGCAAAATAAACCCACATGAACATCATCGAAGCAGATTTGGCCTAAACTGGATCTACTTCAAACTAATGATGTTTTAACTCTACCCAGGAAGTCCATTGGAAACGCGATCGCGACCATAACAAGATACTGGGCAGGGGGATCTCATGCACGGCGCATGAGAATTGCAGAGCTACGACACGCCACTACCCTGCCCTATGCAGAAAATTATTTTACTGGGGCAACTGAACTTTGATGACTTATCTGATCCTAGCTCCGTTAGAATTAAAGACCTTACCATTTCAATTAAAAGCTCTAACTGGTTCTCACGGTAGAAAGGGTGGTTACTGCCGTCCATTATGGTAACACTAAGTGGGTTCCCTCCGAACCACCGTTTTAACCTAACCTAACACTGGCTTTATAAGGACGTGCGTTGTCTTATTGGAACAGGGGTTAAATTAAACCTCGTGGTACGTTTTGTGTATAATTATTTGCATTCAAATTTCTATAATTAAAAACAAGAGGTGACCTACTACCATATGTTATCGCATTCCATACCATCCCGTGTAAGGGCTGTATGCCATTCCACAGCAAATGCTTTATTTCTGCGCTCTCTACATAATTGTTTTACTCGTCTGCGACCATCGTCGACCCAAAGACAAAATCGGAACTCGTTAGAGAACATAACACGATTCCATTAAACATATCAACATGCTCTGCCGTTACACCACTCAAGCCGAGCACAGAAATGTCGAGATGTCAGTGGAAGGCATAGATTCGCTACCTACTTCACGAATTAGCTAAATAATAGATACAAGGAAGAGTTTAACATCACATTTGTATACGTACGTACTGAGGTTATAAATTCATTTGACAATTAATGTTTTTTATTATTCCGTAAAATTATCAAATGGGTAAAACCTTTACCCATAAAAAATAATAAATATTCTGATAGTAAAATAAACATTTAAAAAACCCAAACAGTTTTGATTACTTATATGTACTTAACTTATTTAAAAAAAAAAGTTTTACCTAATATAATTTGCTTTTGTAGCTATCAAAACGAAATTTCAAATTTTAAGAAAATTCTCTATTTTATGGTAAATTTAATTGTATATAAAAAGAAAACAAACTTTAATTTATATATTTACATCGCTTTTATAACAAAACGAAGTTAAAATAAATCTACAAGCACAAAAAAAATACAAACAAGCTTTAAAAATGAATACTTTTGGTACTTCTGTGTGCGTACAAACTTTCTCGTATTAGCTGTAATGCCTCGTCTTTGGTTCGTATGTGGGTTTACTCAATTGCTGCATGAAAACACTGGTTTTTAACAAAAGACTATATTTACTTATAGTATCTAGGAGGTGTACCAACATGTATATCCCTAACAGCAAAATGGTTACATTGAAATATTAGAAAACCAATGAATATTTATTTATCATTGCAGAGAAGTAGGTAAAAAAGCAAGCTTTATTAAATAGGAATAAAGTTTTTAATTACTTTTTAATGCAGACAGTCAGAATATATTCAATGTATGATAGACTCGAAAATATTTTTTTTGTGGTGACTTGTTTATAGATGAAGCTATTTGTCGTGTTGCTAATTATACAGAGTGGGCCGCAAAAAACAGTCCACCCCGATATTTGGCAGTATTCATAAGAATTTAAGGAAATGCTGAAACACGTCGATTTTTGTTCCAATGGGGACACATTTTTATGATACCCCCTTCCATGAACCATGTGTGGTACATTGTTAGAAAAGCATTTAGATGGAGTATTTAAATTTAATTAATTTCAAAAGTAAATAAAAACGAATTTTGTAAACAATTAGTAATTTGATACTAAGACGGTTTGTTTAACAATGATGTTAGTAAATCAATTTAGGTATTTTTTTAATACTTTCAAGATGCATGAATACTTTTAATTGCAGAACGAGTTGAGATTATTTCCATATTTTTTGATATGACAGTATGAGAGAAAAAATTTACACAAACATCGTGAGAACCAAGGGAGAATTGTTGCCAAGTCCATATTTATGTTGTTGACATGTTCCATCTTTCTTGGAGGAGAAAATGAGCTGAAAGTAAAGTTTCTTCCCACAGCTTTGGCGTAAGACAAAAATGAACGGGATCCGTTAGGACATTCGACAAGTTTTGATCTTATTTTGGCATTGTAGGCATCTTTTGAAGATTTGATTGTCTCATTACATATACCTCTAGCCTCGACATATGCTGCTCTAGTCTCGGGGCCTAGATATTTTAGCCATTTATGGTATGCTGCCTATTTGGAAGCGACAGATCTAGAGCAATTTCTGCTAAACCAGGGCTTATCAGATGATGGTCTTCTTGCGGTATTCGGTATGTAAGTTTGCATCCCCAATATGATGATTTCAGAAATTGTCTCGGAACATCGTGTTAGATCTACTAAAGAGAAACAAACTCTCTTCTATGGAAACTCTAAGAAAAACATACGAAGACCTTCCCAGACGGCCGAATTGTAGTGCCACCTGAGACAGTGTGGTATTATGCTGCTCGATGGTATATGGATAGAGCAGGTTGTGGAGATCAGGGTGTGATCAGAGTTTCCAAGTGGGGCACACACTTCTATTCTATACGGATCAGGATTGGTGGTGAGGAAAATATCTAGTGTATTGGTAGACTGGTTGTTGACATCAGGGATACGAGTTGGTAGCTCGACCAGTTTTTCTAAACCATGAGTGATGGCGAAGGCCTCAGCTTGTAGACCTGCATCGTCTGTTTTGTCAGAGAATTTAAGCCAGACATTAAAGTCTCCCATGATTATGATTGCAGCTGTTGAATGGTTTTTCTGAATGAAGTCCTGTTTAAGTGATAAAAACTCGAAGAGATTGTTATATTAATGTTCATTGGGTGAAAGGTAAAGACAGCAGAGGAATTTGGTCAATATCGACCGAACACTGAAATATGGAATGATCCATTTCACAACACACAAAGTCGATATAAACATCATCCACGGCAGTGCCTAATAGGTTTAACTATTAGATTAGGTTTAAGATTGGATAACTCATCATACTTTATTTTCGGGACAGAAAAGTAGAAACAGTGTACACGATGGACGGAGCTAAATAACAACAAAATCATATCAGTTGTTGAGTAAAAAAAATTTTAATGTGATGTTTAGTCCGTGAGAAGAGTATGAAAATTGTAACAACATAATTATTTATTACGAATGTAAGAAAGTACCTACTATGGTTATTTTTTGGAGATTATAGGTATAAGGAAAGACCAACTTTCTTGATGATGTTTGGATGAATTTTTACTGCTGAGGAAAATTTTCGGGAAATCACTTCCAATGTTCTTTTGTCGTAATGAACCAAGTAGTTTAAATTGTATGTATGTTTATTTGTTAATGATTTATTTAGGAAAATCCCTTTTGCATGGATTTTTGTTTCATTAGACATGGTATGTACAGGCTAAGATAAATGCATACACTTTCTAGATTAATATTAATGTATTTTTTAGTTCTTAACTGAGTTCCATGAATAATATCATAAAAATCCTCAGTTGCAACATAATATTAAAAATCCTGTTCATTTGGTTTTACAGGGTTAAATAATATTTTAACGCCGCAAATGGAACACACATCAAAACGTTTCATACGACGGTAATGTTTAAAAATTATTCATGCCGAATTGTTTAACACATTTTATCATCCTTTTTAATTCATTGATGTTTAAATAAGCGGTAATGGCCCTTTTAGTACTGACAATTAAAAAAAATTCTTCATTGGAACAAGTCTTAAACTTGTTTATTTTACAGCCATATTGACAAATGATGCAACATTAAAGAAACAAACGTTCTATCCGGTAGCTCTTGAATAGTTAACCTGTTGACGCTGACTAATAACTACATGAAATTGCACAGAACTGTGGCGAAACTAAAATAAATTCGGGTTTCATCCTATACCTCTGGATAATTCGGATATTAGCCGACTAATTTACGAATTAGCTATACATCTCCTGGTATTAACGGTAACATTATTTTTTTATGATAAAAAAAATGATTACCCATCATAATATTTACTAACTTGTACATAATGTACATCAAAATAGTAACATTGTTTTGTCCAAAGAAACACATTAATTTCCATAAATTGTTAAAATTTTGGAAGCCCAAATGACAGTCCATTTCTGCACTCATTGTCACAATTTGGATCCTTTTTATAAAAGTTAATCGCTTGAGGTCCAGAAATAATGAATATGAAAAGTATTACGAAAACTGAAAACCAATCGCAAACGTTTGAATAAAAATAGTATCTATTTTTACGAAAATGAAGCTTTTTCGTAAACAAAGAAAATTGCTTTTAACTTGTTATAAAAATAATAAAATAAGTGCTCTTTTATTTAAGAAGATTCAATTTTAAAATATTATTCAAACATCAATTTTCCAGCAAACCAAAATACAAATTTTTAATTTTGTTGATAAGTGTGGGTGCTTGTAAATATTAGTAAACCTAGAATAATACATTATTATGTTTATAAATTTATGGATAAATTTTGTATTTCATTCTTAGGTGTCTATGCAAGATCCGCGTCAGACCGACCCTACTAAAAGGTTGCGCTCTCTATCGGTGCTTCGTGAAACGATAACTTTGGATGTAGTAATGCAGGAAGGAATTTTTAGTAAAATTTACCACGGCACCTACCGACAACAATCCGTAACTATAAAAACCACAAAAGGTACGTATTCGTATATTTATGCGATTTCTGTATTAGCAAACAGCATAATAGAGCTTTTAGTTCATAGATGGTAAAAGGTGTCTTACAAACAAAATTAAATCAATGATTAAATTTAAAACAAGGTGATAAAGCTTTATTTATTTATTTATTTATAGATGGAGACAGTTACTACAATTAACATTTATTAAAATTTTATTTTAATAAAATTAGTTTAATTAAATAAAGACCTAATTATTTAATACCTGATTTTAAACTTTTTGTTATTAATTTGTAAAAGTTTTATACAATGTGTAAAATTAAAAAAATCAATATTATTATTTATCTTTACTGAATGTGATAGCAAATTTAGTTGTATATTATTCAGTGAATTATGTACATTTGCAGTAAATCAATGGTAGTTTAAAAAAAGTATAAAACTTAACAACGGCCGATATTAAATAAAAAAACAATTTTTACAGTTAAACGTGTAATAAATACATTAGTAGATCCTAACAAAAAAAAAAATAAAAGATTCATAATAATAATAAAAAAGTGTTTGGCCTATGCATTAAATATTTAAACAGTAATAGAGTATTTTATTTATTTTGATTCGTTTGATAATGATAAAATGAACGATTTTGCATACTTATTATTAGATAGATAAGAAATGCTCTATCAATGGAGAAAAATTGATAAATATATAGATACCGGCAGTCTGCAAATTATTAAAATCTTGGATAGGCAATGATATTCCCCACGTTTTGATAATTTCAGCTCGTTTTATCTGAACATTTTGATCAGGTTTGCATTCACTCTTGACTTAATATATGCGGCACTCACTATTGTTCTCCATAAATAGATGTTGAAGTATAAAATGATGTCATGATGGATTTTTTGTAACTGCTATATTACAATTTTTTATATGAAGCATATCAAGATATGTTAGTGGGATAATATAAATGATGAATAATTATGTAAACATTTTTGAACAATGATTTTACATTAAAAGCGTTTACGGGTTCATTGAAGGTGAAAATAAAATTGGATAAAATATAATACCGATTGCATAATTAGTTTTGTTTTATCAAAAACAATTAAATATAGCAAATTACGAAAAAGTCTTAATATTTTACCTGTTCAGAATTCTGCATTTATATTTTAAGTTTAAAGCATAGTTATTTAAATTGGTATTTATAATTATAACTAATCTTACTTTACTTACTCCAACAATAAAATCAATAATTTTAGTTTGAATTTTTATAAAAAAATTTATTTTTATAAATATCCGATTTTGTAAAAAATAAAATGTCAGCAAAACTTTATCGAGTAATAAATAAATGATAAAATGTTTTAATAAAATTAATATGCCAATTAAAAAAATAAAAATTGACATTTATTGTCCTCTAATATAAATAATTACTTCGATTATGCAAGGATATATTTGAAGGTATTTGCTAAAAAACAATTTTTGTTTTAATTACTTATTAAAAGTGACTAAATTTGAATAAAAATAAAAAAAAGTTCAAGATTTAATCTATAGTAGGTATTGCATCTGTTATATTTCTAAACACCCTGTGAATTGAAATAACACCCGTGAAAATGGCCATAAATTTTTTTTTCTTTTACAGAAGCGGCATCCAAACGACTGGTTAGTTTATTTCTGGCAGAGGGAACCATGATGTATGGGTTGGAACATAAAAACATCCTAACCATACTGTGTGCAAATTTGGATAACCCAAAACAGCCTTTACTTATATTTCCTTACAGTAATAGGGGCAATTTAAAGAGGTACCTTTTACGCAACCCTTAAACGGAAATTTCATTTTTATTACTGACATAGGTGTAGTTAAATTTTTCATGAATACAGGAAACCTTTTCCACTGTAATGAAAAATGAACAAAAAAATATTTTTAATTGTAGTTATCGTTATAAAAAGTTAGCATAAAATTACCCAACCAGAGATAACGACAATATATTAGTTAATAAAAAATAAACATCATTTTTATTTTTATATAGGTATGTATAAAATAGTTTTTCAAATAAAAAGCAAAAATTTTGGTATAAAAATAAAATTCCTAAAATATTAATAATTTTAATTTAAAACGGATAATTATGCAAAGTGTTATGAGGTTTGAGGTTTTGAGGTAAATCTCAATATTGGTGATAAGAGAAAAAAATTATATAAAATATAAAATCGAAAGGTTTTTAATAACTAATTAAAAAAAAAACTAATTAGGTATTTGTGGATAAAACAGTAATGGAAATCCCATATGATAATCAATGTTTTGTTTTTGACATCCAAGGTAGAAACAATTTATATTTTTCGGGACAATAAGAATTTGATATGGCCATATGAAATATGACATAGAGAAGTGGCATCCACAAATACCGCTTCTGGATATTAATATGATAAAATATGACTTATTGATCATATAATTATATTTAGCATTTAACATACACAAGCACTAGTCATAACACTATCGTATGTGGGATAGTATTTTCGTTGGCTGATGAATAAGAATTGCATTTAGTTCATTTTAGTGAACTTTCAACCGGTTCTGATAACTCTCGGCTAATTTGGAAGGTCTCTGTGAAGTACATAGTTAGGAATATACCAGGGAGCATTACCTGTTGATCTAAATAGTTTGGATTGAAAACGCTTTATCTGCATGGCATTCGAGTCGCTTGCTGATCCCCAGAGTTGTATTCCATATGACCATATAGACTATGATAAGCAGTAAAAATTAAAAATTAACAAAACTCAGTGTAAATTATAAAAAAATGGAGGTAAAAGAGATTGTTACTTTAATTAACTATTTAATCTAAGAGAAAGAATCTGGAGATCGGCGTTAGACTTTTAGGTGATTCTGTATAACTTTTTTTACATAAAAAACATTTGAAACTGAAACCATCTATTCGTCCATGCCGCAGAATTCATATTTGCGATATCGGGATTGTAATTAAAAATTTGTGTATTTTATTTATTAAAAAATGTTAGCATTATGATGTAGGTACTTAATTTTACCAGCAACAATTACTAAAAATGTTATACATAAACCAATATAGGAAATAAAGTGATATAATTTAAAAAATATATATATTTTATGTTTTTAAAAATTTCATAATTCTAATTACAAATTTTTTGTATTGCTACTCAGCAAGTACCTTGTGAAGGTAATAAGTACTTAAAGTAGTCAAAGGAAAATACTTTTTTTTATTTATTTAAATTTTTAAAGTACAATTTCTTTACGCACGCTTGACTTGAGGAGTAAGCTAGTGAATGCATGACGAGAGCGTTACGAAAAGTGTGATCGGGCGAGGCGAACGGAAGTTTTCTCATACCATAAGCCTATTGTCTAGGTCCTACAATCAACCACAGTAATTACAGATGTATCCGATAATGAAAATAATGAATAAAAATAAAAAATCTATTCAAAAATATTAATTTATCAATAATAGCCCATAATAAATTTAAATGTTTGTAGAAAATTTATATATGTATATACATAAATATATATATATATATATATATATATATATATATATATATATATAGATGGATCAGAAACCAAGATGGTAGTGTGGTAAAAGGAGAGGAATGCGTATTAAAAAGATGCGTTTTAAAGAGATAAAAGGAATACTTCGAAAGTTTATTTGAGAAAGATGAAACACAAGTACAGGCCCTATTCGAAGACATGAGTGAAAGTTGCAATGAAAGTGAAATTAGTACGACAGAAATTGTGAAAGCCTTGAACAGTATGAAATTGGGTAAAGCTGCTGGGTATGACATAATAACAGTTAAAATGCTGAAGGCTGAACAAAACGTGGTAGCTAGTCTGCTGTACCGCCTTTTTAACCTTTGTTGGAGGAGTGGTAGCGTACCAGACGACTGGTGCAAGGCCGTTATCGTGCCACTTTACAAGGGAAAAGGTTCGCAGCGGGACTGTAAGAACTACCGAGGTATTAGTTTACTCAGCATAGTCGGCAAACTATATGCAAATATATTGATTAAAAGAGATGTATGGATCAGGTCTTTTCATTACAAGGTATAGTAGAAAAATTCTTGGCTAGAAGTCAGAAGGTCTATTGCGCTTTTATAGACTTAGAAAAGGCCTACGACAGGGTGGTAAGGAGTGAATTGTGGTCGACATTGTCTATGTATGGTGTGAGCGGTAGTTTAATACGAACACTAAAATCACTTTACGAGTATTTCACTGCTTGTGTCAGGATAAACGGAGCTTTCACGGACTGGTTTAACATCGAAAAAGGAGTGAGACAGGGATGTGTGGCTTCACCATGGCTGTTTAACTTATACATAGACGATTGTTTAAAAGATTTGAAAGGGAATGCATATGGATTGAAAATGAATGATTTGATCGTCAAATGTCTTCTTTACGCCGATGATCAAGTCATATTAGCGTCATCTGAAGAGAAGTTGCAGGTGATGGTTAATGTTATGCATGATGCCCTAAAAATTAAAGAAATAAAAATAAAGGTAAGCAAAACGAAAGTAATGTTTGTTGAAAGAAAAGAAAGCATGACAAATTGTGAAGTTTCGATTGAAGGAGAAAGAGTGGAACAAGTAAATGAAATTGTGCACTTGGGTTCAAAGTTTACGAGATATGAAAAGTATGACAGTGACATTGAGCAAAGGTTGTTGGCAACAAAAACAAATGAATGGGGCACTGCATAGCTTTATGAACAGCCAGAATTGTCAAAAAAGGCACGTCTGGCTGTGCATAGAGGTGTGTTGGTTCCTACACTTATATATGGTAGTGAATGTTGGGTTTGGCAGAAGAAGCATGAAAATAAAATTTATGCTGCGGAGATGAGTATTCTGAGGGGTACAGCCGCAGTGATTTGGTTGGATAAAGTAAATAAAAGTGAGATAAGAGACCGCTAAGGTGTAAAAAAGATGTGGTTGCAAAGATAGACAAAGGAATGCTTAGATGGTTTGGACACGATGAAGAAGAAAGATTGACGAAACAAATTTATAAGACGAGTGTGGATGGACAAGTCGGTTGAGGTCGACCTCGGCGAACATATCTCGATCAGATCAACATTGTTTTGAAGAAAGGCCAGGTCAAGAGTACAAAACAACTGACGAGCATGTATGAGAGCCCTGATGAAAGTAGAGGAAGCAAAAGATGTGTGTAAGAACCGTAGCAAGTGGAAGGAGTGGTCTCTGCCTACCCCAACGGGAATAAGGCGTGACTATATGTATGTATATATAGATGGAGCTAAAGAAGTTTTACTTTAGTCGTGTGGTCTAAAGCACACTCGTTAATGTTTTTTTTAATTTTCTGTTCATTTGGTTTCAATTTTATATTTTTTAATAATAATTTTCCTGTTATCTTCGTTTTTCTCCACTCAAATTCTATCTTTTTTACTAATCTTTCAAGGGAATCTATTATTGCTGTAAAATTAATTTATCCTTCGCTTTTAACTGCTTCAAATGCTGTTTTCATTGTAGGTCTTTTTTATGAATACGAACACTGGTCTACAATATTTTTTATTTTTCTTGCATTATTATGCATAATTATTATAGATTTGATACTTCTGATTTGAAATATAGTGTTAAAAGTTATGTATTACGTATATATTTTTTGTAATGGAATTTTTAAATAAAACTCATTTTTTGTTTTAAATTTAAATCATGAATTTTAAAAACTGGGACGATATTAGATACAATATGTTACAAAACATTAAAAACCATTAGACAGTCTAATTACTTGTTGTTTAAAGTATTTAACTTTGTAGTTTTCTTCCTTTTCATGTGTAACATTGGAGTTTCGCGACAAATCGACCAACAAAAATCTGCAAGAATTGCTTCCGATCATTTTCCATTGGTTGTAGCAGCTCTTTATGTGTAATATTATGAAACCGTCTTTATCTGATACTGCTCCAAGATTTGCGGGGAAAAAATATAATCAAAAGTGAGAGTCTAAACTATAAATTTAAAGTGACCTGTTGCATTTTAGAGCTTTATTCATACGAAGCAAAAAGTTTTTGGATAATTTCCTGGTAGTTTTCATTTTTTTGTATTTAAAATTATGACACACAAGTGGTTTATTTTTTTTTCAGCTTCATTTAGACCTAGCTTTATATGGAGTGGTGATAGAAACATTTTTTCACTTTGTACTTTGCAAATCCTTGGAACTTTGTAACTACAGCAAAATTAAATTTGCTGTACAATTGCTGTACAATCAAAACAATATTCTAATGGTGTTATTTTATTTTGCTCCATAGTTGAGACACAAACATTTTTGTTACATGCATCAAATTTAAAATTTACCAAAATATACGGTATAATTGAGAGAAAAGCTGGTCACTACACTTATGTATGGTAGTGAATGTTGTGTTTGGCAGAAAAAGCATTAAAGTAACATCAATGCTACGGATATGAGTAGTCTAAGAAGTATAGTCGGAGTCACTCTATTACGAAATACAATATTTGAATATTTTATCGTCAGTACCATAATTACTATATTACAAATTAGTTTATGTTTAAAAATATTTTTATTTCAAAATTATGGACAAAAAGACTACAATTTAACATAATATGCAGAAAGATGTATTGGTTTATGAACCGCAACTCACATCTTAGCATAAAAAACAAACTGCTAATCTATAAGTGTGTATTAAAACCTGTTTGGACATACGGAGCTCAAATCTAGGGAACTTCAATTTACTCAAACATTCAAATAATACAGCGCTTCCAGTCAAAAGTACTAAGAAAAATCTGTAATGCTCCTTGGTACGTCCCGAACAACATAATACACAGAGACCTACAAGTAACAACGATTAAAGATGCCATCAATTTACTGCATACCAAATATCAGAGTAGACTACAAGACCATCCCAATACACTAGCAAATGACCTTCTAATACCACTACAAACCAAAAGACTAAAAAGACGAGACCCACTGGACCTCAACGTTCGTGCATAATTATATAAATCTATAGACTATTTCAAACAGTGCTCATAGACCAAACCTTTAGTTCCCAAGGTATACACCACTGGGTGTAATACCAACTATGTCAATTGCATTCTTCTACAATTATATTGTTAATTGTTTTTGTACGAAACAGATCACAGTAATAAAGGATATCAAAAAAAAAAAATTCAAAATCCCAATCAAAATAATAATTATCTCAGTTTGGCGCCGAACGTGGGGCTAATAGAATTCAAAAACGATTTTATAAATTTGTCTTAGGTAATCAAAATAAATATCTCAATAATATCAAAAATATTATCTCAATATATATTGGCTAGAAGTCAAAAGATCTACTGCGCTTTTATAGACTTGCAAAAGGTCTATAACAGAGTGGTGACGAGTGAATTGTGGTTGACATTGTCTATGTATGGTGTGACCGGTAGTTTAATAGGAACACTGAAATCACTTTACGAGGATTTCACTCCTTGTGTCAGGATATCCGGAGCTTACAGATTGACGATGAATGATTTGATCGTCAAATGCCTTCTTAACGCCGATGATCAAGTCATATTAGCGTCATCTGAAGAGAAGTTGCAGACGATGGTTAATGCGATGAAAATAAATGCAAGCGAAACGAAAGTAATGGTTTTTGAAAGAGAAGAAAGCATGACAAATTGTGAGGTTCTGATTAAGGGAGAAAGAGTGGAACGAGTAAATGAGTTTGTAAACTTGGGTCCGAAGTTTACGAGAAATGGAAAGTATGACATTGACATTGAGGGTGTTGGCAGGAAAACAAATGAATGGGGCACTGCATAGCTTTATGAACAGCCAGAAGTGTCAAAAAAGCACGCCTAGCTGTGCATAGAGGAGTGTTGGTTCCTATACTTATGCATAGTAAAGAATGTTGGCAGAAATAGCATGAAAATAGGATTATTGCTGCGGAGATGAGTAGTCTGAGAAGTATAGCTGGAATGACTCGGTTGGATAAAGTGCAGAATAGTGAGATAAGGGAACGCTGTGATGTGAAAGAAGATGTGATAACAAAGATTGATATTAATGCTTGTAGGAACAATAAAATTATTAAAATTACGATCTATATTATTACAGTTAACGAAAGAGAAAAATTTAAATAAAATAATTCTTTATTTTAGACACTTTTACTTTGCAAAGTTCATCTTTTTAACTTCCGTGCCTTAAATTGATTATTTTTAAATATTGCTTATGAACCTCGTTGAAAAAAAATTCCTATTCACTGGTCTTATGTAATTACATAAAAAATAATAAAAACTCTTCTATGAAGCAATCTAAAATGGTTTATAGCTTATTACTAGTTAACTCTTTATTAATTAAATTATTCATTAGAAAGGGATACAGTTGAGTAGATTTAATGATGTTTTGGCTGTTTCTATGATTCATTAAAAAATCAGGGCTAGAATTGTGAACCATACTTTATAATGACGTAACCATCTTTATTTTTGTTTACAATACTTTATACTTTTGCATTAAAATAAAGTATGCGAAAATACTCAATGTTTACTGTGATGCGTAAAACAAAACATTAATATTTGTAATTACTGAACTATTTATCGATACTTTTATGTTAAAACAGAACGTCCACACGTTAAAATGATTATTAATTACTGAACGAAATGTTAAGCCCTGTTCACATCTGAGTAAACGCACCGAATGAGCACTTTGCGCCGTATGAGCATTCAGATGTGGACGGGACGCACGAACGCGCTAAACGCGCTTAGAACGTGCGGTAGCCGATCCGAACAATTGTCGGTAGATTGTAAATTATAGATTGTAGGGGTGGGTCGTGAAGGCCATGCTGCCTCTCAAGCACTTCGACCTATCAGATCTTTTGTGCATAACCCTTAATCTATTCCAGGCCCGAGATTCCGAGACTTCGAGTAAAGTTTATCAGTTTCCTAGGGGTTTCTGACATCGAAGGGCTTTAGGAAGGCCCCTTTCAAAAACTTGGGCCTTTTGCAGAAAAGCGTTGGGCATTCGAGAAGCAAATGTTCTGCATTTCAGCGAAGTTCTCGCAGTAGCGGCAACTATCACTCTCTGTTTTCCCATCTTTTTCAGGTGATACCTTAGAGGATAGTGTGGAGTCCCGTCAACAGTTTTAAGTCATTCTTGTCCAACTTGAGAAGCTGTTTAGCTTTCCTTGGCGAAAGACTTACTAGCCTTTTCGCTTGCCTTTGTCCTGGCACTTTATGCCAGTGAGATTTCATTTCATCTTTTTCCCAACGTCGAACCTCTTCTTTCAAGTGGGCTTTGGAAAGTCCACAAAAGGTTTCTGGGCCGGAAAATTGTGTATTTGCCCCTCCTTGGGCAAGGCAATCTGCTTCTTCATTGCCTTTAACTCCCTTGTGACCTGGAACCAACATTAGAGTAACCTGATTGTTTGCTGCCAGTTGTCTTAGGGACTGTTTATAGTTCCAAGTCAGCTTAGACTCACAAGTGTATGACTTCAGAGCTTTTAGTGCTGCTTGACTATCTGATAAAATATAGATTTCTACCCTTCGGGTTACAAAGAATTGAAAATTGAAAAGTCATTACCGGAAATGAAGTTGAATATAAAAATTTTAAAATGATAATTACAAAGGCCAAATTACAAGACAGATTAAGTATTAAGATTTAAGATGGACGATTTATATTCCGAATCAATATTACTTAAAAGAATCCAACCAAAGAAAATATACTAATATCTAATGATAAAGAATTTTCAGAGAAAAATACGGTTAAGCAATGGCAATACATTTTTTAAAACGCATCTAATAGTTTACCAATTGTAAAAAAAATAATTTCTATTTATTCTTTGTTACCGCCTAATCAGCTTTCACTGAGAGAGTTTTTTCGGTAATGAATCTGTAGTTGCAAGCAGAGAGAAATAGATCATCCATCAATTTAATAAATAATGAATTATTTGTCTATTTAAATTTAAATTTTGATCGTAAAACTAGCCTTGAAACTTTTAAATACAACAAAAAATTGTTATCGTCTGCTAAAAGTACTTAAAAATATATTTTTAAACGAATAAAAACATAGATTTGTACAAATAAACTAAATAATACCTACTTTTTTTTTTCTTTCAAATACTTGATTTTTTCCTATCCAAATAATTTGATACGTTATTTTTTTCAAAAAAAGTTGGTAACCCTAGACAGGGCATCGAAACAAATATATATTTCCTCAATTTAGAATCCTTGTTAGTAGCCGCTGACCAGTACAAACGTCCTTATTAGGACCTTACATAAAGCTCTTATAAAACCGAAACTTTAAAACTGAAGTATTTATTATCGTATGCACATTCTTTATCATTCAAGACCTTGTACCCGATTTAGAGGAAGTGTTTGTTTTTTTGACATAAAATAACATTTACAACATTGTAACCCGAAATATCCTTAAGAAATGTATCATATATTTTTTTTGAGAATGACATTAAATTTTGGTCCAATAGAAATCGACTAACAATGATGGATATATTTAACTACGCCTATGATTTTGAATACATTATGTCCCTTGTAGTTTTACGAGATTTTTTTTTGTTCAGATTCCTCATAAAGTGTCGACAAAAGAAGGATAATATAATGCTATCCACACAGAATTTGGTAGACATGGCCATACAAGTTTTATTAGGAGTCATGTATCTGCACGGACAACATATTTGTTACAAGGACGTAGCTGTCAGGAACGCAGTGTAAGTTTCAAAAATAACAATTTTAAATATACTAAAACACGTTTTCCTCGAAAATCACCTCGTTAGGAAACTCGTACTTTTCCTTGATGTTCCTTTAAGGTTTGTAAACTAACTCTCTTCGTTTTCGATTCAAAATCTATGAAAGAAGGTTTGACCATCCTATTTCATAAAAGGAAAACGAAAAATTGTAAGTAGAAAGTGATCTTTTGAAATTTTTAGTAGACGCTCATTATATAATCAATTATTAACAAGAGACATTGAATAATTTATTATCTGTTGACAAATATCACAACTTTAGTCATCAGTACTCGGTATTCGTGTGGAGATTTTATCATTTTTGGTATTAATTAATTTGATATATTTGCATATCGTGAAAAAATAAAATGTTGTTTCGTTGTGGTGGTTTAGAAGACATTCAAATTAATTTCTAGAGTTGACGAGAAACTCCAAGTAAAGATAACTGACAACTCCTTGGCACGTGATCTTTTTCCGAACGACTACTTCTGCCTGCAAGATCAAGAAAGCAAACCTGTCAAATGGATGGCCCTGGAAAGTTTGCTTTACAATCAGTACAGTGCTTCATCCGATGTGGTAAGTCAAATTTCCAAAAAAGGAATGCAACTTCATTTTATTATTTAGTTAAAAAAACGCATATTGCAAATAGGTAAATATAAACTACTTAAAAAAGGACGCTTCCAGTGTTGCTACTCCAACTTCAAGAGAAGCGCAGTTCGAGTGTCGATTTAAACAGAATTGGTTACCAATGACGTATTAAAAATATCGGCTACCAAATATTTATCTATCAGAAAAATTATTGAAATTAAAAAAAAAAAAAGAAAATAGTTGGTACCAAATATACTATGCAATAATTTTACAAATTCTAGTAAACTATCGGTTTATTTTATCAAAATATTGTGTGAAAACGGTGAAGTTAAGTCTAAAAACATATTCAGTACGTGAAATAATTATTACTATGTACAAAAAAGGGCATAAAACAATTATAGAAAATGGTAATCAAGACATTTATTATGCCTCAACCCTTAATTACACTCTTAATAATTTAAGACCACGGGAATGACGTAAAAGCTTATTCGTCGCCATAGAAAACCGGATAAGGATTGTTTAAAAGTCAATTTGTACGGATAGTATCATTAAAAAATGCATTTGGTTAAAAATGAGTAATTTGACGCCAAAATAAGCAGCCAAAATTGTGGCCGAAAGTGAAGATGCAAGATCGCAGTATTATATAATTGAAGTTATTGGTATTAACCAATTAAGCGTATTTAGAACATAGAAGAGGTACACAAAAACTGGGGGTTACATTAGAATACCAGTTCCAGGACGTCCAAGGTGTACCATCTCTCCAGATTACCGTTATTTACGACTGCAAGCCCTGCGAGAGTGTCAAGAGACCATAATGTCACACCGTGTGGCATGTTTAAGATTCACACAAGAACATACTTATTGAAATGTGAATGAATGGACAAATATCCTTTTTACAAATAAGTCCAAAGTTGCACTTTTCGGATCCGATAGAAGACCAGCTAGGAATTTTGACGGTGGCTACATTATGCTATTGGGGAGACATCTGTCAGTATCTCTATGAAGTTGGTATTCAAGTTTTAGAATGGGTGAAAAAAATAATAACATTCCAATTATGCGGTACTTTTTGTGACGAGTGTATAAATCGTTTTCTCTTTTAAAACTAAATCAATAGGAATGCAAAATTATCAACACTTTTGAATTAAATGCCAAACTCATAAAAAAGTCAGATTTGTCCAACATACGAATATTTTACCATTTTATGAGTTGTAGGTTATTATTTTTTTAAATAAAAGTTTTACTTTAAACATTGAAAAATTACAGTGAATAGTAGACGTTCCTTATCACAAAATATCTTCAGAAAATAGCTGAAATTTTTTACAAAAATACTTAGCAGTGGTATAATGGAAATTGTGATTGGCCACTTGCCATTGTCAACTTTTCAATACCTCCAAACAATGAAGCATTACTCATCGCTTATTAGTAGACTTTTGGTTTGATTTAGTCAATATTACACTTTTTAAAGTTATTTCTTTAATTTACACAATCTGTCGTAAAAACAAACAATACTGTATTGTAAATTATATTGGCGTGTACATTTTGTACCATTAAGTTGCCAGTCTAATTTACATAACTCAATTTAAGTCGATGGCCGAACCTCGCACCGCACTTAGTATTGTACCTTAGCATTCGTGCGAAGCAAACGTTATTATAAAGGTAAATCCGCTTGGCAATAACGCCGCACCGCTCCTAGCCTGGTATCAGAGCATCGTACTCCGAAATTGAGCTTAGTACTTTTCGACTATCGCACATGGCGTGTTATGCATGATGGATAAGGAAAAATTAATAACCAGTGTCTTTGTCTTTGTTGCTCGACGGCAATGCTTTGTGCAAGGCAGGATCCATACTAAGGTACAATGCTAAATGCGGTGCCCGATGTGGACATAAACTAAACCTGTTACACGTACACTAACACCAAGGCTAAAAAGGTACCAGTTTGTATATTTTGTCTATTTACAGGGATAATATGGCTTAATTATTTTAAGATTACTACGTCTGCCACAACTGAATTCCATGTATGTATATTGGTTTAATTTAGGGATTTTTGCGTTATTGTTAATTCTTGATTACGGTATCATCGGCATCTTGTTGCAGATATATTACTTGTAAAATCTGTGTAAAAAAACTAAACAATTGGCCCTTTACCCTTTTCTGGCCAACCCTCGTTTTGGTCCTCTCTTTTTAGGTGGGACATCTAAGTTACAAACAATAAAAAATAAAAAACGTCAATTTTTTTAAACATAAAATTTAAATATTGCTATAACGTTGAACTATTATTTCATGGTACTCTATTAAACAATTTTTATTAGCATTGCAATAAAGATAAACATTACAAGCACAATATTTGACAAGTGTCGAGATTCTATTCCTTTCGAGCTACACATTTTGCATCTTCCCCTAGTTGTTGCAAATGCCGGCCAATGTTTTCCCAATTTTCCTCGTCGAATATCATCAGGCATAGTGTTATTATATGTTCGTAATTTCACAGAACAAAAGCTAAGAATTTATGGCTTTTCAAATTTAAAGTTTTATTATGCTGGTTAGCATATAAGTTGCTTTAATATATTATGTACTTAACAACTGGATCAAGAAGAGCAATAAAAACATCGGTAGGAGTATCACATATTGTAAGCTGTATTTGTTTTTAAAAAAATCTTTTTTCTTTTACTTTTTATCCACATCCTCATTATTAGCAACTATATTTGCATCGACTTCAGTAAGTACTGAAGCCGTATCCTCAGAAGTACCCACTGTACCTTTTGCCAACATGTTTTCAGAATTTTCAATGTCTTTATTTTCGTCACTTTCTACATTACTCGGGCATCATTGTCAAGTAAATCCAGAATTATAATTTCCAGTTTTTCTGCCTCCCTTAACGATTTCTTATCGGCGAATGGTCGTATTCAATAGTGTCTATCTATTTTATATAATTCTGGAAATAAATTATATAAGCGCTAATTAATATAAAAAATATTAAAATATTTCTGGCGGGACTTACAAGTACCGGGCTAATTTATATGTGTCTACTACAATTATTATTAAAGCTTATCCAAAATAATTTGTTATAAGTTGTAATATAAACTATAAGCAATGCATTTATAATAAACTTACCTTGTCACTAATGTAATGTCGTTGAAGTAGCCTTGATCGATTTGTCTCCAAAGTTGGGGTAAAAGCTGTCTAAGTTCTTAGAGTGTCTGTAGTGGTGGTTGATGGGAATTTAAGGCTCTTTGTAGCTGGTCCCAAGCATGCTTGATGGGATTGAAATCAGGCAATAGAGGGGGCAGTGCCAAATGCGGGATACTATGGAAGTCCAAAGCGTCTTTGACTACTCTTGCACGATGCGGTCGAGCATTATCGTCTAAAAAGAAGGAATTTGGTCCAATAGCACCATGAAACAAACATATAACATTGTTAATAACCTGTACGTTAATCTGCGCAGTCATGTTCCCATCAAGCTCTTAATAATAATTTTATATGCCCATTAAAACAAATGCCTACCCAAACAGCAACTGTACCACCTCTGAACGTATGAACTTGCTACACTGCTTTTCGATTTTTCGGGCACTAGAGGAAAAGTCCATAAAAGAACACACCGACTATCGGAAAACCGTCCATACCTCTGTGAACAATGCGGACCGCCATTCAGCATTCCAATTCGCATGTTCATTAGCCCATTCCAATCGAGCACGCATATGAATTTTCTTTTAATGGAACTCTTCTTAAAAGTCGTAAACGTAAGTTAACCTCGTGTAATCTTCGACGTACTGATTCACATGAAACCGAAACACCAGAATCATTCAAAAGACGCTGTTGTGTCATCCGACAAGTACTCAGAGGTTCCCAAAGGGTATACACAGTCAGATAACGATCTTGTGCGGGAGTAGTCACCCTTCATCGTCCACTTTTAGGTCTTTCTATCACGTTTCCAGTTGTTAGATATCTACGGAGAAGCCGCGAAATGACACTTTCACTGACTTGGAAAATTTCCGCAACTTCTCTCTAAAGACGAACCGCTTCAATCATACCAATAGCCCTATTAGCTTCATCCGCACTAAGTTTACGCATAGGCATTATTCAAAACAAAATTTTAAATCACAGTTGACTAAATACAGTGGAAACAATAACTGATGTAAAATTCTTAAAAATACAAAAGAAAATAACTCGCCTTAAACTTATCAACTTAGAAACAAAAAAATACTAGTCAGATAAGCAAGAAAACATTTAATATATTACAAACAAAACCTTGGTGAATAAAACTTTAATAGCAAATCATATACTGTAACGTTCCACCAGGCAGCAACCTAATAAATGATGTTTATAGTTTATATCGATTTTTAAATTTCAGGGACTCTTAGGTCCCGTCGGACAATAAAAGGTTAAGGTTAACCTCTCCGTTTTGTCAAATTCTACTTCAAATCAGTAAAATATGTATAACGAGCTAAAGATATTGTTTATTATTTAAAGAACTCGTATATAGTTCTTACGAAGTCAGTTGGGCAAATATAAAAACAATATTTCATCCGGCAACTTGCCGAACTTTGTTGTTGCATAGGCGTCACAACAGATATTTTAATAGTAGTTTTACTGCATTAAATAATTATTGGGTTAACAATGTTCTCAATAAAGTACATATTTTGAAATGTATTTTTATGAATATAAGGAGTTTTGGATGTACCTATTTACTTACGTGATAAGGTGACCACCCTAAACGAAACACTATTATACATTAGTCACTATCGAAACACTCATCAGTACTTTGATCTTCTTGGGTATTTATCACTATCGGCTCGATTTGTGGCAAAACACAATATGGTTTTTCTTTTTCTTTGACGTGGTAAACACAATTTGTCCATAAGTCAGTTTCGGCGAGTTCATTAATTACTTTTCTTATATTTGTTAGAACAGAATCGCTTTATTGAGGAGCTTTATTACACTTTCGTAATTTGTTTTTTAAAGCAGCCCAGATTATTTCAATATGACCGTAAGATTCAAAAAGTTTGTCTATGACGTATTCTTTCTTAAAAATTTTTTGTTTCACTAGTTCCAACAATTTTTTTTGTGTGCAATTTTTAAAAGGTATTTCTATGTTGCTAACTATATAACAGATACTCCAATAAAACAGAAAACAAAATAATAGGTATGTATAAAACGGAAAAATATGTATTTATAAGAACACGGCTCTAGTAAATAGTTGTGTAAACACTGATTTGTTTTTTGCCGGCATTGAATTTTGCGGTGAGAAAACTGCCGATAAAATTTGACCAATTAGGGTTAAATACTATCCAATAAGATGCATAGTATCACAAAAGGTTCGCCGACAGTCAATGTGGACAATACCGGGAGTAATCAATTACAAACGGTTCAGTTTTGCTTAATGCTCGGCGAGGCATTATTGACCGTACCCCGATTTTTGCGTTGTCCAACTGAGTTCGTATAAAGTATAATAGGTATTGTATTAACGTAATGTACACAATGATGTGGCTGTATTTAAAAAGTTGTCAATTTCAGTATCAATGTTAACCCAACAATTTTTTTCATTGCTAAGGTTTTGTTGTATATTTATATTAGTTTAAAAATTTGTTAAGATTATACATACTTGATTAATAATTAAAATTAATATAGTTAATATTCCTCACTGTTCAAGATATGTCAATTTTTAATTATTTCTCATGTTTTCTACAAAATAACGCTTGTTACATTTTGGGTACTTTGTTTTATTGAGAATACCTACTATAGAAATATAGAACAGGCTTCATCTTTATTTTGCTCTAAAATCAGCTCTGGTGACAAATACTGGCAATAATTGATTTGTCACTTTAATTCATACATAAACATGAATTTCCATACTTATAGTCCAAATCTAGGTTGACTTCTTATCTGTGTAAGAAAGGTACACCAAAACGCTGTTCTTTATTAATGCAATTTTTTAGTATAGTTGCTACCTTTAAACTGTCAACACTATAATACGTCAAAGGAAGTGACTTCTCCTACATTTTAAAAATAATAAAAATGCCAACTGGTAAAATAATTGTTTTTTATTTTATTATTCCTAGGCATATCTGTCAACTACACACCTGAAAGTAATCTAAGCATTCCATACCGAGCTGAAAATTTTGAACTAACTTACGATTATGCAGTTGATAAACTAAAACGAGTTAACTTTGACAAATATTATTTAAGCCATAACGTATTTTTTTAAAATTAAAATGATTAACAAAAATATAGAAAAACCTGATAATAACCTAAAATACCAAATATAAACCTCAAATTCAAATCAAGACTTATTCTAAAATTAAATAAATTAAAAGTGGGTGCGACTTCCTCGATTATTTATAACAGCTCTGCATCTTCTTGGCTCTTCTATACTATATTATCATAAAGAAAGCTATTTATGCGGAAAATTAAATTAAATAATTATTTTAAAGTAAAAACATCAGAAAATACAGTGACGTACAATGTGGGTTAAAAATACAATAAATTTAACTAACCTACTTAATAAATAAGAAATTATTTAAAAATTAATTAATATCCTTTTATTATTTCACTTTTAAATTCTTTAGTAAATAACATATTTATACTAGTGATTTACGTTTTTTCTAAACCTAAGTCGAAGTTGTAATAAGAAGCAAATGACCCCGTATTTTCATTGAGCACTTTGAAATGTCCATAAAAGTTTGTATTGCGTCAACAAATGTCCAATTAAACGAAGAGATAAAAACATCCCAAAAAAATCAACACAAAACAAATGACGTGAAAAATAAAACTCTGTAATTTCATTGCAATAAAGATAAAAGAAAAGAAACTTGACACTATATATTTTTAATTAAAATATTTTTTTATATATTTACACCTCTACGTAATTTTAAGGGATAGGAAAATTAAATAATTTGCAGACAAGTGTACAATTAACATTATAATTACAGTCATCAACTTGTTATTTGGAAAAAAATCAGAGATAAATTTTAAAATAAATACGCCACAGCTTTAGTTTGTTATTTTATGAATATTTCTTTGCAATCCTGGGCATGACCTGGAAAACGAGCTCTCTAATTTGTGTAGGTGGTTTCCATTTTGCTGCTCGGTAATTCCATTCCTGGAAAAACCTGGAAATTATTGCGTGTAGCTGTAATTTTAATAGTGTTGGACTGGCTCTTATAAAAAAATAATCTAAAAATATAATATTTACAACAAATACTTCATTTGACTTTTCATTTATTTATAAATATATATATTTATATAATATATATATATATATATATATATATATATATAATATATTTATTATATTTATAAATAAAATTATCATTTGCGTTTTTGAAATAGCGTTTATTGACCAAAACTAAAGTAGTAGAAACTTTGTGGCCGTTTAAAAGAAACAATTCCAAGTTCTCTCGTTTTAAAAAAGTGTTTAAAAAAAGCTAATAAATTTGAGGATTTGTGAAGAAACTGTTAGATTGGCAGTTGTAGAGAACATTTATGAAATAAAAAGAGTTGTAAAAATAAAAAATAATACAGAATAAAGGTAAAATGTGTACAAGGCGACAAGGAAATATACTGAAACGTAAGTAAGAGTTAAAATGTATACAGACTGTGCGTTTGATTAAACTCAAAAAAAAAATTACATTTTTAAACTAAAACATAAAAAATTGAGGAGTGATTCCACCGTGGTTTTTTATGCATTCGATAACTCTTCGAGGTAGGCTTGAATGATTTATTGTAGATACCCTGAGTCATTTCAAGCTTCTTGAATATAGTGACAAAGGTCAATTGGGTTATTTGGTGGTTACAGTAAATAACCCATTCAATTGCCGATCATATTCCACACATGTTTGATTGGTGAAAAATCTGAAGAGAAAATCTGACATGGTAACAGAGTCACGTTGTTTTCTTATAAGAACCTTTAGTAACCTTTGCTGTATGAGGACGTGCGTTGTCTTGTTGGAACAGTGGTTGAATTAACCTTTACGTGTCCAAACCATCTATCTATCTTCGTAACCACAATTTCTTTCACACCACAGCGTTTCCTTATCTCGTCGCAAAAAGGGTAGACCTATCGTGTGGGCCGCGGACGGCCCGCACTGCGACTATTAGAAGGGGAAGGGATTATAAAAAGAAAATGATTGTGGACACGCTTTTTAAAAAGTTGCAGGTCATAGTTCTCTGGAAAAACTGATTTTAGAAGCTTATTCCATTCCATAGCAGCCCTGTAAAAGAAGGATTCTTAATGAAGATTGGTCCTTGTAGTGTCAATCTTGAGAGTAAATGGGTGAGACTGATCAGCGTGCCGAGTTCTTCGGCCGAATGTGACCAATGGTGGTACAAGAGTTTTTATTTCTCTGGAGCATCTGCCATGGAAATATCTGTAGAGCAATGACTGGTCTGCAACTCTTCTTCTATGTTCTAGAGGGTGAAGGGTATCTGTGAGAGTCGAGCTGTTTATCAAGCGAATGGCTCTTTTCTGAATGGAATCTAGAAGACGAAGAGAATGCATTGGTGCTGAACCCCAAATGTGCGAGCAATACTCCAGTAGAGGTCGGATTTGACCCTTGTACGTCGTTAACAGTTGATCAGGAGTAAAAAACTTTCTGGATTTTCACAGTAAACATAGCCTCTGGCTTGCCGACTTTGCGATGTTAGCAACATGGTCATGCCAAGACATATTATTGGACACCGTGACTCCCAAAATCGAGATGGAGGGACTTGGTTCAAGGGTATTTCCGGACATTGTGATGGAATGATTTGAGGAATTCACTTTTTTGGAAAACGTGGCACTTTGTGTTTTTTGGGCGTTAAACTGAACAAGATTGTTGGTTCCCCACTCGACGATTGCTTTAAGATCTCTATTAATGGAATCAACCTGTTCCTGTCTGAGTCTATTTGTATCATTCACCGAAAGTGATCGATAGGATGTGAAAGTTGAGACAAGTGTGCTATCGTCTGCGAAACTGTAAATGGGGTTCGTGGTGGTTTTCAAGAGGTCGTTGATGTGTAAAAGAAATAAGGAGGGGGACAGAATGGAACCCTGGGGAACCCCGGCATTGGTTTTAAACGCATCAGAAGAAATACCGTCAACTGCCACATGTAAGGAGCCATATTGCATGAAGCTCAAGAGCCATTTGCGCGTTTGGTTGAGAGACCGTAGGCAGATAATTTACTTAACAATGCCTGGTGCCAAACGCGGTCAAAGGCTTTAGATATATCCAAGGCTATTGCACAGGATTCACCAAACTTTTCAATAGTATAGATTTTGTATTGTATTTTGTATTGTATTTTAGTATAGATTTTGACGCGATTTAGCGAAGAATATAATTATGGTTCATATCTGCGGTAGATACATTGCCACAAGAGCAAATGAATGTTTTCTCAAGATCCAATTTGTAAAGATGCGAGGGAAATTTGGACTTGTGTGTTCGCATTTTTTTGAAAATTAGTATATATCTATATTAACCCTTCGGTACCCGCATGAAAATCTGGGATGCGTTATCCGCGTCGTTCTCACAGACCGTTATCTGTTTTTCCGGTTTTTTATGTTAATGCCCGTGATGATTTTGAATAAATTATGCAAAAAAAATTAAATAAATATATAAATGATTTATTTATGAAATAAATAAATACATCTCAAAAAGAACAATTTTAAAAAAATTTAAGCATGTATAAAAAAACCCTCAAATGAAACCAATAATCTCAAAAGAAATACTTAATAGATAAAAAAATTAATTAGGAAACTTTTTGAAACAAGTTTCACACACTACTGTAACATGTTCTAGACACACATACATTTTTTATATTTTCTGCAGCAGTGATATCGGGTTTTTAAGTTTCTTTTGCTGTCAGAGTAGTGTCATCGTCCTTTGTCGGAACGTGGCTTTGGATTTTCTCCTTGAACAAATCTTACATTACAAATCTCTTGAATGAGGAGTTTTATTGGGCGGGAGATCTGCTGCAACGAAAAGCTTTATTAGTCTCTTTTGCATCTATATATCTTAAATAGTTTTTTGTTACTGAATCAATAAACCTATTAATATTCATCACAATTAAGTCCAACATTTTTTCATTGATAAAATACTTCCATAATTCTAATGGCTTCTTTAATGACCTTGTGGGTAATCTTGGAATTAGAAGTCTGGTTACCATATTTTCAGCCCTCGTCCTCACATTTTTTTGCGGTACCATTTTTTCCCATGTAACGCCATCTTTAGCTACAATTCCGTGTGGAACTTCCTCCTCCTCGTTTACTTCTTCCTGGTCAGATATCTCCTGTTCGGTTTATGAATTACTATCCCTTGTTTCCAAAATATCCTTAGATTCTGAGGCGTTGTCGTCGGGCCCTTCATCAATGTCAATATCTGATTCTGCTAGCTCCTCCTACATGAGATTCAAGAGACGTGCCTGCTCCTTTTGATAGTCCTCCATTGCTGAAAAATAAAGAAAAAATCAATAATGCTGGTGGCTAACACAACTTCAAAACTACAAAAAGTAATTATATTTCCAGAATACAAAGAAAATAATTCCATAACAATATTATGTTGGGCAGCTAGAGCTAGAAAGGTACGCGAGTGGGAGAGAAAATACTACTCTTGACGGCTTAAAACAATTAGGGTAAACACTCTGTCAGTCTTAGAAACCGGATGCGGATACCGAAGGGTTAAATATTATTTAATGTACAAGTAAAAAAAAATTAAGACTCAGGCAATATTTAATCTTCTCTAGGTGCCGTCTCCGCTTCGAAGGTTGGCCATCATCATAGCAATTCTTATTTTTGAGACCGCAGCTCTAAATAGTTCATTATTACTGCATCCAAACCAATCCCTAAGGTTCTTCAGCCATGAATTTCGTCTTCTTTCTATCGATCTCTTGCCTTGGATTTTTCGTTGCATAATATTTGTATAGCATTTGATATTTTTGTCCCCTTATGACATGTCCCATGTACAGCAGTTTTCTCCTCTTAATTGTCGGAATCACTTCTCTCTCCTTCTAAATACATCTCATCACTTCCACGTTGGTTATTCTCTCTACCCATGAGATTCTCAATATTTTCCGGTATATCCACATCTCAAATGCCTCCAGTCTCCTCATGTCGGTTACCTTCAGTGTCCAGGCCTCCATCCCATAGTATAGTATAGACAGCACATAGAATCTCATCAGTCGTATTTTTAAATCAAGGTTTAAATCTCTGCAGCAGAAAAGCCTCTTCATTCTTGTAAATGTGCTTCTCGCCTGTTCTATTCTGACTCGGATTTCTTGGGAGCTGTCATTGTTCTCATTAATAATCGTGCCTGGGTATTTGTATTGTCTTACTCTTTCAAAAGTTTAATAGTTTCAATAGTTTAATAAAGGTCGCCAAATACTAAATAAATGGGTGACAATTTCTAAACAATCCGATACTGTATAAAGCAGCTTTAAAATAAATAAAATAACAAACATAATACCTACACGTGTCAGCGTTTCCTACCCCTCGATGCATGCACCAGGGGCTAATTTAAATGAAATGGGTTGCCTACTCATTGCCAATATAAATGTAATCTGACAGAGTGTCACAATTTAAATATTTGCGTTTTGTAATTATATTAAGATCCTCCGGATATTTGCATTGATTTGACAATAAAGTGTTAATTACTTTATGTGTTTGCACATTTTTTTATCTTTGCAGGATTGATTTTCTAGATGAAATTTAATAATATTTTAGAAACGATTTTTAATGATTAAACTTTTATATTGATTTAACAAAAAATTTTAATTTCACGGTCCCTCTGTCGTGCATCTGACATCATAATAAAAAAATACACTCAATAATGCTTTTGACGTAATGGTCCTTCGTACATATTTTCATATTTTCGTATTTGTTCCTACTAAGGAAAAATAATTACCAATGAACCAATGGCTTTTGATGTTTTTGACACATTTTAAATCTCCAAATTTATTAAGATGTTTATTAATATTACTCTTTTAATCGAGTCGAGACCTTTTTGTTTTTAATTAAAATATTGTTAAAAAATTGCCTGTTAACAAAATTTTAGAAATTGCAAATGGTGAATAAAAAAATGAAATAATGACACAGAAATAGAATGTATTACACTTCAATATAAAAAAAAATTTATGTATGTCCATAACGGCGCACCGCACCTTGCACCACACATTGTACCATGGTATGGACTCTGCCTCGCATAAAGCATTGCCGTCAAGCAACAAAGATGAGGACACTCTGGTTATTAATGTTTCTTTATCCATCATGCACAACACAAAATACTAAGCTTGATTTTGGAGTACGCTGCTCTAATTCCAAGCTAGATGCAAGGCGAGGGTCAGTGCGCGATATGGCCAAACTCATTTAACTTTATAATAACATTTGCTTCGCACACGGATGCTATAGTACAATACTAAGTGCAGTGTGAGGTAAGGTGCGCGTCATAGCCTCAGACTTAGGTTATAGAGCTTTTAGGAAAACTTTATTAATTATTATTTATTTAATATGTGCATTTTATGAAGATAAATATGAGAAATAAAAAATTTTTAAAGGCGAATTCCGCAAAATGAGTGCTGTGGCTAAAAATAAAAAGTCTTGTAATCCAAAATAAGTATACACACATGAAAATAATGTATTAATATTATAAATATTATTAAGTTTAATCATTAAATATCTTGTATTTTACACCCACATGAAAAGACACTATTTAAACTGTGAACAAATGCTCAGTGTCAATGGCGTTTGACAAACAGATAAAGTGCGAGCATTTGACACACCTCAAGGCATAATTTTTCGCTTAAATGCCAGTTATGTAGAAAGTGGAAATGTATTTAAGAGACATACAAGACGCACTAGATCTACAACCCATATTGAAGATCGTTACAAATGTAGCTATTGCAAACACATGGAACACATGTTTCTTTTAGGACAATCAAAAATCGTTAGCACGAAATTTACGCGAAACTCACACGACCGCTGATATGTCAGTCTCTAACGAGAGGCAATCGCTCAGCTCGTTAAGCTTGGGCTGAGATATACGTGTCCAATGTATGTCCTATTTGCTTATTAGACAAGTCAAGATTTCGAATACTTACTGACTTAACACGTGTAAGAGTGTGGAGAGTACCTACTGGGTAATGAAGCACGATTACAGAATGTACAAGAGGTTCATTATTATAAAAAAGGAACAATAGTGCTTTAGAGCAGAATTGACTTTGGAGGTAGGACCGATCTCGTTTTGCTGCGGAAATGTTTATTTGTTAACAGTTACATTGATGAAATACTTCAACCAATTGTGTCCCATAAAACTTGTATAGGACATGCTTTAGAAGAATTTTGGTAGGTGGCAGGAATTTTCAGAACCGCCAATAATTACTTAAGGCTTTGTATGGATAGCTCTACCCCCACAAGAAATAGATACCTTAATTATATTCATGCAAAGACGATGTAAAACTAATATAAATAATCAAGGAGGATACACCACTTATTAAATTAATTAATTTTTGGAAAAAAGTTGAATCTAAATTTGAGTTTTATAATTAGCTTTTTTAGGTTGTACATTAAAAATTTTCTAAATTTGTGCTTTTTTGAGAGAAAAATTCTTTAAGCGCGTTGATCAATTTTTTGTAGGGAAAAACTTATGGTTTCGCGTTACCTTGGTGACGTCAGCGTCAGCGACAGATGGGTGATGTCAAAGGTTCTTCTTTTTCTTCTGTCTGTCAAAAAGTGGCCCCGACTTGACAGCCCACTTTGATTAGGTTATTTATTATTCAATGATCTTAATTTACAAATTATAAAATTTTATTTTTTAATACTACAATTAATTTGAAAATTTAAAAAACAACTGTTATTTCATAGCTTTAAGTTTTCACTTCTGCCGGCCCAATCACTAATATTTTTTCCAATTTTGTTGTGGTTTAAATAAGCTTTGTTAAAAGTAACTTGTTTTAATTTATTAACTCCTGCTCAGAATGGAATATCCTTTTAGTATTTTTATTTTCATCTGTGCATTAACAGAATAAGTATTCCTGAAATATTGCTGTGATAATTTGAAAAAATGTACGTAGATTTCTAAGGATTCACCATCAATAACTAATGCTTCAAGTATAATGAAAGCAGCTCGAAAATTGAAAAATTTCATCATTTTTTATTATAAAAAAACTGCGAACGTAACATTTTTGAGCTAAGCCGTAAGGTTTAAAATTAACAACCATTTTTACGTCAAACTTTAGTCGGTCATTGTTAATTATGAGTATTATTATGAGTCATTTGTATTTTGAAAGTAAAATTATTTTATGAAAGATATATTTTATTTTTTTTTTAATAACATAAGCTCCTGAGTTTTTTATTGTTTATTACCACGTTAAATATTTTTCTATTATGGAATACAGCTTATCGTTGATTTATTTACCCAATTTAAAATTTAGATGGATGAATTTTTCCCAAAGTTTCTCTTTTATGCGTGTAAGTCGGTTTTTATTAAATTTGATATTATTTTAATATCCTCTTAATAAAAAAAATTATTTACAGAAAGTTTGATAATACATACATATATATATATATATATATATATATATATATATATATATATATATATATATATATATATATAAATATATAGGGACGCGTTTTTACCGTAGTGGTAGGCAAAGACTTCTTTTCACTTGCTCCGGTTCTTACATACGTCTTTCACTTCTTCTACTTTTATCAGCGCTTTCATACTTGCTTTTCGATTGCTGGTACTCTTGACCTGGCATTTCTTCAAAATAATTTCGATCTGATTAAGATAAGTTCGGCTCTACCGACTTACCCATTTACACTCGACTTATAAATATGTTGGTAAATCTTCTTTCATTCATTCTCTCTATGTGTCGGAACCATCTTAGCATTTCTTTATGAAAGTTATTTGACGATCAAATCAATTTTTCTCAATCCATAGGCACTTTCTTTTAAATAATTAAAATCATACTCGTAATTTTTCTTCGATAACACAGCAATAATTACGCTGCCTTTTAATGTAGCTTTTTGCGAACCTTTGAGCCTTCTTTCGAAACTAAGGCTGTTTAAAAAACATACAAGCTTTAAAAAATTTAAGGTACCTACCAAATACAAGTTTTAGCTACTCGTGAAATGACAAGTTAAAAGATGAAAAAAGATTTGTACACTTAAAGGAAATAATTCTAATGTGGATCCAATTATGTCTATTCGATAATGGTATCGAATGGAACAAATAGAGACGTATAATTTCTTATTCTCGTGGTCGAAACACCATATAGTTCCACCCTATATATATTTAGTAATTATGACTTGTTGCTAGTCAACGAAAATTGGATCTTTTGATGTATCCCCGTTTCACCCTCTTCCCACGGGATATTATTTTTAGAATGCAGCTTCCCAGATTTTGAGTGAAGCACTGCCCATTTATTTACGTTGCGTTGGTAGGTGTGGTCAAATATCAAAATATGCCATATTGATTTACTTTCCTGCGCAGGAAATTGAAATTGCATTAAAATATCAACTTGCAGCAACCGGTCGGTATTTACAGTCATTGTTAAGGGTGAAGGGCCAGCGATCAGACGTGTTTATTGCTGCTGTCCTACGATACCTATTTGGTTAATTGATTCAACAATCATAATGAGATTCAGAAAACGTAAAAAACACAACGGTAAAAACTTCGAAGGTGAATATTAGGTGTTCAAAATTCGATGTTTTGTGATTTTTATGTTGCATGTAGCCCACCAATAATGTGTCTTATTGTCATTCATAAATGTTTTTTTATTATCAATAAGTGTTAGTGAAAATAATAGCAGACCTTTTCAATTTATTCAGTATTTTTATTGATAATTTTTTTTATTTTTTTACTTTGTTATAATGGGATAAACTTTAGCCGTACGTAACTATTTTAAAATTTTTGTCAGAAATTTTTAAGGTTGCTAGGGCGCTAATAAAATATTACACCTACAACATTCTAAAATGAATAGTTTTTGAGAAATATAATTTATCAATAGCTCTTTTGTATGATTTTAACTGACACAAAACGTTAAAAAATTCCGACTTGCGGCCACTGTCAATTGGGATATTCGGCTACTCTTACAATTTCCTCTTTAGTTTAACGAATCATTTTCGCGTTTTTTATTCAGAAAACAACCCCGATCTAAATCCTACCGAGTCTATCAAATTTTGATGGATTAAATAAAAACGAATTTAGAGTGTTTATACTTTTCATGCACAATAAATTTATCTCGGATTTTAAACTATTTCTTTTTTATTACCTAAAAAAACGCAGTTACTACGCCTCTGTTTTAAAAACAGAAGACGCAATTGACAATTGGCACTATTCAGGTTATTTTTAACGTTTTGTGAGTTTTCAAGACATCGAAAAAACTATTGATAAAGTATTTAATTTCTCAAAAAGTTTTTATTTCCGGCAGTTAAAATTTTGTAAATATTATACTTTATTAATGCCTTAGTCACCCTGTATCAAAACAAAATTTAGGAAAAATTTAGGAAAGCTCAGAAATATTTGTGTACGTAAAATTTTCAAAAATTAGTTAAAATTTTTTTTTTTGTTGAAAAAACATTCCCAAATGGTGTAGGTAAATCAGTTATTTAGTATCGCAGGTAACATAATACCAGTATTATTACGAAAGGTATTCAGCCTGCTTTCAATAATACGGTTAATTATCATAAATGTTAAAACTTTAACGTCTTCTACTTTTACGTTATTATTGAACATACATATTTGCTTTCCTTTAACACCTTGACGTTGGCTAAACCATTAACAAGTTCTTGTAAATTATTATTTATATCTGAGGCATTATTGTTCACTTCCTGTGGAATTATTTCTATTACATTATCAATGGCATGGCAGTTTATTAAAATGAAACTACTCTGCAAATATCCCCAGAAGAAAAAATCTAACGACTTGTGGTCTGGTAATAGCGGTGAACATTTTACTACTACTATTTACGCATTCTAGTTATTTTTTTACATAATTCTCTTTCCATATATTACTACTATCAGAATTTCAATCGCATCGTTTTTGGAAAGCATTTTTTTTCCTTTTTCGTTAAAAATAATAATTAACAAACAGAAAATCTTTTTAATGCAATCTAAAGTTAAATCTTTTTAACAAACACTGACATTTCAAAATTTTATTGAATTTATGGTCGCTTAGCAATTAGGTAGCAACAATTTGTTTCGAAAGGATTTTAAAATTTTTAATACATTAGTATTTAAAAAAAATTACATGCATACATATAGTCACGCCTTTTTCCCGTAGTGGTAGGCAGAGACCACTTCCTTCCACTTGCTACGGTTCTTACACATCTTTTGCTTCCTCTACTTTCATCAGTGCTCTCATACAAGCTCGTCGGTTGTTGGTACTCATGACTTGGCATTTCTTCAAAACAATGTTGATCTGATCGGGATATGTTCGCCGGGGTCGACCTCTACCGACTTGTCCATTCACACTCGCCTTATAAATTTGTTTCGTCAATCTTCCTTCATCCATACTTTCTACGTGTCCAAATCATCTAATCATTTCTTTATCTATCTTTGTAATTACATCTTTTTTTACACTACAGCGTTCTCTTATCTCACTATTCTTTACTTTATCCAACCGAATCACTCCGGCTATACTTCTCAGAAAAAAATAAAATATTTAAAATTCCATTTTCATGTAAAAATATTATTTGCGATAAGACGCGTTCTATTTTTTTACAAACATTTTCTTCGATAAAATATTGGCTATATATAGCACGATAATAACTATCGGTTACACCTTATTGTTTGGCATCAAACAATGTTTTTACAGATCATAAATACGTGTGAATGAAGAGAAAGATTCAAGGTTTTTTAAGGTTAATAACCTTGATTTTGTTGCTTTAAATAATCCTTCTTAGTTTTAGTTCTTCTGCACAAAATCCATACTAGTAAATTTATACGAAGGCTGACATTTAGTAGAATCTTAATTCTAATGTCATCAAATTTGAAAAATGTTTACATCAATAGACGATTGTTTACGCTTAGTTACTTATTTTTTATTAGCGGAGTAAAGAAAGTGGGGTAATTGCAAACACTTAAGGAAGAACTGAAATTAAATAAAACTAGTTAAGTTATTAATGCTATTTATTACCGAAAGTTACTATGTATAATAATTTTTCTCATAAACAACGTAATATAAAATCAAATATTAATAAAAGACAAAACATTGGAGTCCTGAACTACCCCACAACACGTGAGGTAATTACGGATGATGTATGGGGTAATTACGAACATAGTCTAATCATATCATAAGTCAAACATAAATCGGTGTACTTTAACTACTCGTACAGTTTTCGTGGGCCTATAAATTACAGTTGTAGCATTTTATTCAGTCTTCAATAGAAAGATCTTCATACTTTTCATCATAAATTAGGCAATAATACTCATTTCCTTCGCATCTCCTTTATTGGCCTTGTTTTCTTGCGCGGCATGTCCCTTTCTTGAGCCTTTGTATGAATGTTATTATCGGAAAATGCTTTCAGATTCTTCACACCTTTTTTACCTTTAAAATCACTTACAGTTTCTTCACTATTTTGCTTTCTTTTTTTTTTTTTTAAATATATATATATATATATATATATATATATATATATATATATATATATATATATGAGGTTAATGGTTATTATAGCTGAGTGTCTCTTTTTAAGAGTTCATACTTTATACTGTGTAATTAATTATTTGGCCTACGTTTACAGCCATGTACAAGTCGCATTCTCTGTTGTATGAAGTCTCGAGAGTTTCAAAATATGTTAAGTCCAGTGGTTTTATACTACGAATTGAGTGCGGTGGAAGGGATAACAATATTATTCCGTACTGGCGACAAAACAGACAGCAAGCAAGAGTAACGAAGTTTTTATGATTGTCTAAAATAAGTAGTATTGGTTTTGCAACAGTTGGTTTAGCAAAGGATATGCAGTGGTGTAACCAATCTACGAATAAGTTCTCGTTGATCCTACCCGAATTGCTAATTGCTTTTATCATATCAGCATTGCCTTCACGTGTCCGATGAGCATACATTCGCTTTATCTTAAAAATAAAAAACGGATGAATATACTTTCCTGAAGCACTAAAGATGCAGATGTTTTTGTAGTACCTCTTTCACTACTTGTTGCCATGCCGACCTGTTTCTGGCCTTTTGGTGCTAAAATCATTGAATTTCTTTGAACATTAGATATATCTGTCTCGTCAACATTTTATACACGATTAGCATATCAAATTGGTGTTTGGTTTACAAAATTTCCGAGTTATTAAATAACATTTTTATTACTGTCTGGTTAAAAGTCGTAATTCTATTGATAGAAACAAAATATTAGAATGCCTTTTCTTAAATCCATAGGATCAGCTGGTCAAAGTTATGCTTTAACTTATTTACTTCGGCAAATTTGAAAGCTATGTATCATACCATTTCTATGGTTTAACCGTAACATAGCTTACACATTTTATGATATATTCCTCTAATTCTCATTTTTGTTCTTCAGAAAATGTAGCCTTTTTGCCAGTTGTTGGTTCCTTTAAACTTCTTTCTTGAGATAGTCGTTTATAGTACTTTTCGGAACAGAATAAGTAGCAGCTGCTTTTTCAAGTAAAAGTTATTTATTTTTCACATTCTGAATGGCCTATTCTACGAGTTTTCAATTTGTGTTTGGTCTCAGTCTTTCTTTGGCAATTTCTTCGCATCTGAAATATAGTTATTAAGTATAAGTATATTTTAAATTAAAAAATTATTTCATGTAGATACGAGGCAGAAAACAAGGAATATTAACTATAATTAGATTGTATAGGGGTAATTAATTACAAACGATAAGGATTACCCCACTAAAATCGTCCGCCATTAGCCGACACATAAAGAAACATAAAACTATAATTTTATTTGAGATTAGAATCGCGTGGCGCAAGCAGCAAGTCCTTAAAAATATTATTAAATGAGACGTTAATTCGTAAAATAAATGTCAAAATTCCTTGTATTACCTAAAATATTGTACACCTAATCAATTTTAGTTTAAAATTGAAAAATCTTTAAGTAAACATACCTGGTAACACGAGTGCGTGTTGTCATTTTACCACTTGTTGATCGGTACTACATTCGGGATCGACTTACGATTGCATAACACAGAATATTTTCTAACGTAGTTAAATATACACGTCCGCTATTACCCTTCGTCCGTGATTCCCCCACCTTCCTATAGACATTCATAATATGTTTGACCAAAATGACTTTAAAATGATTTTGTACGCAGGGTTTAAAAATAGCTTGGTAAACCTTGTACGAAATTACTGGTAGATTGTATACTTCTTCACTAAACTAAATTAAAACACAGTTTGGTTGAATGACTAAATGAATAAACTAAAAGCCAGTTGATTGACTGACCAGGAACGCACACTTTTATATTAGTTTTAGCAGTTAAAATTGCTGAAGTATGTTATAGTATTTACATGGTACTTGCAATAAAAATACTTTTTTCAGTAAGCAAATATTATCAGGACTATTAAATAAAAGAAAAACAATCAAATTAGTCTTAAAAAATTCTTTTATTTTTAATTAAATTTTTCTCCAATATAACTGAAAAAACAAGTATTTACAAATTTAAAAATTGTTGCCAATGCGCTTTAAATTCATAATAAATATTTTTTTATTTTTTAAAAGTTTTATTTCACATATTGAATCGATGATGTGACTCGTTGGGCTCATGCTCCCTTAAAATCTGCCTGTGTTCCACACGGTATCTCGTTTTGAAAGTGATCAACGTTTATGGAGATAGTTGAGTACCTTGAAAATGAACATTTTTATTTTTACATTTCCTTTTTACTTTGAAAGTAAATGAAAGACACTGATGAGAAATAAAGTTGAAGGTACTTAACGTCGATATTACGTACTCATAATGAAGTACGTTCAGTATTATTTCTATTTTTATTCATGAGGTACATTTTTGAAAGTGAATAAGAACGTACTAATTAATTTAACAGGTTTTACCTTGTTTGTAAGAAATTGTTTTTTAAGGTTGGATACAAGTTTCATTTAATTTTTAGTTTAAACAACAGCCACAGTGGCTCACTGTTAATTATTCGTCTTCTAATAAAAGTATATATATATATATATATATATATATATATATATATATATATATATATATATATATATATATATATATATATATATAAATATATAAATATCAGAACATCGTAGGAAAAAAAAGAATACTAAAAAGAAGAACTGGTTTGATGACGATTGCGAGAAAGCCTTAAAGCAAAAAAGCAAGGCTCGATAACGAATGCTGCAAGATCCAAACGAGCAAAATACCCAGAATTACAGAGAGCTCAGAAGAAAAGCAAGAAAAACAATAAAAGCCAAAAAAAGGCACACGAGGAAATTACTCTTGAAGGACTGGAGTCAAATAGAACGAGCAACAGAACAAGACATTTCTTCCGAGAAGTAAAGAACATAAAAAAGGGATTTGGACCCAGAGTTGGAACTGTCATAAAGGATAACAAAGGTAACATTATTACAAGTGAAGCCGAAGTAATAGAGACCTGGAGAAGACACTTTGATGAATTGCTGAAATTACAGACGGATGAAGGCAGACGTGAGTATACATATCTTACGGCCGAACCCTTAGTGGAAGAACCTACAATGGAAGAAGTATCACGAGCTATTCACAAACTAAAAAACAACAAAGCCCCAGGAAACGATACTATATCGGCAGAATGTCTGAAACATGGAGAAGAAATTTTGGAACTCGCTTTCTATCAGCTCATCTGCCAGATATGGAAAGAATAACAAATACCAACCCCCTGGAAAGAAAGAATTATAATACACATTGATAAAAAGGGCGATAAAATATGCTGCGCAAACTATAGAGGTATATCCCTTATTAACACAGGATATAAAGTATTTCTCTAATTTTATTAGAGCAACTGACTGCGTGTGTAGAGTACCAAATAGGAGATTAGGATTAGGAGAACAAAATACTGCATCAGCTTTATATAGATTTTAAGCAAGCATATGATAGCAGAGTGGAATTGTGGAATACCATGGCAGAACTGGGCGTACCGAAAAAGTTGATCAGTCTCACAAAGCTTGTGTAGAGGGATCTACAAGTGAAGGAAAACAGAGCGCTCCTATTTGGAAATCAGGGTCCGCGCATTGTAGTAGCTTTCGCTGACGATTTAGATATAGTAGGAAATACAACTATCAACATTAAGATAGAGTTCATTAAACTGGAAAATGCTGCAAAGAAGGTTGGCCTACAAATAAACGAAGATAAAACAAAATACATGACTTCAACAAGAACAGAACGAAGAGACAGGATAGGACAAAATGTGACAAAGGACCACTAATTTTGAAAGGGTCCATGAGTTTAAATATTTGGGAGCTACAATCACCTCAGATAACAATATAACACAAAAGATTAACAACAGAATTTAGGGAGCCAATCGCTGCTGTTTTGCACTACAAAAAATAATGAAATCGAAAAATGTAACCCGCTGTACGACAGTAACAATTTATCATGCAATTATAAGACCTATAATGATATATGCATGTGAAACATGGACGATGACAAAACAAAATGAGAACCGACTAAAAATCGCAGAACGAAGAATTCTTAAAAGGATATATGGACCGATCAAGGACAACGCCATACAACAATTTGGAATTAGAACTAACAGAGAAGTGCAAGAACTATATAACCAACCAGATATAGTAAAAATAATAAAGGCAGAGAGATTGAGATGGGCCGGACATGTGAAGAGACAAAACCAACGTGTCGTAAAACTGGTGTGAGAAGAGAACCCGGTAGGAAAACGGCCACTGGAAAGGCCAAGGATGCGGTGAAAAGATAATATTGCAGCGGAATTACGGACCCTAAATGTCCAACGACCAGAAGAGCTTATGCTGGACCGCAGCAAGTGGAGGCAAATTGTAATGTCAGCGAAGACCCACCCCGGGTTGTAAGCTACAGAGATATATATATATATATATATATATATATATATATATATATATATATATATATATATATATATATATATATATATATATATATATATATATAAATATTATAACCATTTTTCGATACTAAAATATACGTAAGCAAGCTGGGCGGTAAAGTAACGAGTCACTTCAACTATACTTCTCAAACTACTCTTCTCCGCAGCATTAATCCTATTTTTATGCTTCTTCTGCCAAACCCAACATTCACTACCATACATAAGTGTAGGAACCAACACACCTCTATGCACAGCCAGACGTGCCTTTTTTGACACTTTCTGGTTGTTCATAAATTATGCAGTGCCCCATTCATTTATTTTCCTGCCAACACCCTTTGCTCAATGTCATTGTCATACTTTCCATCTCTCGTAAACTTTGAACCAAAGTACATAAATTTATTTACTTATTTCACTCTTTCTTCAAAAACCATTACCTTTATTTTGCTTACATTTATTGTCATCCCTTTGATTTTCAGGGCATCATGCATAACATAAACCATCGCCTGCAACTCCTCTTCAGATGACGCTAATATGACTTGATCATCGCCGTAACGAAGGCATTTGACGATCAAATCATTCATTTTCAATCCATACGTACTCTTTTTTAAATCTTTTAAACAATCATCCATATATACGTTAAACAGCTATGGCGAAGCAACACAACCCTGTCTCACACCCTTTTCGATATTAAACCATTCCGTGCAAGCTCCGTTTATCCTAACACAAGCAGTGAAATCCTCGTAAAGTGATTTTAGTGCTCGTATTAAACAACCGTTCATACCATACATAGACAATGTTGACCACAATTCACTCCTTACCACTCTGTCATGGGCCTTTTTTAAATCTATAAAAGCGCAATAGACCTATCTATAATTTGTAACAATGGGAAAGTTATGGGGTTGAAAATTTGACCAAAACTAAGGTAATCAGTGTTTTCGACTCCTTTAGTTAGTTTTAGGTAGGTTTAATTTTTGAAATATAATAATTGGTAACTTTTTAAAAAATCATTGAAATATTTGGTATCGGTGTCAAATTTTTAGAACGAAATAGACTGGCCTATAGATTGCTTCTGGATGTTTAACACAAAGATAATTACGTCATTAATGTGTTATTATTGGGAGAAAAACAGCAAATTTTGAAGCAATTTTTGTTCTCCTACTTGTTAAAATAACCTTTAAAAAGTGGCATTAAAGTAGTTCACTATGCTATTATTATAAAAACGCGGATTGGGAGAATGGAGAGCAAATCATCAATATATTATACTTTCACCTTAGTTTTTGTTTATTTACATACAAAGATTAAAAAAAAACTATTTAACTTTTTTAAATCGTCATAATTTTGTTTATTTTTTCAGTAAATTTGTCATTTGTTTTGATTAATGAGGAAACATGGTACCATACACACATATAGGCACAATTTTTTATCGTAGAGGTAGGCAAAGGCCACTTCTTTCCATTAGCTAAGGTTCTCACACATGTATTTTGCTTCTTCCACATTCATCAGAGTTTTTATACATGTTCTTCGGTTGCTAATACTCTTGACCTGGCTTTTCTTTAAAATAATTTCGATCTGATCAAGATAAGTTTGCCTAGGGTGACTTCTACCTACACATTCACACTTGCCTCATAAAACTGTTTTGTCAATCTTTTTTTAACTATTTTTTTACGTGTTTAAAACATCCAAACATTTCTTTATTTATCTTTGTTACAACATCTTCTTTCACACAAGCTCGTTTTTTTAAGACACTATTTTTCACTTTATCCATCAGTCACTCCAGCTATACTTCTCTTACTACTTATCTCCACAGCACTGATCTTACTTTTATGCTTCTTCTGCTAAACCCAACATTAACTACCATACATAAGTGTAGGGACCAGCACTTCACTATGCACAGCCAGTCGTGCCTTTATTAAAACTTGTTCCACTCTTTTTCATTCAATCAGTACCTCGCAGTTTGTCATGATTTTTTCTCATTTAAAAACCGGTACTTTCTTCTTGCTTGCATTCACTTTTATCTCTTTGATTTTTAGGGCATCATGCATAATATTAACCATCGCCTGTAACTTCTTCTCAGATGATGCTAATATGACGTAAAGGAGACATTTGACGATCAAATCATTCATTCTTAATGCATACGTACTTACTTTCAAATCTTTTAAACAACCGTCTATAAATAAGTTAAACAGTCATGGTGAAGTCACAATCCCTGTCGTACACCTTTTTTGATGTTAAGCCAGTCTTTGTAAGCATGTACCTAAAAGAAAGCAACAGCAGCTTTAATAGTTTAAACTTGACGTTAGGGATTTTGTTATCGTTAAGTAATTAAAATATTTTTACGTTTTTAAAATTAAAATAAAAACAAAAGCCTTGTGATAATCATTACTTAAAATTTTTAAAAATAAAAACATGTATATTTACCCCACTATTTTTATGTAATAGGAATTCTACTCTAAACCTTTGCCTAAAAATAACTATTTCTTGGGGGTATTGTATGGAAAAATGAAAGAATTTTTTTAAAAAATTTAACCCAACGATTGTAACAAATTATAAAATAATAAATGCTAGATCTTCTTCTTCCTTCATGTGCCCTATCCGGTCTTCCGAACGTTGGCTATCACTCTGGCTAGAGCATTTCGATCTTCTGCTAAGTGTATGAGTTCTCCTACTGAACGTATATTTGTCCATTCACGAATGTTCTTCAACCATGACTATTGCCTTCTTCCAGGTTCACGGCGCCCATCTATTTTTCCCTTCATTATAATTTGGAGTAGTTGATATTAATCTCCTCTTAGTATATGACCAAGGTATGCAATTTTGCGGCATTTTATGGTGGTCATTAATTGCCTGTCAGTTTTAGCCCTTCTGAGGGCTTCCTCATTTGTTTCATGGTCCGTCCAAGGTACGCGCATTATCCTCCTGTGCAGCCACATCTCAAATGCCTATAGTCGGTTCATTGTACTGATCTTGAGTGTCCACGTTACCGTACCATACAACAGTATTGACCATATATAAAATTTAGTCATCCGTTGTCTTAGTTTAAGGTTCAAATCATAATTGCAAAGAAGCGGTCTCATTTTATTAAACGCTGTGCGCGCCATCTCTATTCTGGTTTTTATTTCTGTATCAGGGTCCAGTGTTTCCGTTATGAAGGTTCCGAGATATATAAACTTTGTTTTATTAGCGTTGATATTTAAGCCGTATCTTTTCCAACTGTGTTAATTATGTCTAGCAATGTTTGCAGATTTTCTATTGTGTCTGATAGTATTACCGTGTCATCAGCATATCTAACTGTTGTTATGGGTAAGCCATTAATTTTAATTCCGCAGTGTCCCAGTTCTTCAAGAGCTTCTTTAAATATTTGGTCGGAATAGAGGTTGAAAAGCAGTGGAGAAAGTATACATCCCTGTCTTACCCTTTTTTGTATTGCAATATCGTCTGATGTTATATTACCTACTCTTGCACTTGCTCTTTGTCCCCAATACAGATTCTTTATCAGCTGGATATCCTGTCTATCTAATTTCTTTTCTTTTAACATTACCAGAAGATTATTATGGTGAATTCGGTCGAACGCTTTTTCACAATACAATTGCTATTTATAATTTATAATTTATTTATAATTGATAATAATTTTACTCGTATTCCACCTTGTATACATATTGGTTCATTATTAGGTGCATTTCTATAAATGAAATTGAAGGTTAAGGAAAAGTAATGAGTAAATTGCACGATAAAATATCGCTGAAAATTACTTTGCAAAGTGTATATGGACAGGATAATAAAAATTCAACAAAACAAGTTATGACGAAACTTAAAGCAAGAGTTGCAAATTGCAAACTTGCCGTTTAATGTAAAATTGAAAGATTTTGATATATTTTGTCCGATCTTACAAAAACTATAGCTGTAAAGTATCTACTTACTTTATTTATAAATAAAATATTTAAACTTTTTTTATTTTTCGTTTGGTACATGATATGCCATTTAAAAAAATGATAATTTACAGCCTGATTATCATTTTGTGATTTTTTTAAAAAAAAATGTTAGAATAAATTTAAAATACAAGTTTATATATTGCATGCTTCTAGATAAAGTAATAAGGACTATTATTTTAAGTGTTCTAAGAAAATCACTTTAAACGATATCGTTTGATCCATCTATAAATAAATAAATAGTTTTAGTCTTTTTTAAAATAGCGTTCCTCTCTTATGTGGAAATTTTTTTACTATTTTAAAATATTTTATAATTTTATTTTACCCACCGGCATAATGAAATAATTTTTAATAATAAAAAATAAACAATTTAATTAACTTCCGTCCAAGAACTTTATTAAGGATATATTATTTATGTATTTTGGGATAATTATAATTATTTGAACACATTTTTTATATTTTTAATTAATTTGCAATTAATTTTCACCTGAGAAATGTACATTTTTAATGTAACATCCTGTAGAAGTCTACTTCCAAATACAGATACTAATTTTTTTTATAGCGTATACTCTTCATTTTTAGTTTTATAATTTCAACAAACATTGTGTTTGTGGTTTTATTAAAATTGGTGGGTAATTGTTTAACCTGTTGCTACAAAAAATCTATTGTACTAGATTTCAAAATAATATTTCATTTATGCAAAAATAAAACAATGAGGTTAGGTTAATGACAACCAGAGAGCAACTAAGCTATAAAGCTAAATTTTTTTATCCAGAATTTAGGAAGCAAATGGAGATTAAAATGACCTCAGCAATAACACTTTTTTGTAATCCATAAAAATATTTTGCTGCTGCTAGCGCTTATTTTTATTTTTTATTATCACCTTTCATTGGAAAAAGATTAGGTAAAAGTGTACAATAAATTATTTTCGGATAAGCTTCAAAATACATAATCTATGTAGTTCGTTTTTTAATAATTTTTTTTTTAACAAATCTTGCAACTGCATAATATCTACTTTGGATTAAATTTATTATTATATGAAATATCTTAATAATTTTTATAAACATTGGATTTTAGTAGTCCGTCTCTGTTTACAATATGGCAACATCTAAAATATGAAACATTTTATTCTCCTCTCATGTTACCTTGAAATTTTCTCTGGTGTTAAGTAAAAGCACCTTCTAGAATACAACGTATTTTGAAAAGTCACCCAATTTTGCCTCCTAACTACCTAACTCATTTACATTTAATAATAAGGAGTTTTTTTTTTAATCTAATGGTAGTCCAAGAAACTCGTTCTTATAAAGAATAGAAGTAATGCCAAACTGGTAACCCTAATATTATTAAAACTATAGATTAACTATTTTGTTTTTATTTTATGCGATCATAAATTATGTCCCCTTCTGTTGAATCCCACGCGGAATAAGATTTATTTTTAGTGATTAACAATGATTCTAATATGATTGATAGACTCGTTTAAGTTGATATTTACAAATCTGCATACACAAATAATGTATTATTTAGTAGATCCATTCCCAACTAAAAAAAACTAACTTCCAAAAATGTTAATAAATAATTGCAATTTACTTAATTACAAACCCATGATAGAAGGTTTCAACAAGCATTATTAAATTTTTAAATATTATATTGACCTTAAAATTTTGGAACAGTATCTTATAATTAACTGAATTGCAGAATAAATTAGTTTTTATGTGTACTGACATTAACAATAAATTAAATATCACGGAATAGAAGATTACTCAACGTTTCGCTATCAATTTTATGCTTCAGAGGCATCAAATGAGCACCCAAGTAAAATATAAATAATTGATGTGGATAATTTATAAAAACTGTATTTTCCAGCCTGTTATAAAATTTGTTGAAATGACTCCTGTTAGTGATGAAACAAATTGGATGAAAACAGATCAAATAGTACGGCACTGTTAAAATTTAAAATTTTGCCTATACTAAAATATAAGTTCAGATGTCGTTAAACAGTTTCTAAAATTTCAAATTAAAATACCAGGCCAATTGAAACGTTGCCGAAATATATAATCTCATATTTCTTGTCGCCATGCCATAAATCAAATGTGCCAGTTCAATCTTTACAAACATTTAGATGATTTTAAAAATACTTATTTATTTTCATATATTTTATGGCGAAAATATATTTTTTGGTTGCAATATTGCTGACAAGTAATGTTTGATAACAAAACATACACAACATACTTTACTAACACGTTTTAAATATATGCATATTTTGATGGATTTTCTTTTTTAATCGCGAAAAATTGGAAATAATCACGAATATGTAAATTTTGTAAAGTCAAATATTTTTATTATTATTTTATTTCTTCTTTCGAACCTCCCAACGTTGGCAATTACATTGGCGAGTTGTTCGCGGTTTTCGGCTCATCTAAATAGTTGTTCAGCACTGAGTATTCCAGTCTTATTGCAAATGTTCTTTAGCCATGACATCTGCTTCCTTCCAATTCCTCTGCCGCACTCGATTATACCTTTCTTTATAAGCTGAATGATTTTGTATCTAAGAACATGCCCTATGTACGATATATTTCTTATCTTAATAGTTTTAAATAATTACAAAGCTGCATTTACTCTACTTAACACTGCTTAGTTATTCGGAGCATTCTTCCATGCAACCACATCTCGAACGCTTCTAGGCGATTCATCGCAGTAGCCTTTAGAATCCAGATCCAAGCTCCATATAACAACATAGGTCAAATATCATCTTTGACGCAATTTTAGGTTTAAGTTATCGTTACAGAAGAATGATTTGTAGTCTGTGATGTAGCATCCAAGATAATTGAATAATTGGGTAACTCTCTCAATGTTTTGTTGATCTATCTGTTTTTTTAAATTGATTATGTATATACGTTTAATAAGTTATGAATTGATATTTTTTAAATAACAAAAAGACACACAGTATCTTTGGAAATTCCTATTTTTAAGGAAAAGCTAGTCATAATATTATTACACATTTAACCTTCGTAAATATTAAAATTAATAGTCACCTAAAAATTTTAATTTTCCATAAGCTGTAAATTCTTTAAATTTATAATAAATTTAAAAAAATTGCCAATTGAAACTTGCTAGTATAATTAAGTGTTTTTACTTGTAAAATCAACTTAGTTCGTTAAAAATCGTATTATTTAAATATTTTAACAGGATTTCCCAATGAATTTATGATTTGTTTATTTTTAACATACTTGGATACGTCGCAAAATGCATTTACTGGAAATTTTACAAAACAACTAGTTTCATTAATTCCTATCCTAAGATTTAGTGTTTGTATTATCGAAAATTCAGATCACATTAAACACAGTTAATTACATCAGAAATTGAGCAGTGGCAGTAAAACATTAGAAGTAACTACATATTAGCCAGCTTTGATAACAACTACATATACGAAGGATTGTTTTTTTTTTCGTTTAAACTGACTGCTAATATGTCAGACATTTCTATAAAAAATGGGATCGTTACGTAATAATTCTTAATGAAGATTTAAATATTTATTTTAATCAATTTTTTTCGACTCATTATAAATTTGTCTAGCATTTTCCCGAGTTTAAAAAACTTCTGAAAATTATGGAAAATTATAACAGGCCTATTTAGAAACATCCTCAGAATTTTAAGCCGTTCATTACTATTTAAAAAATATTTTATTTTTTCGCAGTGATCTTTATAATGAACATGTTTGTAATTATTGTATGCTCCTTAATATCTTTATTTTTTTTAAATAAATTTCTTACATTACCAATGCAGAAATAAAAAATTGTAAATTAAACATCCCGACCTTTTAAATGTATAATTTATTTAAAAATATTTATAATTATGATTATTATATTATATTATAATTATGATTTCTTGTAATAAATATATAATAAATATAAATAAATATGAAATTTGGGTAAAAAGTGGAACGTAACAAAAATTAATATTTTTGAATCTAGATTTGGGGAAACAACTCTTTCGGAAACAGTTAACAAATTTTTGACTATTTATTTTCACGGCAGTATCGAATTTATCGACAACTACGCTTAAGTTTTAAAGTTTTAAGTTTTACACATTGAAATAGATTTAATTAAAGATCTAAACTTTAAAAATCTGTTAAATAAATTCAAATGCGCGAAACATCGATACAATGTTTAGTCATTGGTTGAAGCATTATACAAATAGCCTACCTAGGCTGACGCTGATGGTCATTTTAATACTTGTTATGAAACATTAAAAAATATAACTTTTTTTGAAATTATCACCTATCTAGTGTTTTTTTTTGCTTTGTATTTATTTCAATTCATGTGGTAAATGGGTAAAAAAAAACCATCGTCTAAGTAGGTAACTATAAAAGTAACATTCAGCTAACGTCATTGTTTCAAAAATCTAACTGCACATATAAAAATAATGTGTAGCACGGTAGGCTGGTACGGTAGCCCCCCCCATATTTGTTAAGATTTTCCGCTCATGACTTATTTTCACTCATTGGGGGTTGATGTGCGAAGAAAATTAAGTTAAAAAGTAGTTTAAAACACGAGTACGTTAATACTGACTATATGTTTTTTTATAGTGGTCCTTCGGTGTGGTTTTGTGGGAGCTAACAACCATGGCTCAGCAACCATTTTCAGATGTGGATCCCTTCGAAATGGGTAATTACTTGCGCAACGGATTTCGACTTGGCCAACCACTTGGATGTCCCGACGAATTGTAAGTTATCGTTAAAATTACACCGGTCAACACAAGTTTGGGGTTTGGGTTGAGGTGAAATGTTGATTTCTTACATGTAACTAATGAAAGAAAAAAAAATTTATTACATAAAGTTTGTTTTTGTACAAACCATAACGATATTTTGGAGTTCGAAAAAAATTATCTGTTTTTTCTATCATTTATTGTAAATAACAAGTAAACTAACTTCAGTTTCGCATTTTAATTCGGGAAAACCATAAACAAAACTGCTCCAGACTTGTTTTTCGTGACTATGGAGTAGCTGTGTAATTTCGTCACTAGCCGTTATTTTTTTTACTTGTGGTCCAACGAATATATATAAGCGGGGGTCCTACAGCTTCTGCCGCATCCCGCATTTCGATCGCCAAACTCTCTTATCTCTCTATAAATCCTCCTGGATTGCTCTATCTCTCATTGTTTGCATAACTCCGCTTATCCATGTAGTTTTTTTTTTTTTTTTTATGTTCTGGTTCCCACGAAAAGGGATATCCTGTAATGTTCAGAGAACATCGTGGGAACCAAGGGAAAGAAGGTAGGAGTTGGTGTTCTTCTTAAATTTCTGGAGGTTGTATGCCTCGGGGAACACCTCCCTAGGCAATGAGTTCCAAAGCCTCGCAATTCGTTGGATGAATGAGTCTTTGGAAAGTGATGTTCTGCAGGTCTCCAAAGTGACCACGAAGGGGTGTGAAGACTGAACTTGACGGGTTAATCTCGAAGAAACAGCTAAAGGAGGAACGATTGTTGATATTTCAGAAGAGCATCGCCCATGAAAATATCTATAAAATAGAGACAAATCGCCAACTTTTCTACGGTGTTCCAGACAAGTGAGCGAGTTTGTAAGCGAGGCATCACCGACGAGATGAATTGCCCTTTTTTGGACAGAATCCAGTAGCTTCAGGATATGTTTAGGTGCTGCACTCCAAATATGGGAACAGTACTCCAGTACAGGTCGGATCTGTGCCTTATAGATCATAAGCAGCTGACTGGAGGTAAAATAGCTCTTGGCACGAAACAAAAAACCAAGTTTTTGGGATGCACTTTTGGCAATGGACCTCACGTGATTTTCTCAGGAAAGGTTATTGCTGATAGTAATACCAAGCATCGATATGGATGACTTCAGTGGTATGGTTACTCCTGACAAAGTTATGTTAGGCACAGTGAGATCGGCTTTTCTAGAGAAAAGACATGCTTGTGTTTTGTTTGCATTGAATTCTACCAAGTTATTGGATCCCCATTCGAGAATTGTTGCTGGCCTTCCACGTTTTCTTTTGCTTTCTGGTATGTATTCTAAAGCACGTTTGGGCCACCTATTCTCTTTCATGCGCTGCACGTGCCCATACCATATTAACTGTCGAGTTTCCATTCTTCCGACGAAAATACCCTCTTTTAATTTGGCTTTGAATAACTTCGGGAAAAACTTCTATAACTATTTTATAAATTCAAAATCTTGATCAAGATGTTTTATAAAGTCCAATTTTATAAGCAATTAAGGCATTAATTCATTCTTAGACTCTACAATTGGTTTACAATTGATATTATATTTTTCTACCTCAGATCGCACTCTAATATGCGAGCGGACACTCACTACTATCTACCACGAGAATGTATACAATACTTCTTGACTCCACCCCCTTTCCACACCCGCCGCCAACTTATTTAATAGTGATGCCACTTGCTGCTAATGCTTTTAACCAAAAACTTCAAGACTTCTTTATCAACGTAAAAAAGAACTTGAACTATTACTTTACTTAACTATAATCAGTTTAAATTAAAATTACTAGTTGTTAACACCTCCCCCACCCCAACCGATGAGAGTAAAGAGAGAGGAAAAAAAATCGTAATCGATGTGTTTTAAACTGCACTTTTTGAAAATACTCATAAAAAAAATTGAACCCCTTACAGATGTTGGAAAAAAAAATTAAATTAAACATCAGAATGACGCAAACTTTGAAGTTCCATACCTCGCTTAATAATGAAGTTACCTCGAAGCTCAAAGCGCCTAAAAGCTGCCCCCTTTGCGTTTTAAACTGCACTGTTTTCAAAAATTGTTTTTTATCAACGTTTCATTGTAAAAATTAGTACATACAAACATACATATAATCACGCCTTTTTCCCGTAGGGGTAGGCGGAGACCACTTCCTTCCACTTGCTACGGTTCTTACACACATCTTTTGCTTCCTCTACTTTCATTAGTGCTCTCATACATGCTCGTCGGTTGTTGGTACTCTTGACCTGGCCTTTCTTTAAAACAATGTTGATCTGATCGAGATATGTTTGCCGAGGACGACCTCTACCGACTCGTCCATTCACACTAGCCTTAAGAATTTGTTTCGTCAATCTTCCTTCACCTATCCTTTCTACGTGTCCAAACCATCTAAGCATTCCTTTATTTATCTTTGTAACCACATCTTCTTTTACACCACAGCGTTCTCTTATCTCACTATTCTTTACTTTATTCAACCGAGTCACTCCGGCTATATTTCTCAGACTACTCATCTTCGCAGCATTAATCCTATTTTCATGCTTCTTCTGCCAAACCCAACATTCACTACCATACATAAGTGTAGGAACCAACACACCTCTATGCACAGCCAGACGTGCCTTTTTTGACACTTTCTGGTTGTTCATAAAGCTATGCAGTGCCCCATTCATTTGTTTTCCTGCTAACACCCTTTTCACAATGCCACTGTCATACTTTCCATCTCTCGTAAACTTTAAACCCAAGTACACAAATTCATTTACTTGTTCCACTCTTTCTCCCTCAACCGAAACTTCACAGTTTGTCATGCTTTCTTCTCTTTCAGAAACCATTACTTTCGTTTTGCTTACATTTATTTTCATCCCTTTGATATTCAGGGCATCATGCATAACATAAAGCATCGCCTGCAACTTCTCTACAGTTGACGCTAATATGACTTGATCATCGGCGTAAAGAAGGCATTTGACGATCAAATCATTCATTTTTTATCCATACGCACTCTCTTTTAAATCTTTTAAATCGTCTATATATAAGTTAAACAGATATGGCGAAGCCACACATCCATGTCTTACACCTTTTTTAATGTTAAACCAGTCCGTGCAAGCTCCGTTAATCTTGACACAAGCAGTGGAATCCTCGTAAAGTGATTTCAGTGCTCGTATTAAACTATCTGTTTATCAATCAATATTGTAGAAGACCTGCTGCTGCGCTTACGCACTTACTCTTTGAACAGCTATGCGATTGATAAACAGATTTTACTTATTTTTAGAATGTAGCGTTGAATTTCTGAAAAGGGTGCAGTTTAAAACGCAAATGGTGCAGTTTTTTGGCGCTTTGAGCTCCGAGGTAAGTTCATTATTAAGCAAGATATCGAGCTTCAAAGTTTGTGTCATTCTGATGTTAATTTAATTTGTTTTTAACATCTGTGAGGGTTTTAATTTTTTTAATGAGTATTTTAAAAAATTGAAATGCAGTTAACGTATCTTTAGTATACTATGAACAAATGGATTTTATTTTAAATGTGCTTTGTCATTTACTTTCAATAATTTATAAGGGAATAGGTTATATAGTTTTACAACTTTCATCGAAAAATTATAGGAGCACAAATTAATTAATTAGACAGATACCTAGAGTATCAAAAATCTCATGAATATACTAGGAGTCTATATGGAATCAGATCGTAAAAAAATTTTAAACTCATTTAATTTTTATATCCTTCAGCCAACTTTAATTGTGCTGTCAGAAGCGCAAATTTGGCCATAGGCTGTAGAAAATGTTTCTTATAATTTGATTGTTTGCATCAAATAAAATAAATGTTTTCGTAAATCGTTTAAACGTTAACTTTAAAAATTTCTAGTTATATTTCGGGTAGAGGAGACCATGGTCATCGTGCTCAATAATCTCATAGACATACGAAGTACAACACCAGCAGTAAAGCTATCACGTTTCACTTTCTTTTTGTTGAGACCACTTTCATTTTCATTCTCACATAATAACATTATTTAATATACAAACAATGTTTAACTCGTTCAAGAAATACATATTGGTTTGGATTATGTAAGATTTGATATTTATTTAATGCAGTGGCGTGGTATTTTATAAAGTTTCTGACAGTTGTTAAATTAGAAATGGAAAAAGATATTAATTTAATTATTGCAAGAAATTTTTCTTCAGTTTAAACCTACCACTGTTAAAATCAATTTAAGTATATAGTATAACAAACAATAAGATGAATAAAAACCACGTACATTACATTTTTAATCGAAAAAGTTAATTATATATCTATATTGATTTGTTGATCTAGATTTATTTTTTATTTAATTTAATTAATTAATCGGGTGATCCTAAAAGGGTAAGCTATTTCTCAAGTTTTTAAGCCAATTAAAATAAAAATTTTACATATTACATATTTATAAAATTTAAGGAAGAATGTAATAACTGGAACCGTGCAATAAAATGTTTAAGGTGCGTATTCACTAGAACACGAATGCGAACGATGAAATGCGAATGCGAATGCGAATGAGCATACATTTGTGGACGTGTCATCGAGGCGCGGTAAACTGCATGCGGTTGTGCAACGCACGGACCGAGGCAGCTCGAACGCCATCCAATGAGAGTCGGTAACATTGAGAGCATCAAAGAAAAATTCGGATAAATGTGGACGACATTACTGGATAAAACTGCCTCGCTTCGTATAGCAGTCAAGTCCAGTGCACCAAGCGTCCATTTTCTGTTTTGTTTTTAATTATTGTTTGCACCAAATGAACTGGGATAACGAAAAAACCTTAAGTTTTTTAAACGTATATGATAAGCGGCCTATTCTGTGGAAAAATGCAGCACTCATTACTATTAAACAATCGAAGTCCTCCATCTTGCCGAATCCCTTCCGCACAATGGATAAGTGCCTCGTTCGTAGCCTCGTTCGGCTTCGTTCCCGTCCGTGCTCCTATGACTACGCGCTTTTATGGGGCGTTAAGCTTCATTTACACTGTATCACTTTTGAAGTACATGCTAGGTAATTACACAGAATGAAATAATCCAGAGTGATCATCCTTGTTTACATATTTTCATCCAGTTTTGTGTTTTTACCTTATGCACACTGTCACTGTTCCTTATTTTATTTCTTATTTTTGTGTAAAGTGCTATGACAACTTCTGGTACCAGGTGGCAGGATATCTCGCTCGAGAAGGAATGCAAGGATTATACGCGGAGGTATTGACTTAATTTCACGTGGTCTAATACATGAACTGAACTCAATTATATCGACAAGTGTGCTTAAAGACGTTGGCGGGTAAAACTAAGGAGATAAAATCTGGAAGCTTGGTCAAGTGTGAAGTTTTAGAAATCATTTAAGAAAGAACGAGGACCAATTCACATATCTTCTCAAAAAAGCACCTAACTTCATTGAAATGAATACATACATACATTTTTCACTGAGCCTTCACTCTGAATGATTCATCGTTTCGAGGAACGACTTTTTCTTGAAATGTTGGTAGAGAGCCAAGATTTTTCATAGTTTCTCTTTGGTGTACACTTAAGATAAAATAAAAATGAAAGGTTATCTTCACTTATCACTTTGGACGATTCCTCCAAGATAAACATCTAAAGTAATGACTGTAAAAAAGCATTTAAATAATTGCAATTGTTTTCAATGAATGTGACAGTGACATTCTCTCTCTGATAAGAATATTTATTAAAGTTATTTTCAAGAATTACAAATTTCGCATTTGTAACCACTATTTTGACCCTTTCTTAGATTTTCTACGAGCTAAGATTGTATTTAAAATAATTTTTTAAAAATTAATTTCACTTATATTATTTGTAAATTTATTTTAACGGGAATTAGGTACTTTACTGCTCAGTGCTGAAAGTACATTTACACGATTCATTTCAACGTATGATATAGCCATAATAAAATTCCGTAACCGGACGCCTATGATATTAATCTTTCTTTGCTTTTGAATGTTATCTCTGTCGCAGTACCGTGAATCTTATGAAATCGTACAATTTTCTAAAATTTCTTTTTGTTGGTATACAGCATTTTCATATCTATATGTCTGTTGTAAGTACGTAGTCTGTTACTTTGCGTAAATTACTGCCAAATGATTGAAAACATAGTATAGATAAATAAAGAGTTAACTCTCTAGTTTAATATAAGATATGAAATTAAAATAAATTATTTCTAAAAATAGATTGTGAAGAAAAAATATAAAACAATTCTGCAATTCTACATTTTAAAAACAAAATGTAGCATTAATATAAATCTACTGTTGACGAATTTTTTATGAAAGAGATATTTAATTTAAATCATTAATGATATATTATCACCGTTATGCGTTGTTTTTGAATTTTTTGGTAATTATAAAACAAAATATACAGCAAAATTTTTAAATGGGTTTTAAATCAACACTAGTAAATACTATAATAAACTTATTCAACTGGCTGTATATGTAATCAATATTCCATATTCTGTAGCTCGGTAAACTAAGTGTTTAATTATCTATAACAAAAAACGTGATTTCATCCAAGGTCAAGGATGAGATATTTAAATTTTAAAATTATCTGCCGATCATAATAATTATGAGGTCATTAAATATTATAATTAACTTAAATTTCTCTTTTATTCTTCAATGTCACCTTCCTCGCATATATTTAAACACCAAATTTATGTTAACCATATAAAATATATATTTAGCATTCATAGACCTAGAGAAAGCTTTTAACAGATTACCTAGAACAGAAGTATGGAAGAGTTTAAAAAATAGAAATATCAATGAAAAAACCATAAATATGATAAAAAACATATATGGAAGTAATAGAAATCATGAATCAAGAATAACATGAAATCGGGTTTCAATACAAAAGAGGGTTTGAGACAAGGCGGATCATTAAGCCCAATGCTGTTTAATATTTTCATGGACGACATCATAAAGAAATGTAAAAGGAATGCCAAAAAAATGTGCATTGGATACAAAAACATGCAAAGAGTTGAGATAGCTTAAGGAGCATTTGCGGATGACATAACACTGATTGCTGAAAAGGAAGAACGATTACAATATAACATAAAAGAATGGAATGAAACACTTAAATAAAAATAAATAAAGATAAAACCAAAATGATGACTATAGGAGACGAAGAAATAAATATTACGATAGATAATATAAAAATAAAACAAGTTAAAGAGTTTAAATATCTAGGAGTAACAGTAGACGAAAAGGGAAGACAAGAAGCGGAAATCAACGACAAAATCAAAAAAACCATAAAACTGTATTATGCAATGAATAGAAAATTTATCAATAAAAGGGAATTCTCAAAACAGACAAAAATATTCAAGACAATATATAGGCCAGTAATAACATATGGATGTGAATCTTGGATATTAACAAAAAAAAATCAAAAGTAAAATACAAGAAACAGAAATGAACAATAGAAGTTTATAAAACAAGAATAAAACAAAATATATATATATATATATATATATATATATATATATATATATGTATATATCAATTCCATCCACCCAAACGACTTGCATTATTAAAGATGAATAATTACCGAAATGAATCTGTCAAAGGTCCCCCCTTTATTTCTACAGAAGCGGATATCGAGTGCCGATTTAAACCGAATAGGTTATCACCCGACTTTACCTTTACTTCTTCTACATGATTACATATTACCGTTTAAAAATATTCGCGTGAACTTCATTGTTTATCGTCAACATTTCATCCTACTCCGATTAATTTAGCCGGAAATAATCCTTTTCGATAGTAATTCGTTTCTACACCATGTCTTTTTTAACAATAGTTTCAGGCAGTTATTTCAGAACTGCAGACATAAAAAAAATTGACAAAACGAACTGTGATTTATTTAATATATTTGTTGGTTAAGCCAAGTCAAACATATAATTACTGTTTCGATGAACCTGACATTTCCACAAACGTCTTTGAAATCTCCTTTCTGATCATCCAACAAAATAGTCTGGCGCGCATGTGTATTTGTTTTAAATTTAACCAATTGGTAGTTAGGTAGACAAATAGGAACTAAAAAGTTATTATCCTATATAGGTTCTAACAAAGTGCTTAAAATTACGCAGACTATTCTAAATCTAATTTTCTAATTTTAAATATTTTTTGCATGTTAATTACTGTGCCATCATTATTTTTATAAATTGTTTATTGTTTTCTTAAAATAAATAGTAAATGCCAACTTTTCTGATTGCAATTATTATCATGATTTAATTGTACCAAATTATGCTGATTAAATCTTAAAGATCCATTTAGGTAGGTATATAATTTAAATTAATAAGACAAGTTTAAATACATTTTAGCTTAAATTTTATTTAATTTAATGTAACAAATGCAAAAATAAATTGGTTAAATATTCAATAATGAATAATGAATGCAACAATGAATTATGCTACAAATGATTACCTTGAAACAAAATTACTCTTCCGCCACTGAGGATGTTATTCTAACTATCTATTTTAATAGGATATGATTCATTAATTCCTTCACTATCTCACTCATCTGCTGGTTTAATTTTTGCTCTGCCTTAACAATCCCATTTTCTACGCTCGTTCTAATGTATGCACCATTGTTGACTTTTATATTTCAACCTTGAAACAATCAACAACAAATTGACTCTTGCACAACACAGTTTATTTGGCGTTTTTCTCTCTTACACATTAAAGAGTTGGTGTATGCTGAACAAATAACGGAAAAATGTTTGAAAGTATATTTCTTAAACGAAACAATTATTTAATTTTAATGTAAGACGCAGTGCCGTATTTTGGCGAAATATTTGGTGCGGGGTTAAGAGCAGTTTTTTTGTTGTTGCAGAGGTGGAGAAAATCCGTTACGGAGAAGTTATGAGTCTGAAAGCTCAAGGTCTACTGTGAGACTCCCTGACTGATGTCAGGTTTACTCACTAGAAACTCTACCCCTATTTAGGTCCGTCTGGCTATTGCCTCCGATGACACTTAGGTCTGTTGGCCCATTGTATCTTGCCTATTTTTTCTATCATTGTACCCAATCCAGTACTTTCGTACCTTGTACAAGTTCTGTACTGGGTGAGAACAATATAGTCCTGGGTCGCCGGATAGCGCCCAAAAATTTTCCCAGTTTTCCAGTGCCCCGCAGCAGCACAGTATGTGATTTACTGTTTCCGGATTCTTGCCGCACAATCTGCAGGTTAGGTCTCCATTATACAGTCCCATTTTGTTCAGGTGTTTCTTTACTGGTGCGTGACCGGTCAAGAGCCCCGTAGTGATTTTTAGCTGATTCCTGTTCATTGCTACCAGTTCTGCCATCCTTTTATGACACGATGTGATGTATTCTTTTCCGTGTTTGTTTCCTGATCTACTTCCCCAGTATTTCCTCAATACAGTTTTTTACAGACACTCTTACTGTACACTTTGGTATCCCTAGCATCTGCCCTTGGTTTGAAAGAGTTTTTGAACCTCTTCTTGCCAGTTCGTCTGCTTTTTCATTACCTGCAATTCCCTGGTGTCTTGGAACCCATATCAGTTTTACGTAATTACGGTTTGCCAGCGTTCTAAGTTCTTCTTTGCAGACCCATACCAGCTTGGACGTCACTTCCTTGCTGTACAAGGCCTTAAGTGCTTCTTGACTGTCTGACAGGATGTTCAACATTCCTCGTATTGTTCTCCTTCGCGCATCGAAGGATGGCGTACACCTCTGTCTGAAATACGGAGGTGTGGGTTCCCAAAGAGTAGCTGATGCCAGTGTTTGGGTTTCTAGATAATACTCCTGCACCCACCCCCTTTCCAGTCTTGGATCTATCTGTATACCAGATTTACCCCAGCAGAATGTTCTTAAACTGGAAGTCGTCCCACTCAGTTCTGTCCGGTATCAGCACCTTTAATTGGTCATTGAAGCAGTACCGTTTCGGAATGTGGTCCGTCCTCGTTTCCAACGCGCTCCCGATCACAAAAATTCTGACGATACTCATGAGTCCTGTTTCAACGTTTAGGTTGTTGTGTGTATCCTGCAGTCTGGATGCACCGAGCCTTGCCTCACCCTGCACCACTAGATGGAGGGGAGGCAACACCAGGAGAGCCTTACCCAATCTTGTAATGGCCCCTCCTTGTTGTTTTTTGGGCCATCATATCAAAAAGGCGTATGTTATGGACGGCATAACCATCGTGTTGTACAGCCAGTACAGCATACGTGGTTTTAGCCTCCATTTTTTCCCAAAAGAGCGTCTGGCCATCACTAGTGAGGTCACCGCTTTTTTAAATGTTTTTTCTAGATGCTGGTTCCAGGTCAACTTAGAGTCAAGAGTTACTTCAAATTATTTGACTTTCTCCTTTATCTGTAGTTCCTCCACTCGAAGTCATAGAGTTCCTAAACCCACTATTTACCTTCTTCAGGTAAATGCTACTATGGTTGCCTTGTAGGATTGACGTTCAGTCCCTGCAAGTCCGTCCATCTTGTTACCAAGTTACTAATAAGCGATTAAAAAATAAACCGTAATTTTTTAATAGTTTTTTATTAAAAATAAAGCAGGCTAAACATGGACAGATTTAATATTTTATTTTAAAAATAATAATTATAATAATAGCTCAATATTTGTTTTCCTTCGCTAAAAGATTTAAAATCTCTGCGATCAATCTTAATGTTCCTATGAGCGTTAAATAGTAATTTACACAACAAATCCAGAAAATACTTTTTTTTGGACTAGTAGACAAGATTTAAATTGCAGTTAACAAAATTCAAACAAGTATAACCCTGATGACTACTGTCATCCAGTTAAAATAACACAATTTACCGAGGCGTTGTACCATTACTATGGTAAGTTTTTATTCTTTTTTTTAATTGATACCGTCAAAAAAGAACACCGAAATGGTTTTGCTTACTTTTTCACAATCAAGAAACGGTATTAGTAGTTGTCGTAAATCAGATGATTTTATTTCTTAAAATGTTTATTTTTGCAATACATTTGAAAACAATAACATATTTTATTATCAATAGAAGACATCTTTTAATTGTTGTATTACAAGCCCCTACTTCCTATTTAAAAATTTATATATTATAATTGTCACTCGAAGGGGGTTCAATGTAGGGATGAGATTTTTTCGTTGCAAGATGTCATTTTATAATCTAAAGTTAAATGTTTCGGGATTTTTCACAGATATTGAAAATAATTGAAATAATGAATTTATTTAATTTGGCTGTTCCACACAGTATAATCAAGACTAGAATAATATTGTGATTTATGTGTTTTAGATTTGCTGTAATGTCCTATTGTTGGATGAATAGTCCTACTGAACGTCCCCAGCTTAACCAGCTCTTGGCTTACCTCCAGGATTTTTACACCGCTTTATGCAGATTTATCTAAACAAATTCAATTATACAGGGTGAAACGATGCCAATACATCGAAAAATTCCTCTTTCAATAATCAAGAAGATGCGTGATGTAATGGTAAAGTACTGCTTACTAATAATTCAACACCCTGTACTTTGTGCAGAACTAATAATATTTTTGTATTAATTACTGAGACTGACGTTAATAAAATTAACAAAAATTAACTAAGATAGATAGGTATATGAGATTTAATATAATATAAAATGTATGACGGTGATTTCAAATCGCAGACTCTAAAAATATTTTTAATAAAATAAAAGTATCTTTATTGAGATAATTTTTAAAAAAATTGTTAATGGGTTTCAAATATTTTAATTATCTTGAATTTAAATGAATAACAGTAATTTATCAGTTTTTAATTAACTGCTTAATTTAGAGGCCTAAACGATGAACGTAAAAACAACCTGTGGTTCAAAACGTTACACCTTTTGGAACCAGTTCTTCCTATGTACGTCCAAAACTACAATCATATATATATATATATATGTATAAAAATAATATTCGCTGCGATTTGAAACGAAGCTCCTCAATTGCTATCACCGCTTCGACGTGTGTAGTTAATAGTTTCTATTTATGAAAACTTTTGTTTTGCAAATTGATATTTTTAGCTAAAATATTTTGACACAATTCGTACAAGTGTGCTGTTTGGCCCATTTTATTTATTTTCAGCATCGCTCAACACATATTATCTGCTTATTGACAAATGAATAAATATTCCTCATTGCAACTTTTGAAGTACAAATAAAGTGGAGTGGCGGGGGTAGCGGCTTATTTTTCTATTGCATTTACAATGGAAACAAACTAAGTGAAGCCCGAGAATAACAAACCATTTAAAAACGACAACTAACGTTTTTAGTTTTTTGACTGCGCATGACAAAAAATCTTGATCTCTCTTTCTGAAACAAACAATATATTCAAATATCATAGTACCTACTATTGATTAAGTAGCTATGAAATTTAGCTTTTTCGTCATGCGTATGTATTTAAGGTGTACGATTGTCACAAACGTCAAACGTTCCGACAAAGCTGTCGCTTTTCGTTGGTTTGTTATCCTCAAGTGAAGCTTTAACAGAAGAGCTTCCATTTCGAATACAGTATGATTTAAAAATTACCCGCTACCGACGCCGCTTCACTGTATTTGTATCTTTTCACTTGTTAATCACTATCTGATTCATCACATTTTTAGCAAACACATAACGTAACACTCGTGTTATCTATCATGTCGAATTTGAAATTTTCTATAAAATATCGATTCAATTAAAAATTGAAATGGGTAAAAAAGTTTAAAAAAATCGTTTATATTTTAAACTAAATTTTAATACAACATGCAGTTGCACATGCCGACTAATGATTCAGTGTAGATGTTTAATTAATTAATAATTGTTATTTAAATTTTTCGTAGTTCAAGACTAACACCGTCTTTTTAAATTTTATTTATTTACTTGGAACAGTTAAATGGCTTGGTTAAAAAATAAATTTCGTAAAATATTTCATTAACTCTTATTATTTATATTAAAATGATCAGGGCCGGATTTAGAGGTCTGAATGCTTTGGGGCAACAAAGGATAGGAGGCCCCCCCTGGCCCTAATTATTTTCTAAATAAAATGAACAAGGTTTTTTTCCGAAGTCTTTTTTGTGGAGGCACCAGGGCTGTAGCCCCGGATGCTCTCCCCCAAATCCGGCACTGAAAATGATTATTATTGAAATGCGAATTTAAACTACTCAAGATTGGTTTAAAGTCAAATTTATTTACCAGTTCAGATTTATAATGAAAATGATACCTTTGCTCTTAATCATGGTATTATCATTGTCTAAGGAAATTTAGACAATGGTATTATAACGTCCAACATGTAACATGACGGTTAAAACAATAAACGTTAGTTGTAAGCATCAAAGGTGAAATCCTTCATTACTCTTATAAATTAAAATATTAATACTCTTTAGTGTCGGTAGTCTAGAGGTTTTGATGACATTTTTTTCAAAAACAATAAATTTTTATGACTAAAGCAGTAAATCAACAGTTTTAAGTTACCATTTTACAATTTAAATTTTGCTATTGGTAAAATAACCTAATTTTTATTAACTTTAAATTTAACGAACAAAGTATTACTACTTCTAGTAATATCAATAGCAGTACCTATTTATAATGATGTTGCTATAAATAGTAGTAGTATAAGTATCTAAAAATGTAATTACAGTTGCAGTAGTAATAGTTGTAGTAGGTAGTAGGTATTAGCAGTAAAAGTAGTAGAGGGCGTATCAGCAATATATTTTTTTTAAGTGAGAGAGGAAAAACTCTGACTAAAAAACAGATCTTGAGACGTCTCTGGAACAGCCTTCAGGCATTACTTCAGAGAAGCGAACTATATTGGTGTCTTTCTTCTGTTCATTTTCCTCAAATGTTCATTTCCCGCTCTCTCAGGTTTTCCATTTCTCTTTTTTTAGTGGAGTCTTCAAACATTTACGGAGAGCTTTCCAGTTTTCTTTGGTTTGTAGCATTTTCCTTACGATATTATCAGGCGTCAATCTTCCTGTTGTCGCTTCGGCACTTTTTCTGTGTTCTTCCCAGCAGACGCATTCAAAGATTGTATGCTACGCGGTATCTGTCAGTCCGCAGTACTGGCATTCCTCTGTGTCGCTCAGTTTAAATCTGAACAGATACGATTAAAAGCAGTAGTACAATAAGTAATAGAGATTAAGTAATAATAAAAATGAACATGAGTAGTAACATTTGCTAAAACTAATAATCATAGTAAGTAATAAATTATTATAGGTAGTAGTAATAGTGGTTGTAGAAGCAAAAGTAGAAGTAGCAGAAAGTTAGTGTCAGTAGAAGTAGCAATAAATTTTAGGTATAATATTACAAGCAGTAGAATAGTTACAACTTCTTGCACTTTTAGATGATTTAATTATTAAAATAAAATATGTTTCTTGTTTAAATTACAAAAGACTTTAATAGCCTATCAGCGTTGGTTATAGCATATCCAAAATGAGATTGATTGCGTGTATTTGTGTAGGCGCATTAAAAAAAATTGAAAATAATATTTGTGTAGTTTAATGGAAACGTAAATAAATTTGATTTTGATTATAAACTAACTGGACAGTGATTTTTATAAAACCATTGATGTTTATTTTAGCATTTTATAACTCCTTTATGTTTGCTATACATAAAAAAATATTCCGAATAATAATAAGTAAGCTTATAATAACACATGAACGTTCTGTGGACATCACAAACTGTAGCAGTATATTCTTTTTGATGTGTATTTTAAAAAAAATATCTGCACACACCATCACTACTCTTGTTTTTCAAAAGAAATACGTTTTATAAACGAAACGCGTGCGTTTTTGCATGCCAATCAGTTTTCCGTCCAACTTAGGTTTTAGGACTTTCTATATCTAGGACCACAATTTCATTATCATGTTCTTTTTTTAACTACAGATAAGTTATGTCTCGCAAATAACTATATCTAATGGTTGGACAGAATATTGAAATTATGGCACTTAAAATTTAATTTTGTTTCCTATACCTAGTACACTTCATGTCCTACTTTAAGATCTCTAACGTCATGTGCTATTAAGTATGTCCAATTGCATGACAAATATTTTGTTGTTTTTAACATTTTAATCAAGCCTTTAAAAAACTGTAGTAATATAAAGTTATCTGTGCCTTAGCCACAGTTGCCATATATCTTTGGTGTTAAATTTGACTTGCGTTTATTGTAAATGTATTAATGTGTTAAAATGGGGGTTCAAATAAATTCACCTCTATTTTGAAACCAGCGCTTAATCGTACGACAAAAAGGATGGAATGGTAATTTGAAAAATACTGATAGACATCTATATTTTACTAGCAGAACACGGTGTACGTTGCTACACCTCATTATTTTATTTTTTTTTCTGGGATGCCCAATCCATATTGATATTTTATTTATATAACAAATGTTTTATTTTAATGCCAGCTGATAAACAATGTTTACAGTTTTTTCGGTAGGTGTGAACACGTAAAAATATGAATTTTGTAAGATCAAACCAGTAACACTTAGAGATTGGCCTTGAGCCTTGTTGATGTTTATAGCGAAAGCTAGACGCACTGGAAACTGTAATCGTTTGAAATTAAATGGCAAATCTATTGAAATCATTGGAATTCGTGGTATCAGCACATCTACTTTAAATTTTCCGCTTATGATTATGGCTTTGATTAAATTTGGCGATAATTTTTTAACAGCAAGACTTGTTCCGTTGCACAATTTCGGGGGATTTAAGTTGCGAATGAGCATCAACGGTAAACCAACTTTTAAATTTAAGATGTGTGGTGGCATTAAATCGCGGTAGTTCTTGTTTCACAAAGATTTTTATTTTCACAAATGTTTTTGCTCAAATTGAAATAACTCAAATACATAAATGTTTGTTAGCTTCAATATTTTCGAATACAAAATTTGAAATGATAGGTGTTTGGCTACGAATATTTCATTTGCGTTGTATGGGAGGTACCATTACCACTTCCTACACAAAACTCACTAAAACCACCACTGGTATGTATAAAACAACTTCTGAAAATTTCATCCCAATCGGTCCAGCCGTTTAGGAGATTTTAAAGGACATACAAACATTTTTTCATTTTTTTTACGAATACACTTTTGCTGTATGAAAATGCTTACGACGATGTTATCACAATTTTTCTTTTATTACCAATAACAATAAGCACCTAAAAATATTTACACATTAAAAAGAATAATAATTTTTTGTTTTTTAATTAGAAGGATTTTTTTCTGTTTTTTTTTCCGGAGAGGTAATTATTGAACCTCTCATGCTGGTCTAGAAATAGATATTTTTTATGAAATATATGTTGCAATGTTTTAAAAAAGTCAAAATAACATTACAAAAGGTAAGAGAAAAAAGAACTCTTTAAATGATAAAAAACAAAAAATATATATTATGTTTTGTGACATTAATTAGCATGTTATATTTAGAATTAGCTTTAACTATAATTTTCTTTTATATATTTAAATATATAACGAGTATCCCAAGTTATCATTTACAGGCAATTTCTCACTTGTTTGAAAAGATAAACAAATAAATAAAAATGGCATTCAATGGCATTAAAATACCCTTTTAATGGCGGTTCGAAACTTCATTTAATTTTACAACCATCAGAAACCCTTCCCTTTTACTTTAATTATTAAATTTCAAATTGCATATTTTCATCGAAAATTAATTGAATACAGCGATATATCATAATTACTATTATTAAATTATTAACAACAAAATAATAAACATTTTATGATTTCTACATGTCCTTTTACAATATCTGAAATATACCGATAGTGTCTTCAAAAACTTAAACATAAAATGTTAAGATATAAGGTTAATTTTTATGTTTTTTCTTTGTTTATGGGGTTAACTTAAAAAAATATTAGTGCATCAAACATAACCTGTGAATTTAGATGACTTAAAGAACGCTTTCATAAGTCATGTCGTAGTATTAGGTTTAGTGAATGAATGAATGAATGCGTAAATAGGAGTTGTGGAAGAGGTCTACTATTTCCCTAGGCACTTCAGCATTTTCTGCTTTTTGTACCTTTCCAGCTCCTTAGTTTAGTCCCATTTCTTTTATTCTCCTGTTAAGGAGTAGAAGCTCATGTACTGTTATTGCCCCAGGTGGATAACTCCCTTGATCTTGTATACAGTCCAGGTGGTGCCTTTATTGGGCGGTGGCTTCACATTCGAAGATAATATGAGTGGCTGTTTCCTCCTCCTCATTACATAATCTGCATGTAGGTTCTGTGTCAAACACGCCTATATTGTGCAAATGTTTTCTTAAACACCAGTGCCCGGTACAAAGCCTTACAACTGTTCTAATTTTTTTCCTACATAACGAAAGCAGCTTCCCTGCCTGCTTAGGTGAGGGTTCTTTCAGCATTAGTTTGCTGTGCCTAGCTCCCTCTGACTGTGCCCACTTTAGCTGATGCTGAGAGTGGATCCAGCCATTGTTCGCTGCTTTAACACTGGCCTTGGGTATCTCTATTATTGGTTTTGGCCCAATAAATGGTGTTCCAGAGCCCCGCTTCTTTGTTACCAAAAATACCTTTATGCTCTGGCACCCACGACTAGGTAACCTTGTTATGGTTAGCCAAGGTTTGAAGGTTTCCGGCACATTCCGGGACAATTTTTGAGTCTATTCTCCGTAATGCCAAAGCTTTAAGGGTCGCTTGACTATCTGATTTAATGAGGATCGTTTTTTTATAGCATTGTACGCGTCAAATAAGAAAAAGTCACGGCCGTCAAAGAACACCATTATTTTCTTCTCTCTTAGTCTCTTACCATATGAATTTGGTTTTTCTTTGCTCGTATTCTTTGATAGACATACTTTAAAATAAGACGAAGCTCTCGTCACGTCCCATGTCGGTGATGCCGTAGCTTTTTCTTGCTTAAAGCGAACTTTAATTCAGCTATGAATGACGCTCCGGACACAAAAATTCTTTTAAATCCTATATAAAATCTGCATGATATAATTTTAAACACCTACTTCCATTTTTTTTTTACTTTTTCATTTTTTGTATTTTGGACTTTGAATCAATTTTGGATGAAAATAAACAGCGTGTGCAATTTGATAATTTAAAGCAGAAGATGGCTTCCAAATGGTTGTCAAATTAAATGAAGTATTTTAAACGTCATTAAAAAGATGCCATTAAAATCGATTATTAATTAATGTTTTATTTTTTTCAAATGAAAGAGATATTGCTTGCAAACGATAATTTGGGACAACCAGTATATTTATATAAGTAAAATACAGGATGTTCCGATATTCTACCGAAAACACTTTACAGGTGAGATCCCTTGTCAAATGATAAAATTGAGGTAGGAACATAAACCTTATAAGTAGTTATGAGATGTAGCTAAAGTGTACTCACACCCAAAAGATACCGAACGGAAACAAATACACAAAACAGGCTCTTAAATAGTAATATTGCCAGGACCACACTGAGTAATCCCATTATTTCGTACTGAAGTTATACTTTAAAAAAAATAAAAAATAAAAAAAAGGAATTAAATAAACTCATCTTTATCAGAAGCAGTAACACTATCGAAATTTATTATTAACGGTTCAACTTGCGCTTTCACTATATTGTCTTCCAGTTGAGGTCAAATATTTTTTAACCATTTATCAAAAGTCTTTTCATCCATTTCTTCGTAGTGGTCGCCTGATTTTTTTATTGAAACGCCCATAATCTGCTTGGAACAAATTTTTCCTTACCATTTTAAAAGATTATAAGTCTTTTTTTTCTTTACAAATATAAAAGTTATTGAACTTTTTTACTTTTTTATTGCAAGCCTTATAATTTACATTTACTTAAAGAATTATCCATTGATAAACACAAAACACAAATACCTTACTAGCAATAACTATTCAGTGTGTTGACCATTGACAACATAATTTATTTTAAAACGTGTCTCCTATAAAAAAAAATGGATCAGACTGAGTAAGTACTGAAGCGGCTTGAATTCTTGCTGTTCATTTTTCTTCAGTTGTTGTAACGATTTTATGTACCCCCATAAAAAAAATCGTCAGTGGAGTTTAGATCTAAAAATTGAGTCTAAATTTAATAATTAAGCGGTATTGCATAGAAAGGCAAAGAACGAGGATGGTAGCTAATCGAAAAATCAAAATGTTGTGCCTGTCAATTGCTTGAACTCTTTGAACTTAACTCTTTAAACTTCATCTTTAAAAATTTACGATGTAAATGTGAATATTATATCCAGAAGTGTACTTAATTCCAAATCGACATGATAAGAACGATTTCTTGACTTCTGTTTAAAACCAAATATTTTGAAAACGGTTGATTGAGCTTAAAAGAATTTAATGACTTTGTAACATGGTACGATCAGTTTTGAAAAACTACCTCTTATAGTGCGCCACTGGATAAAATATTCAAAGAGTAGTTTTCATTAAACTTTTAAGTCTGTAAAAAGAAAATCAAGTGCAAAGTAAATTTAAATCGGTTTGTAAAATATTACTTAAAAATGATTTAATTTTCCAACTTTAACTAGCTGTATCTCATGAACTAATGGCTCATGTTCCTACCTCATTTTTCAGAATTTGTCCAGAACTTCTATCTGTAAAGTTTTGTCGGTCGAATATCGGAACACCCTTTATATATTTCAGTTACTCTAGAAAAACATGGTATAACAATGAACAAATTTTTTGCCAATCGCTGCTGTTTTGCATTACAGAAAATAATAAAATCCAAAAATGTTTCTCGGACGACTAAAATAAGAATATACCACTCCATTGTAACACCGATTATGACGTACGCCTGTGAGACCTGGACCATGACGAAACGAAAACAGATTGCAGAGAGGAAAATCCTAAGGAGTATATACGGACCTACAGGGGATAAAACTACACAACAGTATCGTAGTAGGAAAAACAGTGAAATAGAGGAACTATATGATCGACCGGACATTGTAAAAATAATTTAAGCGGAAAGACTGAGATGGGCCGGCCATGTCAAAAGACAGGAAGATGGAAAAGTTGTCAAATTAGTATGGGAGCAGGCCCCAGCCGATAGAAGACCATTAGGAAGACCACAACTACGGTGGAGAGACAACATAGCATCAGATCTTATAACTCTTAATATTACGGGAGCAGAAGAGCTGATGATGGACAGGGTCCTATGGAGGGGAATTGTTGAGTCAGCCAAGACCCATCCTGGGCTGAAGAGCTACAGAGAGAGAGAGAGAAAAAGAAATATTTTAAAAAAATACTTACAGTATATGAGTAAAAGATAAAATAACATTCAGAAAATGTAAAAATTTTTTGGCAGTACCTAATGTGAAAAGTCATTATGAAGTTATTAAATGAAAGATGTAGGTATATAGGATGCAGTAAAATAGTTATTAGAAATGTTTTTGTAAAAGGTTGAATCAAATTATTGCTAAATTATTGAGTATACGGTTTTTCTTACTCAATTTTATTTCAATATCTAAAATATTAAAATAAATTATGTTTAAATTTTGAAAATCAGTTTTATTATTCATTGATTTTTTTCATTTTTTATGTAAACCATTTTATTTGTTTAAAAGAAGTTTTTTTACATAAAAATTATATTGACTTTTCACATTAGGTACTGCCAAAAAATTATTACATTTTCTGAATGTTATTTTATCTTTTACTCATATACTGTATTTTTTTAAAAATTTGTCCATTATTATACCATGTTCTTTTAAAGTAACTGAAGAAGAAATAAATTAATTTCGAAAGCTTTTACAAAAAGTAAAAAAAATTCATTTAAACATAGCAGCATCCCCACAAAAATTTATATTTATATATATATTACGCTCTGAATCATTAATTGGCTGGGTTCTTAAATATAATTATTATTATCATTACTTCCATAATAAAGGGATGCATGTTTGACAATAACATGCCAAATTTCCAGGGAAGTAGGTATACCACTTAAATACGCAGTTTGTGCGGTACGTAACATTGACGCTAAATTGATAAGAACGGGTTTTACGTACATACATACAACTTGCGGCACAATATCATATCGATAGGACGGAAAACCAGCTCCGGTGCAAGCAAATGTTACTTAAATAAAAATAATAATTATTAACATTAAAATACAACATTATCAAAGTAAAAATTAATAATCAAATACGTGCCTATCGGTTACATTTTAAAAATATTAAATTTAGAATGAATAAATTTCGTTGAGATCATTTAATTTTAGCAAATATAAAAAATGTAGGGATATTTGAAATTAATTTTGAAGTGAGAATTGCTATACATTTAATTTTTAAGAAAAAATTCCTTTTGTCATTGGTTACAATAATTAAAATAAAATTATCTTGAAAATCAAAATAAATCTGTTTACGCAGGATGTTTCATTAAATATTGTCTATTTAGTAACTGGAAAACTATTTATTTATTCAAAAATTTCCAAAAAAATTTTTATCTCATACATTGTTGCCTCACAATATTATTTGTTCATACTTGGCAAAAGTTGACGTTGCACGTAAAAATGTTATTCATGTGTGTTAAGTTAAACATTCTTATTTTGTCCTAAGATTTCTCTAGTTACTACATGGACAATTCTTAATTAAACACCCTGTGTATAGTGAAAGATTTTAGGATATATTAACCATGATGATAGCCAACGTCTGAAGACAGACAGGGCACCAGAAGAAGAAGTATTGCCAGGAACTTAATTTTAATTTTGGTTGACTGCGAAATTATTAAAAAAATGTTCAAAGCGTGTTTTGACTTAACTAATAAATATTGCTTTAATAATATTATCACAAACATTTTCAAAATTCTTGTTTCTTTATAGAAGCCCAATTATCATTTTTGTTGGAAGTTAACGCTTATTTAATTGGTTTAATTACTTTTTCCCTCTTCTGAGAACGTTTTTTTCCTAATTGCTTTCATGGCCCTGTTTTTCTCTATTATTCGCTGGTGTTAAACGCCCTGATGTCTTTCCTGCTAGCCTTAAATATATCTTTGTTTAATGTTGTAAGTCGTCATTTCTTCGATGTTCCTCGTTTGTAGACTAATAAAAATGATCGATCTCGATAACCATAAATAATAGAGCTTCCATAGTATTTAAAAAAATCAGTTTCTTCCTACATGTGTAAGAAAATTGAGAAATAGGTACAACTTTAGTCGAAAAATTTTTGGTGACCAAAACATTGAGGGTTAAAGTTTAAAATCGAAGACGTTTTTAACATTTATTATTTAACTATATTTTTATTTTCAATATTTAACATCATAAAAAGCTTTTTTTTACAAAAATATCGAACATCTTCATTGATGCTACAAAAGTTAATGAACTTGTTTAAAAAACCATTTAGTTGAATACATATCGTTGCTTAAGATGCAATACCTCATAACCCACATATTTGACCAAATTTAACATTTTAACATAAATATATTGGTGAGACATGATTTTATGCATCTACAAATTCCTACACGCCTCTGATGAGTTATAAAACCAGTACCTCAGAAACAGAAATATTGTATCCCACTGGTATAAATGCAATACCACGTATCCTTCCTAATCCTGCCAGTTAGTAGGTATTGCAGCAACACGTAAATAAATACAAAAACATTGCTTATGTGGTTCACGAGATATTGGATCAGTCTTATTAAGAATCGCAAAGGGTAACTAAACTACGCCAAAAATAATTAAATAATAAACAATTTTTATACGTGCTTAAAATGTCTACGGACAAAAGCTATAGTCAAAATGTGCACAAACCCAGTAGGTAGGTTAAATTTAACTTTTTTCGCTTTATAAATATCTGTATGTTTTTGATAATACTCGGAAACATATCTTATAAACATTATACTATTGTCCAAGCTAAGAAAGTGGTAATAAGCAAATATCTATTTTACAATCATTATATAATAATTATAAATTATTGTGATTTTATCTACAATATGTCTACGGGAATTTCAAGATTCTGAGTCAAAGCTGCTAAACATTACATGCACGAGTCAACACTGATTAAAACTGATGCCAAAGCTGCTAAATCACGAAGAAATAGAATGGTAAGGATAAAGAATTCCTGATAAACTTTCTTAATGACTTGTTACCATGCCATCTCATTACTGCCGCAAAACCTCTTCAAACCGATAATTAGATCAAACAGTGTCTTTAAAAGCTGCACTATATCAAGAGTAAGTTTCAAAATTAAGACCGAGAACATAAATTTGATGAGTCGATAGTAATGGATGTACTTATCAGGAACATTATCATGGCCAATGCTCTTCTTTTTACAGCGGTAACGAAGAATAAAACCATTATACAGAAATTTCTAAATCCTGGCCACACCCAAATGCCATGTGACTCGGTTCACAGTAAAATTAAACTAAAAATCAAAGGGTTTCAAGAGATCTATCTTCCGTCAACATTACTCGCAAAGTCCGCAAAAATAATTTTCCTTACTGTGCGGAATTATGACCAATTTAGAGATTTTTCTAATGGTTTGATGAAGAATGGACATCACTACCACAGCGCCGAGAAGAAGTTTGCCGTATTTGGCCACAGTTACATTTAGAAAAAAGAAAAATAAAAGCCAAATAATATCAGCACCTGCAAGAACTGAAACTTGTCATTCCTGTGAATTGTCACCTATTTTATGACAATTTAAAACACACCTAGAGACGTTCTAAACAAATTATTATTTAGTTATGTAGTTTTATAACCTATTATAGTAACTCACACTTTGTTACTTATTTGAGAAGTGCAATAGCTCGTAACCCACCTAGATAACTGAAAATTGTAAATTTAGATTTTTTTAATTTTCACAACACACAAGCTGTAGTATAAATCTAATATTTAGTTTTTTTAACCTAAAATACATTATCAGTTTCAATACAAAACATTTTTTTATTTTCCTGAAAACAAGTGATCATGTGGCTTAAGAGGAATTGCATCTTTAGCGACGATATTATAAAATGTATCACATATTTTAAATTTTTAACTTTAACGCACTGAATTTTTAAAACGACAAATATTTTACCTCAAAACGTTTAATATTATCGTTTTATTCTAAGTAAAAGTTTCCCAATGTTCCATTACCACTGGGTTTATGCAGCAAATAAAATAAAATAAGATAAGACAGTTAAACGTACGTAACACAATGGGAACGTTTAAACACGAACTAAAATAAAATAAGAATTACGAAATAAAATAAGAGTCGGCCAACTTTTAACTCTTTTCTTATTTTATTTGAAAATGAATGTGCGCATGACTAGACAAAATTGTTTTGTGCTCCGTTTGTGCTGTTTTATTCTATACTAACCTTCATCTTTCTTTTAAATTTCGTTCTAACCTAAAAGTGTTTGCATTTTCATTTGTTTGTTGTTTAAGTAATGGTTCCGAATTAAAATCCAAATACGGTGTAATTGTTTTATGTATTTACAGAATACAAATTAAAAAATAAAATTGGCAATAAAAACGAAAGCCGTGATTTCATTGGTTGATTCATAATTCTTAAATTAATTCATCTGTATAAACAGGTCTATTTTCGTCATATACCTTATCTTACTTCTTATTTGCTGCATAAACCCAGTGTACCACTTACTGGCAATATGACACCTCATTTATGAGGAATTACACGAATCTCTTAAACTTGTTTAGGGTTAATATTAGAATAGTATAAAGTAGTAATAATATAAAAATGGTTTGCTCAATAATTATATTTATTTGATTAAAATTTATTTAAAATTAAATTGGAGAAACAAAATTACCATAGTGTTAAAATGTTGTAAACTATAACATAGCTCTAAATAATAATTTTTGGTATTATTCAAAATTATTTTATGTTATGTCTACCATAAAACTTTAAAAAGTGTTAAGTAAAGTTAACTTTTATTGTTTTAACATTTAAGTATATTTATCAAACATTATTCTGGTGCACCAATTAAAACTTGTATAAACGTATTATATCACTTGTGTACATATTTGACTATCATATATGTTATGGTTTTTAAATATAGGTAAATAAAATAAAGCACTAATTTCCAAAATAATTAAACAAAAAATGTTCCAAAAATTTCTCTCATATGATTTAATTTACATTTATAACTACTGCTATTGATTTTTTTATAAATGTTTCAAATTTAAAGACCTCCAATAATGTAGCAGTAAGCTTTAGAACTACCTATATTCCAAATTTTACTTATAATTTTGCTAAAACAATGTTAAGTAATAATTAACATATTGCAAATACAATCAATAAAAAGGTGAAACAGGTGTAACGAAACTTAAATTTGTATATGTTAACTTTTTTAATTAGAGTTACATTGATTGTGAGAAGCCAAAATGCGATTCATTTTCTGGTTTATCAAACTTTCGAGTTGTAGTAATTTTTCTACAAATTATCACCTAACAGCCTTAAATTTCCTTCCCTTTTTCAATATTATAATGGTAATGAATTTTTATTTAAATTATTCAATCGATTTAAATATAAATCTGCATACCACCACAACCCAACGTCTACTAGTCTAGTATGTGTTTAGATTAACTCTTATTGTAAAATAATAAAATAGTTTAATAAATATAGCTAGTTATAATTAAAATAAAGAAATATAATCATAATCACATTATAGTTTTAAGGAAGGTGTACAGAACTTCTAAAACATGGTTGTTAAAAAAAACAATAGGTGCCTTCTAATATCGATATTGTGAAAAATAGGTGAATTGACAGTCTTAAAACTGCTGTCGTCAATATCTTTAAAGGCAGTCACCAACTTTTTATCAGTGTATTAGTGTAAATAGATTTTACTTTTTAAAACAGGAGGGGCATTTGAATCTTAATTTTATACCTGGACAAGGAATTTTTGTACAACGCACAAGTAGCTAGGTAGTCGACATCAATTCTCACTTCAATAAAATTTTTTGCCGATCTCTTAAATAGAAGACGAGATAGGAAACAAATATTTGATTACAAAATCGGGCGTCTACTTCACAAACAAAATTTGTACGAGATAAGTGATTTATAACTCTCTATGTAAAGACATTTTATAAACAACATTTGAAAAACAAAAACTAAGAAACTGTTGCATCATTGCGTAAAAATTAAAGAATTTTTTTTTGAGGACCCGAAAAAAATTGCAATGTTAACGTTTTACTTTTTTATCGTTACTATTATATCTTCTGAAGATATTGCTAAAATTGATTGCAAACCTTTCTCGAGTACGCGTGTGTTACTTATTACATAGTTTCATTTACATATTTATTTTATATACTACTACTACTACTACGATGGCGCTAGAGCCCATTACGAGCCTTGGCCTCCTCAATCCTTCTTCCCCATCCGTCCCGATCCACCGCTGCATGTCTTCAATTTACTATACCCAGTATTTCTTCAGCATCCTTCCGTACCTCATCTTCCCAGCGCAGCTTCGGCTTTTCTACCGGCCTCTTTCCTTTGGGTTTCCTGTGAGCACCTTTTTTGGGACCTTGTCATCTGGCATTCTTGGGGCATGTCCTGTCCATCTTAGTCGCATCAGTTTTATATGCATTGAAACTCTGGGTTCCTCATACAACTGGTATATTTCATAATTCTTGCGTGTCCTCCAGAAATCCCCTTCGTTTACTGGACCAAGAATCCTTCTTAAGATTTTTCGTTCGAATTGGTCTAAAAGCTCTGTGATTTTGGATGAGAGTGTCCACGTTTCGGCTCCGTCTGTCAAAACTGTGCGGAGCATTGTTTTGTAGACTCTAATTTTGGTCTTCCTGAATACATCTCTCGATTTTAAGATGGGTAGTATTAAGTGGCATGCTCTATTTGCTGCGTTGGTCCTTTCTCTAATTTCTTTGGTTTCGTCATTGTCATGTGATCTGTTTGAGCCGAGGTAGGGAAAGTCTCTCACTACTTCAAAATTGTTATTATCAAATGTAATGTTTTGGCCTAATCGATTGCGTTGTTGTCTGCTTTGCAGTAGTAGCTTGGTTTTTTGTTCATTAATCACGAGACCTATTTTCTTTGCTGCATTTTCTATTTCTGTGAAAGGTTCCTTTACGAAGAGTATTGACCTTGCCATTATATTCAGATCATCTGCAGAGCCGATAATTTGATTTGATTTATGTATAGATATATATATATATATATACATTATGCTAAAAGTAAAATAAAAAATTAAGGTATTTAATATTAAATAAAGAATAACTATAAACATATTACTATCTAAATTATAGGGGTATGTATAGAATGAAAAGGACTAATAATAGATAAATGTAATTTTGATATTTTAGCACTAGTAATAAACGAATGATATACTACATTTTAAGCAGGTATAGGTGGACCCAAAAATTATTTACAATGGCCATCAAACTAACTCTCGGTAAATATTTTATTTATTTTATATTTATCCTAAAAACACAAAACTCTTGACATGTTAAGAGTCTTTGTTTTTATAATTAGAGCCGTTGTAAACCTCGGCTTCTTAGGTTGACTCATAAACGACATAGATATGAGAAAGTTTACATTATTTGTTGGATTTTCAAATCTGTTGTAATCTGTTATTTCACTGCAAACAGTTCATAGGTATTACGGAAATATAATTTGGATGATACTTATCAGCGAAGATTGTTTTAAGAATGCATAATATTCTTGTTTTAAAATAAATTATTAATCCTAATAAATTTGTTAAACTAAACTTTTCGTCTAATTTTAATTTTTTTTTCAACTAAAATTGAATAGGTCCAGAACTTTTACTGTGATAGATTGATAAAAAATGAAAATTTAGATACCTTTACAGTGGTGTAACTATACCAGTGAGGTCCGTGACAAATTCATCAGATAGGGGGCCCCTCCCTTAATGTTAAGAAGCTTAACCAACGTTTTTAAAAAATCATCACGTTAAGTGCCAAACACTTTTACAACTATTGTGTACATTTTTTGTTGGTTTTCCAGTAACTTTATTTTTTTTAATTTTAATTTGGCAATGAATAAAACTATTCTTTGTAATCAATAAATCAGCAAGTTCTCCTATAGTAGACGAGGACGAGGACTTTATTAGTAATTACCGATTGCGTTCTAAAGCTTGCCGATATCTTTTTCTTGCAAATGCGTTTAAATCTTTTGCTTAATTTGTGTATGAACTTTAGTAGGTAACTTAAATTAATTGAATACAAAGCTAATAAATTTAGCTAAACTTCGTAGTAATAAATGTAAGGATCCTTCTTTTCCCACAGTCCTCTCTGACCCGGGGCCCCTGGCATTTTGTCCATCCTGCCACCCTATTGTTACGCCACTGTACCTTTATAATTTTTTTTTATTGTTATTAACAGTTTAAATGGGTGTTACCTACAAACATTAATTCTATACCAAAGATTATTTTGTTGTCTGCGTAAGTTTTGATATTTCCGCAATATTTTATAAGACAGAAGGGGTTGTTTCTTATGTGTACGAGTCGTTATTCTTTTCTTTATTGTGTTTGGGCTAAACAAGTTGGTCATCGTTTGTTAAATAAAATTAATTAAATAAAAATTTTCAATGCTGTCAACATTTTGATTGAACAAAAAAAATTCCTTTATCGCCGGTTAAGAAAGGATTTACCTATTGATGAAGATACAAGTTTATTCGGGAGGTAAAGCGGGGGGTATAAATCTTAACTGATGAAGGCGGGGTCAGATAAAAGAGATAAAGGTATATTTTGATCGCATATCCCGTAAACTTATAGTAAATATGCCTTTCAGCAGCCTTGAAATTTTTTATGCCTAGAAAACCGACTTTGAGTTTTGCAGAAACTTGTGAAAAAACAAAATCTTCAATGAAGAATTTGATAAAATTGATTTTGTACGTCAAAAGAATATTTGCAAAATCGATTTAACAAGGAATAGATAACAAAAAAATGCAATCAAGAAACTAGAGGATCACTTGGGAGTCAACATTGGTAAATATGGCTTGGTTCATCGACAAGCAAATTGATTCCATCGCTGCAAGTCTTGAAGGCGTCATCGAAGGAGACAATCTAGCGTTCGTAGAAGTTAAGTGTCCTTATTCTGCTAGGAATTTAACACCCAGGAAAGAATTGCAAATGGGCAGATTAAATGATAAAAAAATGGGCTTATTATTGAAAACCATGACTGGTACGTCCAAATACTAAGTACAAGAGTAATTACATGTGACTGGCTTCGAACTTAGTTATATCATGGTTTTAATTTACAACATACGTAATGATACATTTTGAAAAAATAAAATGAAACTCAAATATATATTTTTTATATATATTTTTTTCATAAAATGCCAACTTTCTGAATTAGTTGATTGTAGATTCAAAAGATACGTGGATATTAGAAACTAGAATACTTTTTTATGGGGGTCCCACAAAATAAGTTTGTAGTTCATGATCTACGTAATATTAACCATTGTTGGATTCTGCAAATCACGGCTCTTTTGGTCTATGCATAAAAAACTTTAAGGCTGTTGATAGACGGCAGCCGAAAGGGTATATTTACTATAATTTTACGGGATGTGCGGTAAAAATATACATTTATCTCTCTTATCTGACTTCCCCTTCATCGGTTGAGATTTATATCTCCCGCTTTACCCCCCGAATAAACTTGGATCTTTATCAATAGGTAAACCCCTTCTTAACAAAAGAAACCATTTAAATTAAAAAAGCGAGATTAATGAAAATTTATAAAAAAATATGTATTTATGTTTTTGACGAATAGTTACAGTTAACTTAAACTGCTTATTGAAAAAGAGACCCAAGCGCGATATATTATTAAGAGTATCAAAAGTATACAAATAAGATAACCTACTTCTTCTAAACCAACTCATAGGTACCTTGGAAGTAGATTTTAATGAATATAAATATATTTATTACGTCCACTGAATGAAACTTCAAAGCAAGGTTAACCTGAATTAAAGGACTGCAAACAAATATCAAATTTTTACATATTTTTTCACTCTGTATAAGTAGAAATTTCGTTTTTCAGTTTGATTTAAAGATTACCAAACATTCATCTTACTGACTTTAATGTTATACAAGTAGAGAATGGTGTGACAATTATTGTTTCACAATGATAATTTAGTGAAATTGAAATGTACCCATTTATCTATTTTTATAATTATTGGTCCTAAAACAAGATTTTTATGTTTAAAAAGTATGAAATTATGTATACTTTAAAATAATTATGCATTAAGTATGCCAAATTTGTTACTTATTTCGTGACAGGAAAACATTTTCTGTCATTTTTTTATTTCAAATCTTCTATAAAATAAAATAGTTTGGATTTAAAAAATTTATTATTCTTTTAGTATTAAAAAATTAGAGCGACCCAAGTTAAAAAAAAATTAACCCCGATATAATAAAATATATACCTATACATCTTTGTGAATATGTTTTTAACATCGACATTATTACTTTTACAAACTTATATTTTTTATAATATCAAAATTGAAAATCTAGGTAGTTCACTAATTCTCCTTAAATAAGTCAAAGAATTTCACGATTTCAGAAAATCTTGTTTTTATGACCATACTATCTATCTTATTGTTTCTGTTAAATTTTTTTGACTATTTGAGTGACACAGGGTTTTAAAGAAGCTATTTAATGTTATTATGTATGAGCTGTACTCATAACAAAAAAAACATTTATTATGTATTGCATGGAAAAAATAAGGTAAAACTGTTTAGATGTAGTCATTGTCCAAATTTTTAACAAGAAATACCAAGTTGGTGACGAAGTATTAATTACAAAAATTGGTTATTTTAAACAACGTCTGAACAAAGTCTAGCAATCGCTTTATTGCAATGAGCAAGAATTGGTTATTAATTACAATACACTGACACTTCTTTTTAAAGTATTTTTGAATTTGTCATTTAACAAATATTTTAATCCATGGTACAATTTTTGTTTTTAAATATTATAAAAATCTCATTTTCCACTTTGATCCGTACATTTAAGATTAAAGTTATCAATCACTAACACCTATAATTTCAAAAACAAAAATGTATGCGGGATTAAACTAATTCTTAACAAATATATTTGCTGTTTAATGGAGTATATATTTAAATATATCATATATTTAGTAAAAGATGCATGCTACATGTTTTTAAAACAATGTAAAGAATAAAAAAAATGTCACATTTGTGGCATTGTATTTAAAGAAATTTTAAACATACCGAAAATTTTCTTTACAGTTACTGAAAATGTCCTTAATTGTTTTTATTTGTCACCTGGTATATTTAAAATGTTATTTGTTTATATTTTTTTTAATCTGATCACTGAGTAGATTTTTTTGTTCATTCTTTTAGTCTTCAGCTTGATCATTTTTTAAAAAAAAACTAGCTACAAATTTGAGATGTCCGAGATACATTTTTAAAATGCATTTAAAAAACACATTAGTCAAACAAAATTATCCTCTTTAGTTCATAAAAAACATGTTACTTCAAAAAAGCACTATTAGGTACACTATAACTACTACCACTACAATCTTATTGGCCTGTTTTGTAAAGTCACAAATGCTAATGAAGAAAAACAAAACGAAAGGCAAAAACCATTTGTAAATGTATGTTTTTACTCCTTTGTTAAGTTCCTGGAACGACGTTATTAAAGTTAAACACTAATAATCTTTTTCAAAGTGTTGGAAGGTTAATAACTATTTGTGTTTAATTTACTAACCTCAAACTAAGAGCTATATTTACAAATAAATTTTATTTTTGTTTTCTTGTGCTTAAGGTTATATATTTAAAAGATCATTTACATTTACATTTTGTTTGCGAAAATATTTAACATTCAAATATCAGTATTTAAATTAATAAAAAAAAGTTATTAAAGAAATCTCAATTAGTTCGTAACTACAGTTAATTTTAATTTACTAACATGCATCTTTATACTATAAAAGGAGAAATATATGTGTGCTGTAATCCCATCTAAATGTTTGTGTTTCCCAAAAGTTAATACTATTTTAAATCCGTAGTTTCAAATTGTGCGCCCTGCTGGAGCAAAACGAACAAAAAAACGAAAGTTTGTTGTTACTCTCCGATATTTTAATGAAATAATGCTTAAAATTAACAAAAAATTATTATTTATGATACATATTTAGACCTTCAGCAGGGTATAGGAAAATATTTATTAGTATTACGTTAAAGGAACTCAAGACGTGGTTTTTAAAATTTTAATAATGTGACCTGCTAAAATTATTGTTATTGAAATTTATGTGATATAATGTCATCGGGTCATTTGTATAGCTAAGGCAAAGAATTTTGCAGCTTCAATACCCTAATGCCCACATATTTATTTTAATTGCGTACAAAAACTAGAGCATAATACATATTTAATTGCATTAATTTAAAGTAGTTTTTGCGTGTCCAATAAATAATGGAATTGTCAAATAAAAAATAAAAATATGAAAATATCTCATGTTAGAGATATGTTTGTGTAAGTTAATAGTTAGGGTGATAAATAAATGTAAACATTGATTGCGTCCCCATTAAATAATGGGATTGGCACATCATTAAAGACAAAAATAATAAAATAGCACGTGTTGGATATATATTGAAGCAATTTAAGGGCGAAACATTCGACTGCTTCAATTAAAAAATGTTATGGCATTTTCAAATCAAATTTTTAAAATACAGCTATTATTTAAAAAATAAAACGTTGTCAAAACATTAGACATAATTAGGACATATAAAGAATAAGTATATAGACGATAGTAAATGTGTTTACATGTTTACTTATTATCATTACCATGGCAGTTTAAAAAATTTAGCATTTCAAAAAACTGATCAACCCTTAATGAAAAGAGTGTTAATTCGTAAATGAGCACTTTAGAAGCCCAAATATTCAATTTTTAATAATAATCGATAATTGTTCCATTTGTAGTAAAAAACCACGACTTTTGTTTCCTGTCTTATGTTTAATTTTAACTATCCGTTTGAAAAATTAACCATTTAACCGACCCGACTCTGAACTGGAACACTCATCTGTTCTGTAATATTCAATGTGTTAGATGTGTCACATATGTACTTTAATCGATTTGTGAAATTTAATTGTTATTCCAAAATTTAGTCGATGTTTTCAGCGTTTGTAATCGTAATAAAAGTTGTTCATAAAATCAATTATTGTGTATTAATTTAGTAACACCATTTTCCTTGTTGGTGGTTAAAATGAGTAAAGACGTGCAAGAACCATCAGAAGTTGAAAAAAATCATACCTACAAACATATTATAGTCACGCCTTTATCCCGTAGGGATAGGTAGAGATCACTTCTTTTTACTTACTACGGTTCTTACACACGTCTTTCGATTCTTCTACTTTCATCGCCGCTTTTATACATGCTCGTCGATAACTGGTATTATTGACCTGGACTTTCTTCAAAACAATTTCGATCTAATCGAGATACGTTCGCCAAGGTCGACCTCTACCGACTTGCCCATTCACACTCGCCTTATAAGTCTGTTTTGTCAATCTTCTTTCATCCATCGCCTTTACGTGTCCGAACCATCTATGCATTCTTTTATCTATCTTAGTTACAACATCTGCTTTTACACCACAGCGTTCCCTTATCTCACTATTTCTCACTATATACATCGGGGTCACTCCAGCTATAATTCTCAGACTACTCATCTCTGCATCATTAATCTTATTTTAATACTTTTTCTGCCAAACCCAACATTCCCTACCATAGATAATGTAAGGACCAGCACTCCTCTTTGCCTGGCCAATCGTGCCTTTCTAACATGTTATGGCTGCTTATTAAGTTATATAGGGCCCGATTCATTTGTTTCCCGGCCAACAACCTTCACTTAATATCACATTTATATTTTCCGTCTCTCGTAAACTTTGAACCCAAGTATACAAACTCTTTCACTTGTTTCACTCTTTTCTCTTCAATCAGCAACTCGCAGTTTGTCATGCTTTCTTCACTTTTAAAAGCCATTACTTTCGTCTTTCTTACTTTCACCTTCATCCCTTTTATTTTTAGTGCAATATGCATAATATTAACATCGCCTGCAATTCCTCCTCAAATAATGCTAATATGACCCAATCATTTATTCTCAAACCATAAGCACTTTATTACTAATATTTTAAAAAACCGTCACACATTTTTGTCCAAAACCTTTTTCGATATTAAACCAGTCCGTCTAAGCTCCGTTTATCCTAACACAAGCAGTGGAATCCTCGTAAAGTGATTTTAGCGCTCGAAAAATATAAATTTCTTATGTAATTTATGACAGACTTTCTTTGAATATGAGTGATCAAGTTTTTATATTTTTCAGGCACAAGACGTGTTGTTATTACTTATTTAAAGCAATAAAAATAAATATTTTTTAAAGGATTTTCCATTCAATTGGCCAAGAATATAATAAAATAATTTTAAAGCAATGTGTACTGTACCCATATCACTGTGTAAAATTATTAATTTCTATGTACAGTGGTACCTCGATATACGAGTGCCGTAATACACGAGTGTTTTGAGATACGAGCCGCCGAGCGAGCGATATTTTGCTTTAAGATTAGAGCAAGATTTGAGATACCATATATTTAATCTATATTTGAAATAGAGTGCGTATGGATTGAAAATGAATGATTTGATCTTCAAATGCCTTCTTTTCGCCGATGATCAAGTCATATTAGCGTCATCTAAAGAGGACTTGCAGGCGATGGTTAATGTTATGCATGATGCCCTGAAAATTAAAGAGATGAAAATAAATGTAAGCAAAACGAAAGTAATGGTTTTTGAAAGAGATACAAGCATGACAAACTGTGAAGTTTCGATTGAAGAAGAAAGAGTGAAAGAAGTAAATGAATTTGTGTACTTGGGTTCAAAGTTTACGAGAGATGGAAAGTATGTCAGCGACATTGAGCGAAGGGTGTTGGCAGAAAAACAGATAAATGGGGCACTGCATAGCTTTATAAACAACCAGAAAATGTCAAAAAAGGCACGTCTGGCTATGCATAGAGGTGTGTTGGTTCCTACACTTATGTATGGTAGTGAATGTTGGGTTTGGCAGAAGAAGCATAAAGATACGATTAATGCTGTGGAGATGAGTAGTTTGAGAAGTATAGCGGGAGTGATTCGGTTGGATAAAGTAAAAAATAGTGAGATAAGAGAACTCTGTGGTGTAAAAGAAGATGTGGTTACAAAGATAGATAAAGGAATGCTTAGATGGTTTGGACACGTAGAAAGGATGGATGAAGGAAGATTGACGAAATAAATTTATAAGACGAGTGTGAATGGACAAGTCGGTAGAGGTCGACCTCGGCGAACAGATCTCGATCAGATCAACATTCTTTTGAAGAAAGGCCAAGTTAAGAGTACCAACAACCGACGAGCATGCAAGAGCACTGATGAATGTAGAGGAAGCAATAGATGTGTGTAAGAACCGTGGCAAGTGGAAGGAAGTGGTCTCTGACTACCCCTACGGGAAAAAGGCGTGACTATATGTATGCATATTGCTAGTTTCTGTAAGTGGAAGTGTTGCCCACCAAGAGAGACAGCAACTGTATTCTTCTATCTCACTTATTCATACTCGATTCGTTGTGCGCAAGCGTTGCGACTGTAGTGGGGAAGTTTATAATGCAGTTGCAGTAAATATTTTCTTGTATCTTTTATAATTTAGCGGCAAAGCTCCATTTTTGGGCATGGGCGTAGCATTTCAGGTCTAAATGACAGAGACAGATGTATATATGTCTGCACCGTTGGATTGTCATACTTTTTCAGTCCCCTACTAGCAATATAGGAGTAATAAATATATGAGTTTTTCAACCTCAAACTGAAAGAAAGGAAGAAACAAACCTAACCTCCTTGGTTTTAAACGATCCGCAGGTGCAAATGAGCAAAGCGTGACGAAAATTAAGCACTTCCCTTTTTCTTTTACCTATTGTTGTTTTTATAGAATATAGAATATTGTTATTTATAAATAAATGTTTTTTCTTGTAGATACATTTTTCTTATTAAAAACAACTGAGGTGGCGTTTTGGGAGCTGAAACGGATCAATGGCATTTTAATTGATTTCAATGGGGAAAATTGCTTTAAGATACAAGCAATTTGACATACGAGCAAGGTTACGGAACGACTTAAACTCGTATGTCGAGGTACCACTGTAAACCACAAATTTATGATGAAACCCTATATGTACCTACCTACTTAAGATTGTTACCGTTTCGTACGCGTCGCGTCGTTTGGGCTAGAATTTTATTATGGGTAATTATTTAATTAGAACTTTTTTTCTTCTTCGACAATTATAAACTCCTTAACAAAACTAACGCTACGACATATTAAATCATACAAATTGCTATAATTCATTAATTTTAATAATTTTTTATGGACACTGTTTACATTAAAAGTTAGTAAAAACGTATTAGGGGACGTTTACTTAAGATTGGATTTAAATTATTCTTAAGACTTGGGTAATAACAAAATTGTAATGTTGAAAAAAACAAACACTAGTAGCGAAATTAATGGTGTAAGTGCGACCCTATTTGTGCGTCTAGGCAAGCTACTAATTAAATTTTGGATGAAATCTTGGGGAATTTATCCGCATACTGTGATAAATGCAATTTTAAGCTCCCTTAGGTTTTTAGTTGCAGATATTTGACGTTTACTATTTTTCTTGAGTTGATACTATAAATGCTCATTTGGATTCAGATCCGGGATTCTTGGTGGCAATTACATAACTGGTATACCAACTTGATTAAGATAATCGAGTACCTCCCCAGCTATGTGAGGTCGAGCGTTGTCTTGCATAAACAGAAAATTGGGTTCCAAAAAAGGACCAAAAGGCAAAAAGACTTGTCGACGACCATCTGGATCTTTTAGGGTAATCCTTGTTTCATCTGAAAATTAAATTTTTTTTTCAATTGTCCACAGAACAATTTTAATGATTTCGAGCAAAACGTAACCTGGCAACTCTATTCTCTCTAGTAAGCAAAGGTGTAGTGGCTGGTCTCCAACTGTGTGATCCAGCTTCATTTGACCGTCTTCTAACTTTTTTAGTAGAAGTTGTGACATTGCGGACAACTTCAAGTTCGTTTGCTCACAGAACTAGTGACAATCTCGATCGATAGCGCATCATTTTCGCCCTTGCTTGGCCTTTTAGAATAATTTCCAGACTTATTCAAGCGTCTTACCATACGACTTATTGTAGAACAAATTTTGCCTAACAAAGTGGCAACATAATTTTGACAATATCCCTCATCCAATAAAACTGAGGCCCGCACTATCTCTTCTTTAATTAAATTTCTTGCTCGATTTATTTTTCTAATTTTTCGGGGTCAAAAATTAAACAGTCTACCACAAAACCGTATTACTTTCAAAAAAGGAACAATGTATGAGCTTACTTTTAAGGAAAGTCTATTTTAAGTACTGCACAAAATTGTTTATCTTTAAACTGTAAATCTAAACGAATTGTTTTGATAGCTGTCACCAACAACAATACAAAATCGTACTGAGTATTCAGCCGGTCATAGGCGTACTTCCATAAATTACATTATTTGTTTGGGTTCCTTCATTCAAGTACGCCTATGACCGGCTGAATACTTGGTAGCCTATTATTCTAACAATAGCAGTTAAATACATTAAAAGAGTTTATTACTCTACAGTATTTTTAAAATATACTTATAGGCTATTATTCAAATACTGGATAAACTTCAAAAACGGTCTTTTCTAATACGTCCCCGTATTTTCAATTTCTTTTCTATAGCCACCAGGTGTTAATTTTTATTCATCATTACTGAACGTTTTCAATTTATTACTACTGAACGTGAGTCTAACTTATTTAATTGATTTGCAAATTTTACAATAATGATAATTATTATTATGATTTATGGTTTTTATGGTGTTTTTTTTTATACTGAAATTGAAACTATACAGAATAGATTAACATGGCCCCTGCGCAAGAAAGAAACGTTAACATTAAAATATAACGGCTGGACCGATTTTGATGAAATTTTCAGCCAATCTTTAGATTAGCCCGGCGAGTGATCGTGTGAAGTTTGGTAGCATTTTCAATTTTTTTTCGTTTTTCGCCAGGTACTGTTGATGTTAAGTTAAGACGTTAGGTTAAGTTAGGCTAATTTCTTTACTTTTACTGCCTTAATTAATACTGATTATTACTAGCCTAACCTAATCTAATGTCCTAACCTAACACCAACAGTACCTGGTGAAGAACTTTGAAAAATTGTTCATATAAAAACACCTAATAAAAGAGTACAATATATTTTAATGTTAACATGTGTTATTCTTGCGCAGGGGCCATGTTAATTTATTCTGTATCGTTTCAATTTAAGTATAAAAAAAAAACAAAAAAAACCAAATAAAACCAAAAATCTTCAAAATAATAATTATCATTGTTGTTAAATTTGGCAAATTAAATAAGTTAAATTACCGTTTCGGGGTTAAAAATGCGGGGTTGCTACCAAACTTTACACAATCATTTTCCGGGCTAATCCAAAGATTGGCTAAAAATTTCATCAAAATCGGTCCAACCGAAAAGAAATTAAAAATGCGGGGACGTATTAAAAAAGACCCTAATTTCATTTTGTTGCGTTAATTTTGTACTGGATTTTATCTTTTTTTAATAAACTTTTTTTAATAAGCTTTTTTGGAAAACGACTTCGCTGAACATTTTATTAAAAGTACAGTTACCTTTATATAATAAACAAAACTTGTATTTCAAAAGGATAGAACTTTATCATACACATTCATAGATACATTAAATGATAAATTACTATGTTGAAATTCAAAATTTAAATAAAATTATTTTGGTGATTAATTCAATTGGGAGTATTTTATTAATACATACATAGGTTAGGTTAGGTATCATGTGAGTGGGGCGTAGGTCGCCCCTGCACTGCAACCTTTAGTAGGTCTATTGTGGCTCACCCCTAGAGGTTATAGTTCACCGCACAATCCAGCCCTTCTCACGAAGTTCATGGTTTTATGGGGTGAGATTTTCTTGAAATCGACAGGTTTTAGGTTGGTATAACCAAATATGTTGAACCTTATTCTTCCCAGCCCGAGGGAGGTCTGAACATAGTTTATATTCAGCAGTTTCGTCTTCCACGCAGCAGAACCGACAGTCCGTTTGTTGATACAGACTTATCCTTCCGAAGTGGTATCTTAGACGACAGTGTCCTGTAAGCAGTCCCGTTAGAATTTGCAGGTCATTCCTGCTCCATTCTATGATGTGCTTACTTGTGTTTCTCAAGGGTTTAGGAAAGAACGCCTTCGAGTGTGTCAACCCTGGAATATCGGACCAGTAAGTGAGTACGTCCTCTTCGCCCAGTCCTAAATAATTGTTTTGGCGGCACTTGTAGTGACTCCAAAAATCGGTTTTGGTCCAGTGAATGCAGATTCGGCCCCCTATTTTGCAAGGGTGTCGCTTTTTCGTTTCCCTCCACCCTCTGGTACCCAGGTACCCTAATACATACATAACTATGACTGACAGCTTTTGAAAATTTACATACACGCCAAGCTGATTTTCAAATATGTGTATGAGTGCCACTGACTTAAACTAAACAATTAAAAGCGAAACACATCTACACATCACTTCAGCAGAAAATGCCTCTATATTCCACCTTTTTATGTCTTTTCAGATGTGTTGGAGGTTTAATCCAGATTATTTAGCTGATTTCAGGATAAAATGTATAGGGTCAGTCGATTAATATCAAATGGTGGGGGACAAAGTATTTTACACTAAAATACGTAGGCACAAAAAAATATAAAAAAAACATTCTTAACATTTTCAATACACGCTAAAATACGTTAAATTCGTAATTGTAATTGAGTACTCGTACTTGTTTGATACGAAACTTTGTCGTTTGTTCATTAAATTCCTATAAACTTGGATGTAAAAGGTAAGGTATCTAGAAGCAAAAGAGAATGTAAGTATCAAGCATATATTTAGAAATGTATATTAACTACTTGCACTACACTGACACCAAAACTATACATAACCTTGATTATTATTATGTAATACTTGAAATAAAGCCAGAAGCGGACTTTGTTCCAATTTTGGCAAAAAAATAACTATCGTTTCTTTACAATAAATAATACACATAGATTCAAAAATTTTGCATTAACCGATATTTACATGTTCAAAATATTTCGCGGACAATTTTTTTTCCATATTTATTTAAATGTACCTTGTAAAAAAATAGGTACAGGGCTATTCACTGCAAATTACCCACCGCTCTTATCATTATTATTTCTTATAGAAAAAAGTCTTGCATAAAAGTTATGTGATTTTGACTGAATTTTGTTAATATGCTATCAAAATTAGTTTCAGAAAATACTATCATGAGCCCGTCGCCATTCACTCCTGGACGTAGGCCTCCTCTTTGTCCCTCCTCGCCGATCTGTCTTGGGAAAGCTGCATATAGGCCCTTCCCGCATGCTGCTGGATGTCGTCCCTCCACCCCGTCTGAGTGCGCCCAGCGTGACGTTGTGATGGGCCGCCAGCAAAGTAAACGTTTTATCCACCTCTCATCGGTGCTGCATGCAATGTGTCCAGCCCATCTCCACTTGAAGGAAGCGGCAACCTCTATGACATCTGCGACTTTGGTCCTCTGGCGTATCTCTTCATTTCGGACTCGATCACGTAGACTGATACCAAGCATGGTGCGCTCCATAACTCTCTGTGTGACCCGCAGCTTATCAACACTTCTCCTCGTCAACGTGACCGTTTCTATACCTTATCTCATTACTGGTAGAACGCATGTGTTATAGACTTTCCTCTTAAGGTTTATAGAAATCTTGGATTGGTGACAATTTTGTTTTCACGGACCATAACGCCTAACCTCGTCGTACTAGAGCACTGAATGACAACCATGAAATGGAGTAAATCAATAGTTGAACTGGCCTACTATGTACCTGGATATGAATCCCATAGAGCATGCTTGGGATTTATTTCAAGAGCAAAGAAAATCTCTCAGGTCCCTTGCAGAGCTTGGCATAGCCGCTACAGAATATTCCCCAAGACTGGATTGCTACATTCGTTAGCAGAATGCCGCAACATCTTTTAGCTGGTGGCATTGATGCCGGATGTAGATTCATTTCTTAACAGGTTTCTCTTTTATTTCAAATTTTCATGAAACATTGCTTCAAATTTTTCTAATAAGAAGTGTTTTTTGTTTTTTAAAACTTTAGGGACGAATACAAATTTTAAAAACGTTTAATAAACATTTATAGCAATATTTTACTTTCTTTTTATTAAGTAGGTACCAAAAGTTTTGAGAAACTAGTCCTTTGAGAAATATTTTTGAACTTACTCTTGAGCAGTAGGTACTAAGGATCAGTTAATTTTAATCTTAGTTTTTTTTTTATTATATATTTGTTCGCTACAAAGTTAAGTAACGATGCAATATTTGTTAATTTGGGGTTAGAGAAGCCCATGCTGCAGCTTTAAGCTTATTGCGTTCCACCTATTTAGCCTAGTTGGACCTTAGCCAACTAGTCTCTTGGCTAATCTTGATCGAGGTTAAGCGTTTTACTTAAATGTAATAAAAGGCTCGTATCATGTTTCTACCTCGTGCCGCATCAGTCTGAGTCGTATTATCCCCTTACTGGCTGCGCCACCTAGTGAAGGCGTCACAGTCAAATATGACGTGGGATGCTGTTTCCTCCCCATCTTCACATATATAACAATATTACCATGAATAAAAGAATAAATACCTATCTATTAAATCCAAAAACGTACAGCTATTTCCAATTTAAATACAACACTGGATTTCACAAAAGTGTAAACATTCACTTGCTACCTTGATGAAATTATAAAATTAAGAAGGCAGAGGTACCTGTATCTTTGTTTAACTCATAATTAATTTATAAAAAAAAATAAAAATCTTTTGGATAAATTATGTGTAAATGTATGTTTGTAAAAATTATATAATAATTATAGATAAGTTTCGAAATTGGGGGCTAGCAATTATATTATTAAACGATATTTCTGTTACTTCCTGCATAAAAAATCAGGTAGGTACAAAACAAAAATTAGTGTTTAATGATGATCTATCATGAATCGTTTGCTAGCAAGGACAAGTTGGAAAAAAATAATGTAAAATAAATTGTTGAAACTTGACTTTGTAATAATTATAAATAATTTAATAATTCTTTATTGTTTATTATAATTAAGTTTAGTTTGTAATTTAAGAAAATTTTGCTAAGTTTAAAGATCAAAAGAATGGTACTGCTGTAATAATGATAATGATTGTTATTGTTACATTTGCTTCGATTCTTTTCAATTTATTTAATATTCGTTTCTTAATTTTAAAATAATAAAGTTATGCATAAGAATATTTTTCCCACAAGTGTAAATTGTGCATATATGATTGAAATAACTTTTTTCCAAGGATTGTAGTTAACTTCCTAAAAGGTAACCGACCAATACTTTTTCTGGAAATAATTTTATTATTTTACCATCCAATAGTCGTAAAACCTGCATTCTAAATCATTAACAGCATCACAAAAAAAATGGCTTCACTTTCCATTCGTTTAAAAGTGAAGCCATTTTTGAATATCCGTCAGTCCTTGAATGCCGTTTTTGTTAAAGTCCTAAGGGTCCACTGCAAATCACAAGTGCAAACATAAATGTCGGTTTGTACAGGACCGCACTGATCATTCCTTCTCATTTTTTTTTAAATATTTTGCCATTTATATGTTTTAATGTAAAGAAAATTAGAATTCTTTTTGTAATAGTAGCTTAAAAATATTTAAAAAAGATAAAGCCTAATAGGTTAAGTGACCCATCAGATTAAAATATTCATCATCTTTAGTAAACCGTTACAGTTTTTTTAATTAAGGCGAGTTTATACAGCAAATAAAATAAAATAAGAAATAACATAAAATATAATAAGGAATGAGTGCAAAAAAATTGGTTTATACAGATGACTAAATTAAAATAAGAAATAAGAATGAACCGATGAAATCGCAGCTTTTTTGACAATGAATTTTGTGTTTTGTGCATAACAGTACATAATTTTCAAATCGATTTGTTATTTTATTTCAAATACGGATTTTTTAAATTTTATCATTGTCTAAAATTATCTAACTATATTTCTACCATCCATTTCCTATTAAAAAATATTATAATGGATGATGGCATGTTGATAAAGCAGGTATCGACCTTTCCTCAGTTATATGCATTAACTGATGGAAAATACAAGAACAGCCGACTGAAATAATTGCTAACATAATGAAGAAAGCACGTAAGTGTCAAAAACTCAGAGAGTTTAACGTTTTTTAAATCACTTTTTCTGTAGCTGAAGCTTCTAAACACAGATGAAATCTTTTAAGAAATAAATAAAAGGAAAATCAAAAATACCTCCACAAATAATATTATTAGGTTAGGTTCATTGTTAACTCGGAACATTTAGAACTGAAAAGATTTGGGTCACACGCATTATCAGTTTTTAAACAAAATAAAATAAGACAAAGAGATAAAAGTTGGCCATCTTTTGTTCTTATTCTCATTTCTTATTTTATCTTATTTCTTGTACAAACGCTTTCATAATTTTGGGCATGTTTATCTTTCTTATTTTATTTTATTTTATTTTGTTCCTTATTTTATGTTATTTGCTGTATATACTCGCCTTTACACAGGTCTACAAAATGAAACTTTTTAAGAGACGTTTTATATCTGATAAGTGCTTTGTATAATTTTGATGTGCTGATTCTTATTTTTTTATCGATATTTATGTATCACCTAAGATATTTTTGTAAATCACAAAATAAAATAAATACAGGTAATAAAATAATAATACATTTATTTATTTAACAAAATTATCAGTACTGCTTAACTCAATGGAATCGTCGTCTCTTTGTCAGAAAATTTTTAACTATAAATTTTATGCGGGTTATCATGTTATAACGTCCAACAGTAGTCTACCATCATCGATACATTCCATCGACCTCTCCTTATTTAATATCTTAATGAAAATGTTCACCTTTTCCTCGCTAACTGCCCCAAGTTTTTCTGGAAATTGGTCGGTGCGAATAAAAAATGTACCTTTAAACTCATGCTGTAGCTTAACACACGAAAATTTTCCAGCATTTTCTTGACCCTGTTCTTATAGTCTGGATCCTTGTTGGTTGTTTTCTAAAAACTTCTCGATAACTTCTTTAAATAAGCTTACTTTTCTATAGGTGTCATAGAATTCCGAAAGTCTTGGTCTCTGCATAAAACCCTAATGTCCGGACCTACAAAGACACCCTTTTTTTAATTTGGCATCAGACCACTTGGGAAATTTTTTGCAAATATATTAAAAACATTCTCCGTTTTCATCAAGAGCTTTCACGAACTGCTACATCAAGCACAATTTTATGTGTAGGGGTGGCAATAAAATTCTTTTAGGGTCAACTAAGGTATTGTGCTTTACATTTTTATTACCTGGCGTAAGGTTTTTTCATGTTAGCCACTCCTTTTGAGTCCAATCTCTCTCTCTCTAGTTGTTTACTTCATATCCTGAAGTGTCGTGACCTTATGTTTGTCGTTTACGTTATGGTGTTTGTAATTCCTTTCCATTTGTCTCTATCTGGAACGCATCTTATGCTTTCTTGTAGTGGTTTCCTTGTAAAGTGCTTCACTTGGTCCAACCAACGTTTTTGCGAGCATCCCCGAGGTCTCACTGCTCGAGTCCAATACTATTTAGTATATCCTGGCTGTTGCCCAAGAAGCATACATAGAACCTTCAAGTCTTCACAACGCAGTTTCGTTAAGATGAACAGAATGAGCAACGGGAACAGAGGCCAACATATTAGTATCGTGTAGCAAAACATTTTTCAGACTTCTTTTACTGCAGTCAATAAAAAGTCACCATTCTTACTTCTCGTAGGAGATAGTTCCTAGCTTTATAACTACTTCATGAATATTGTTAGAATATACTAGCGATCCTTCTTGATGAAAATATTGGCTTAGGTTCTTTTCTCGAGTTCTGTAAAAACTGGTTGTTGTTCCTTGGAGCCAGCAAATTCTTATCACGAAGTCTGGATGTTAGAAGTTCTGAGGCATCTTTGGGAAGATTTAAATCTCGTACTTAATCATTTAATTTCATTTGATTAAATAGTTCTGCCTTTTTGTCTTCTTCGGGAGTAAAGTCATGGCCAGTATATATAAAATATGGAATTTTAGTAAGATGTTGGTTTGTGAAAAATTGGAAGGTAATAGGACAAAACTGAGGCCAAATTCGGATTTAAGAGGCCAAAATTACTTCATTGAAAAACATCACTTTTGTTGTAGATCTGTGTTATCACCTGGTTTTCTAGCAACGTGACATTGAACAAGAAAATTTTCTTGTGTGCAGAATATGAGAATTACGCAGATAAATCTAAAATTAATTTAGTATTTAGAAAACAAAATCCAATGCATCTACTGATAGTTTTATTAGTGATATTATTAACAAAAGTAGGTTCATATTTAAAATGGCAACATTTTCAAGTAAAAACATTACCTTAAATTTGACGACGGTATTTCTTCTGATGCGTTTAAAACCACTCTTGAAAACCACCACGAACCCCATTTACAGTTTCGCAGACGATAGCACACTTGTCTCAACTTTCACATCATATCGATCACTTTCGGTGAATGATACAAATAGACTCAGGCAGGAACAGGTTGATTCCATCAATAGAGATCTTAAAGCAATCGTCGAGTGGGGAACCAACAATCTTGTTCAGTTCAACGCCCAAAAAACACAAAGTGCCACGTTTTTCAAGAAAGTGAATTCCTCAAATCATCCCATCACAATGTCCGGAAATACCCTTGAACCAAGTCCCTTTATATCGATTTTGGGAGTCACGGTGTCCAATAATATGTCTTGGCATGACCATGTTGCTAACATCGCAAAGTCGGCAAGCCAGAGGCTAGGTTTTCTGTGGAAAGCCAGAAAGTTTTTTACTCCTGATCAACTGTTGACGACGTACAAGGCTCAAATCCGACCTCTACTGGAGTATTGCTCGCACACTTGGGGTTCAGCACCAAGGCATTCTCTTCGTCTTCTAGATTCCATTCAGAAAAGAGCCATTCGCTTGATAAACAGCTCAACTCTCACAGATACCCTTCACCCTCTAGAACATAGAAGAAGAGTTGCAGACCAGTCATTGCTCTACAGATATTTCCATGGCAGATGCTCCAGAGAAATAAGAACTCTTGTACCACCATTGGCCACATTCGGCCGAAGAACTCGGCACGCTGATCAGTCTCACCCATTTACTCTCAAGATTGACACTACAAGGACCAAGAATCATCAAGAATCCTTCTTTTACAGGGCTGCTACGGAATGGAATAAGCTTCCAAAATCAGTTTTTCCAGAGAACTATGACCTGCAACTTTTTAAAAAGCGTGTCCACAATCATTTTCTTTCTATAATCCCTCCCCCTTCTAATAGTCGCAGTGCGGGCCTTCCGCGGCCCACACGATAGGTCTACCCTTTTTGCGACTATTTTCTTATAAAAAAAAAAAAAATGTACAATGCTTAAATATTTGTAAAAATATCTAAAACATATAAAAATGTATTTGTTTGTTGGCATATATTGTATTTGACATAAACAATTAATGGTTTGGTTAATATTTTTTAAAAAATGTGTATTAAACTTTACGTGGCCAGTTCATCTCTGTTCAAAAACTCAAATATGGGCATATAAATATTTGAGATAAAAAAATCCAGCTTATGATTGGTTGGGATTTTTATGACCTAATGGCCGACAATATAATTTCACTTTTATTGTGGTTCTATTTAGCTTAAACAAAATTAAATGAGGATTTATCAGTGCCTAAAATATGTTGCACTTTGTATAACTTGCAATTAATTTGTTGCGTGAAAAATATGATCTATTAGCTATTCCATGTTAACATAATTTTAATTAAAACATTCAAGTCATAAAGGTACAAAACAATTAAAAAACAAAGGACTACAAATGTTCCTTATAATTTTAAAAATAAATACAACAAATCATCGAATTTTGGTAGAACCAATCCTCATTATTTCTAAAATGTTTATGGCAAAACATATTTAAAAAATTGTTTTTAAATCATGAATTAAATTTTTCAAAAAATATATATCTAAGGACTGAAAGATAAATTATAAATCTAAAATCCAAGCTTGGTTGCATCATTTTTATATCTTAGATTATGTGCTAGCCGTCTTCTAAGCTTTGAGTTACAGCAGTAGGTACTTGTCCAACGGGTTATATATATATATATATATATATATATATATATATATATATATATATATATCACTCCCTCCAAATAATTGTAGTTGCTTCTCTAAATTCAATACTGCTCATCCAAAGTAAAATTATTTAAAAAAGAAAAGTAAGTTAAGCTAATTATTTCAATACACTACAAGAGTTAATAAATCTTCTATAATTTGAAAATACTTTAAAAATGACAAACTCATTTAAAAGAGTACAGTACAATAATATTATCAATTATATATTTTACCACCTCGCGATTAATAGCAGTTACCTAAGCGCTTATCTCTTGATTTGTACCTTGTTTTTATCTCGTAGCGGCATATTGTAGGTACATTTTAAGTGTATTTTGTCGACAACAAATAGTTTTGTGATTCGTTTTGTATTATTTTTAGTTTTTAGAAAACTAATTGACTTAATTGATAAAAAATGTACAATAAAGTGGTGCACCTTACGTGCCGGCTTAAATGAATGGTTTTATTTTGACATTTTGTCCAGTTCTAAGGGATACCATTATACAATAATTAGAAGTTATTGTTAGTACTACCATGTGTACGTGTTAATTTAAAATCTTGACCAAACGTCTTACTTGCTTGCCCATAAACTGTCAATGAAATAATGAATAGCCTAAAAGGAGCCTTAAATATTCGTTTCTCAGTTGTCCAAAATAATAAATAAAAGAAGATGTAGTAGCAAAGATAAATAAAGAAATTCTTGGATGGTTTGGGCACACTAAGAGGATGAATGAAAGAAGAATGACGAAACAGATTTAAAACGCGAGTGTAAATGGGCAACTTGGTAGAGGCCGATCTAGGCGAACGTATCTCGATCAGATCAAAATTGTTTTAAAGAAAGGCAAGATCAAGAGTACACCAACCAACGAGAATGTATGAAAAGGGTGATGAAAGTAGTAGAAGCGAAAACCGGGTGTAAGAACCGTAGCAAGTGAAAAGAAGTGGTCTCTGCCTACCCTTACAGGAAAAAGTTGTGACTATAAATTTATGAACTTTATAAAACATGTCAAATGTAAAAGATAACGGTCTTCAGGGGAAGCAGAGCAGAAATATGTTATACAAAAGAATATTTCAAAAAGAAATAAATAGGAAAAAATTACAAAATTTAATAAAAATAACAATAAATAGTATCCAAACAAGTAGGATCAAATCAAAATATTTTGTCAATAATCTACTTTGAATCTATGAGCCAATGCTTTTTTACCCTGTATATTAAACTAAAATGTAATGTTCAAAACTATAATCACATGCTCAGATGAAACACCTCAACAAAAGCTACAGCTCTACAACGAAAAAAGATGTATGTTAAACCTGAAGAACAGTATACGCATCCTTTAAACAAATCTTGTTGAACGTTCATGTCTGTACCTAAATCAAATATTTTATAATTTCGTGCAGTTTTTTTAAATGTTTTTTCAACGTATTTAGTCATGGCTGAAAATCGAGAACAAGTAAAAAAACAAAACTTGCTGAAACATCAAATGACGTGTCGTTATAAATACCTCATAATAACCGATCCTTTCTTCTTTTTGAAAAATACATTTCAATGTCACACTCGAGATTAATTTCTCGGCTTACTTAACCTTGACAGGAAAAATTACAAGTTCAAAATTTAACCATTCTTTGTTATGCGCTCACTTTCAGATACCAGGGAGTGACAATATAATATATTTAATTTACAAGGCACATGTTAATATTTATTATTTATGAAAATATTATGTGATCCACTCCGGTATCTAATTGATATCATTGGAGGAGTTCCCCAGTTCTCCGCTCCGTGTATTGAGACAAGTTAAACAATTATTAAAGTTTAATAATAAATGCTTAACCGCACAAACAATATACTTACACCAATCATATTGGCATTCTTTTGGTGTTATCAACACCTGCTTAATTTCATTACCTATGTAGTAATAATCATATAAAATTTCTTTTAAAAGTATTCAGAAAAAACGACGAGCTTTGCGGTATTTATAAAAGACGATTTTCGATGATTCGTAGTCGATTTATTGAAACGACTAATGAGTTATAGAAAATTAAAATTTTGCAAAATTCCTAAATCACAGATTCAATCTTATTTCCAGTAACTACCAAAGATAGTTATGGTGTTGTCAGACCGGCTATAACATATGCCTGTTCAATCTGGTGGCAGAAAACGGAACAGAGTACAGCTCAAAAAGTACTCACTAAAATTCAAAGAAGTACCTGCATGGGAGCAATGCAGACCACGCCCTCTGCAGCGTTAGAAATTATCCTGAACATGACTCCTCTACACCTGCATATAAGGCGAACCGCACTGAAAGAAGCCCTGAAATCCTCCTAGTGGCTGAAAAGGAAAGAGGGGATCTAGCCTGGTTCACGGACGGCTTGGTAAAATCTGGCCTGGGAGTCTACGGACCCACCAGCTTTTTTATGTTTAATATTTAATAATACATAAACTATCTTTATAAAACGCAATTAATTCCCATGCAAAAGCAAAATTGCAACCAATGGAGCCAAAATTACTTAAACTCATTACTCATTCCTGTCCGCAACGCGCCTGGCTGGGCCGTATTTTAAAGTGACCTCGCGTGTTATTAGGACAATCCACAAGGATAAATGCATTGCAAGTGAGACAGAGACAACAGTATACGCGCCTGCTATGAAGCTGAAAAGATACAAGTAGATGAAGACATTGTCGACGGCCGACCAGTCAAATGCATGCTTTCGGGCACGCCATACGACGGGTCGCTTCAGCTGATGGTCGTGAAAATAAACAAATGGTCTGACTAAAGTTTTTAATTGTTTTATCTTGTGTGTCGGCTAGTTTTTGAGACTCTTTCTATATAATATAAAGTACACTTTTGGACGACTTATTTGGAATTTGGGTAATCGTAATTTCTTTATTTTTTTACTTTTTTTTGTCCAGAAGTGTACATGTGTAGAAAAATAATAAAAAGGATTATTTCCACTTGACCTTATAGGGGTCGTGTCTAGGAAAGTAGAAGGGGGAAAAATTAAAAGCTTGTGATTTATCATTTTACATATTTTTGGGGACATTGTTGTTTTTCAAATTGGAATAGTATTTAATATTTTAAAATTTAAGTACAATGTAAAAGTACTGCTATTGGCAGCGGTATTTTTTATAATGGTTGAGTAATGGATATCTCAAGGCATATATCTTTTAAAAGTCAAAAACACCAAAAAAATTTTGATTGCGGGCCAGTGCTTGTGGCACTATCCTCCACAATTTGACCCAATTCTCCAATAACTCACGAGCCGCGCCTGCATTCCGGGTAATGAAAAATCCATTGCATTGGCAAAAAAAAGGTTTAAAGGAACTACTAATAAGTCCAGGACCATTTCGCGGTTATACAAAACAACACATTAAAGCAGAAACTAAAATATGGAAGTAAAGTACTGAAATCAACACTTTGGGGTAACCAAGAACAGGCCAAACAGATCCACTGGAATGGCAATCATGTAAAGACAACAATTTTTTACTTCTAAATATGAAAGATCTAAAACTTCTAGTTGAAATCACTACAGGTCACCACCCAGTGGATAAACATCTGAAAAGATGGGCTTAGGTGGAGAATGATTCCTGCAGATTCTACGGCGAGGACAAAGAATATGTACACCATTTTCTGAAATAATGTGAAACACTATCACAAATAAGAGTAAGATCGTTCGGTAATGAAACTCCTACCTAAGAAGATTTTAGAAATTGTAACGCAAGATCACTGATCTCGTACTCCAAAGGGATCAAATTGGAACCAGAAGACACACAATAAATAACCATAGGGATGGCACAAGAGATTTTAAGTTCAAGGAGCCCAAGGGCTTTTTTCAGGCCCGACACTATTGTTAAATAATATAATATGGTTTTTTCATTTAAAAAAAAAATGTTTACTGAACAGATATTTTAATATTTGTAGAAACATATAATATTATATATTGTTTATTTATCATTACAGGCTTATTTTTTTAAATTCTATATCTTTACTGTTATGGTAATCTACTCGTAAATAACATTCCAATAACACTTGCTTCAGTAATTTCATTATATTCTTGATTTACTTTTATTTGTTGCCCTAAATCCTATTAGATATAAATTTCCTTTTGTCAAAATAGAGCTGTAATAAAAATCCAAGTTTTATTTGTACTAAATATAATTTCTTTTTGGTTGAAAATAAAAATAAAACGATCCATGTACTTTTTCTTAACAAAAGGTTCTTAAATGTTGTCATTGTCTTGAAGACAACCCATGAGGACATAATAAGTGTAAAAAATAAGACTTTAATATTCATAATGACAATTGGTTGGAATTGAACAAAATTTTTATCTCTGGTACAGCAGTAGAAACCGTAATTATTAGCTGCATTTTAAAGCTGACAGCAGAACATATTATTTTTGCGATCTGATCAATAGATTAATCAATGAACAAATTAGTTCCAACTTAATATAATACTACAGAATCTTAACTAAGATTATATTCACCAACAATCCTTAGGTTCTAGTAACTTGATCAAACCAAAAACTATCGTGAAACTTTTAGCCGAACATTGCTTTGCTTTTACACTTATTACTTCACAAACTCATAACGCTTCGTCCTATTGAGTTCTTGAGTCTTAGCCTTAGTTGTTTAGTGTTGTCGAGGAGCTTAATGGCCTCAACATTCAGATGATGGGAGAGTCGCTGTTTATGACTGTTTGCTAATTTGCTTACCGTCTTATCAACAGTATCAATCTGAAGGTCTCAATAGAGAAATTAGCAAGGAGCATTGACCATGTTTTTTAGTCAACTAGGTTATTTAGTGGTAAGGGTACATTGCCGATCACATGTTCGATTTTTAAAAAGTATGAGGAGCGTGAAGACGCATCATTTCATTTGCATTCAAATATCTGACAATAAAAATTAGCGTAAGATCTTCTACGGGGTTTTCCTACAGTATGTTATCACACTCCACACCATCGCTCCTCGAGTAAGTGCTGCAAGCCACAGCAAATTATAAATTTATGCGTTTTCCACGTAATCGTCTTACTCTTATGCAAACACCGTAGACCCAAACAAAATGAAGACTCGTTAGAGTTCCATTCACCATCCTAATTTGATCTACCATTATACCACTCAAGCCTAACAGCACGATGTCGAGGTGTCAATGGGAGACATATGGTCTTTCAAAAGCGCGTATTCTATGCCATGGAGAATTCTTTGTTATAAATCTCCCAACCAAACAATTCAAATCGACGGTGTTGATGCACTGCGCTTTCGTAAACTTAAAAAATGCCTATAAGGAATGAATTGTGATCGACATTGTCTATCTATGTGGTAAGCGGTAGCTTAATACGGGCGCTGAAATCACTTTACGATGATCCCAGTGCTTGTGTCAGGATAATCGAAGCTTACTTAGACTGGTTTAACATCGAAAATGGTGTGTATGCTTCAACTTATCCAAAGACGATTGTTTCATTAAAAGATTTGAAAGAGAGTGCGTATAGACGTAGAATTAATGATTTGATCGTCAAATGCCTCCTTTACGCCAATGATCAGGTCATATTAGCATCATCTAAGGAGGAGTTGCATATTATGCATAATGCCCTAAAAATCAGAGGAATGAAAGTGAATCTAAGCAGGATGAAAGTAATGAAAAGAGAAGAAAGGATGACAAACTGCGAGGTGCTGATTGAAGGAGAAAGAGTGGAACAAGTAAAAGAGTTTGTTTACTTAGGTTCAAAGTTTACGAGAGACGGAAAGTATGACCATGATATTGAGGGAAGGGTGTTGACAGAGATAACTGTATAACTTTATGAGCATCCAGAACGTGTGAAAGTGTAAAAAAAGGTACGACCAACTGTGCATGGAGAAGTACTGGTCTTTTTATATTTATGCTTGGTAGTGAATGTTTGATTTGGCAGAAAAGCATGAAAGCAAGATCGATGCTGCGGAGATGAGTAGTCTGAGAAGTATAGCTGGAGTGACTCTAATGATAAAGAAAACAAGCTTCTCGCTTACCAACAATGCGCCCTCTTTTGAATTCACTTAAATGAATGTAACTGTTCCGTAAATAAATGCCTGGCATAATGTTTTGATAAATCAAAATAAATAAATAAAACTGGCCTGTAATTCTGAGTACTTATATCTTGCCAAGTCTTAAAACATTTTCGGTAACCAATAATGGCAGTTTCCGCAAATTTTACAGAAAGTAATTTCTTTTTAATAGTCCCATTAAAGTTTTTACTAAGTGTTGGTACTTTCCCAATTATGATAACGATTAATTATATTAATACTAATGATTGGAATTTAAAAATGTGTACAAGTTTAAAACAAAATCTTTTTATTTGGAAAAGTATAAATATTCAGTTTACTTATCATTGCATATTTAACTTAATTACATGATGTTTAGAGTTGGTTTCTTTTTTTGTGTATTAATTTCTGGTATATTAGAATTTACTAATTAAGTGATCATTAAATGTACAAATTCCATCGTATTTATCCTAAATAGACCTAAATAGAAGCCAAGAAAAACATTAAAAAAAGTATACAGAGTGTTTCCAAAGTAAATTGAAATATTGTTGTGGGCGATTCATCATTTAATTTTAAGACTAAAAGTTTCTGTAAACATGCATGAAAGTTTTGTCATTATTGAAATACAGGGTGTTAAATTTTGTTGTGATAAACCAGCTCTGACTGTAAGTGAAATTTGTTGGTGACGCCACTGGTTTCCAAAACTAATAAAAAAGAACATGTTTATTTTAAGTGGTTTATGGAATTTCGACAATTTTTGTGTTATTACTGCTTTTATTTGTGTTCAGTTTTAACTTTTAGACGATGCCTGAGTTTACTTATGCTGGAATGGCAAATATGCATTTTTTGTATGGATTAGCTAATAGTAATGCTATAGAGGCTAGACGTGTGAATGCTCAGCGTTTTTCATGTTCTGAATCGTTTACTAGACTGCATCTTTGTTTACAAGAAACTGGAACTTTTGGAAAATCAAGTATTATTGGATGACCTAGAGCTGCGAGACATCCACATCTTGAAGATCAGGTTATTAAAATTATTAACGAATTTCCAGAAGCGATACCAGAAAAATTGCTCAACAAGTAAATGTTAGTCACAAAACCGTTTGGAATAATCTAAAATAAAATTTATTGTATCCATATCATATTCAACGTATTCAAGCTTTGCTATCTAATGACGGCAATCCGTTAGACGTCGGTGAGTACCCCTACTACCCCTTGTTCTATTTAAAGAGCTAGTTCTTTCAAATTAGTTTTTTGAACTAGTTCGCTAACAATATTTATAATATTTTGAAATGCACTGGACCAACTGATCTCAGGGGCGGATTCAAGAGGGGGCCATAGGGGCCATGGCCTCCTCCTCGTGGACCCAATAAATAAAAAAAAATGTGTTACCCTGATTTACCCTGTTTACCTGATTTTGAGGGTAATGATAAACGTATCTTTCAGAAGATCGTTTCTAAAATGTATATATGGAAACAGATGTGGAATACCCAGCAAAATACACCAGACCAAGGTATAACTGCTCTGAAGGTATGTGATAGGAATAGGAATATGTTCCCTAACATAAACATCTTGCTGTAACTATTATGTTGCCTGCCTGTAAGTGTTGCATCTTATGGGAGGAGTTTCTCGACACTCAGAAGGCTGAAAGATTTGATAAGATCTAGAATGGTTGAATACAGGTGCATTGATGCATATACACAAGGCCATTTGCGGCAGTCTGAATGTAGGTGATATTATCCAAAGATACGCTAGTCAAAAGAATAGGAGACTGGAAATGGCTATTTAGTTTTTAATATTTGATTTTTTTTTATATTTGACTATGTTTAATTTGTTTTTAACAGAAATATTTTTTTATTTACTTTTTTTTGACCAAGTTTTATTATAAAATAAATGTATACATATATTTATTAAATATATCGAATAGTTTTAACTTGCTAATTACTACGAAAATTTTTACACTTGAAAAGAATCTAAATATGATATCCTGTTTACTAAAATCAATCTTTCTATATGCCCCCCCTCAAATATCGCCTGGATCCGCCCCTGACTGAGCTTAAAGAACTAGTTCGTTTAGTTCACATTTAAGAATGGTTCTTTTTTATAGTTCGTTCGCGAATTACCCATCTTTAGTCGATTGGTAGCTTGCATTTTAGCTAGAGGTGCACATTCTAAACATCTGCTGTGAATTGTACCTTTTTTGTTATACTTATAATATTACAATATGTAATATTAATAATAATATTACAATATAATTTTTATCAAAATAATAAAAAGTATGACAGAGTGGTAAGAAATGGGCAAGTCGGTAGATGTCGACCTAAACGAACGTATCCCGATCAGATCGAAAGGTCAGGTTAAGAGGACCAACAATCGACGAGCGCTGATGAAAGTAGAAGAAGCGAAATAAGTGTGTAAGAACCTTAGCAAGTTAAAAGAAGTGGTCTCTGTCTACCCCTACGGGAAGAAGACGTTACTATTTTTATGTAACTTTCAAAAACACCCTGTATAATTTGTTGGAAATTTGAAAGATAATGATAATGAAAATTGAATGCACATTAATATGTTTGGGCAAAAGTATAGAAAATAAGGAAAAAGTTTTTATTTTCTATCCAAAGTTCATATTTTTACTTTATTGTCGTGAAATAAACAATTTTCGTGTTTGTTTTAATAATATGAAAAACAATTGTTTTGGTAATATTTGAAATAGGTAATTAATTAGGCAGTAAGAATTCGAAACCTTTGTTTAGCAATGATATTTTACCATTTTTTTTCATTTGATGATAAATGATATTACTCAACCAAAATTGGAAGAATGAATATTTATACGCAGAAAATCTAGATGATATAATTGTGAAGACAAGTTGCTTTTAAATGACTGAATATTTATGACTTAATTAAAAATTCAAATATTCCTTAAAAATTATACATTTAATACATTCCTGCTAACGAAATGTTGTTTAATCCAGACAAAGAAAGCATCTGCTGTGCTCATTATTCTATTAAGAAATGGTGATATCAAACCTTATTTCTACACATGTACAAACATATTACATAAGCAGAACGTCTTTGGATAGGTTTCGGTGAAAGTAAACTCAACTGACATTATTATGTATAAACATTTCGCATTCTTTACCACTTTGTTTAAAAATTTATCATCAATGTTAAATTGTGGCATACTTATTTGCCTTAATGATAATGTTGGATGCTCTTAAACATTTTAGTTGAACGTACAGGTTGTAATTACTAATTATTAATGTATTAATATTTTATTATTAATTTTAAATATACGTCTTAGAACGTATGTAAATAATTATTATTTAAAATACTATTTCATATTAACAAAATACATAAAAATTAACGTGTTTGTTTGAACAGTTTAAATATCCCAAATAATTTCAAAAGTAGGAATCAATCAGATAATAGGATAAATAAGGCGATTGATCTAAATTGTTCATTTCAGTATACTTTAAACATCTGAAACTGGTAGTTAATGGAATTTAATAAATAAACAATAATTATGCGTCAATCAAAAACTAACGGTGTCAGAAGTGAAACCTTTCATGGTATGCAAAAATTTTTTTGCGAAAAATCTCTAACCTCCCCGTAATATTGAAAAATAAGTAACATGATCTGCCATAAATGAAAAATTTCCTTGCGAAAAATCTCAAACCACCCTTATAATCATTAAAAAAAATTTACCTGTGGAAAATTTCGAACCTTCCCCTCATTATAGAAAAAATTCCTTGCAGAAAATCACTAACTTTCCCCGTAATATTGAAAAATAATGTACATGATCTGCTATAAATAAATAATGCCCGGTGATTATTCTTGGCGTCTCCCGTTTATGCGGTCTCTTTCACGTTATAGTCGAGCAATGGGTAGATTTTGTTAGCTCGACGATTTTATTCTTTATCTGAAAACCATAGGAAAATATCCAAAATATATTTGTTTTAAATTTAAACGAAAACACTTGTAGCTGTAAGAGAATATTGTGTGTTAGCAATAGTTTCTCGTTTGAAGATGATTTGAACTATAAAATAATTGTACATTGTTTACTTCAGTCATATGACAAATATGATTCTGTACATTTTATAAGCTTTTTAACTCATTGGACATGTAGTATGAATGTGAATATTATTAGTTTTTGATTATTTAGAAATCATAGATATTTATTTCAAAAGAAACTAGATAAACTACAAAAAAAATAATACCGCAATCATTGTTTTATGGGTAAAGTTAATTTTTTTTTTTGACATTACGATTAATAAAAAAAATTATTAATTAAATAAAATATTGTAAACATTTTTTTTTATTTAAAGATTCTAAGAGGAAAATTTTAAAAATATAATTAGATAAAATTAAAACGTTTCGTTTGTATCTGTTAATTAAATAAAAGTGGGTGAGGCGAAATTCAAATTTTTATTCGTTAGGTACCCAATAGAAGACTACACTTATCTACTTGCTGTTTATTAGCTGTTTATATTGTAAAAAATAACTACTGCAAACATTTGCTGGTTTACTTTTTTTAAAGTAAATAAAATATTTGGGTTATTTTTAGGTGCCAAGAAAATTAATAAATATTCCGTTTTTTTTGTAAGTCCAGCATTTATTTAGAATTTGCCACTTCAGCTTGGTTATTAAAAACAATCATCTTGCAAAAGACCATCATTCTCAGATATCTGCGACTACTCGGGCAAATGATTGTAGGATTTAGTAATTGCTGACCTCGTGAATGTGATGAGAAGTTACACGATGTTTATTTAGGTCATTACAGGCAGATCCTGCCATAGTTATTGCTGACAAAAATACTGTGATTGTGAGAATAAAGTTAACTGTAAAAAGTGTTAAAAAAATATCTAAATATTGAATTTTGTATTGGGAAAAAATATAAAGAAAATACAATATATAGTATTTATTTAAATTTTTTACAGCATTCTCTAAACAAATGTTTTTTCGAGGTAATTATTTGGAAGTGGAGTCTACCACATTTTTAACGAAGTTCACAAAAAACATGTCAAAAATGGTATCAAACTTTACTCTACCTTTATAAGAGTAAGAAATATTTTCCATTGAGAAAAGCCCACACAAGATGTAGATAACTCAGTTCCCTTGGTTCTCGCATTATCAAGCAATTATATAGTTAATAAAACACTATTTTTATAAAAAAAAACCTAAACAAAATTAATCAACTGTGTAATAAATCATCAGAATTTAGTAGATATCTATTTAATGACCATTTCACTTGCAAAATAATAACATGAATATTTACTTGGGTCATACTATCAAAGCATTATTTTTTGTGAAAAGACTTAGTTTTACTAGCTTGTAACGGACATTTTCTTTAAGAATATTTTAAACTAGACTTCCATAATTATTTTTTTTTCTAATATTAGCAACAATTCTATAGTGTGAAATGTTTTAATTTTAAGTAAATATTTATTCTGTCTTACATTAAAACTTTATTAACAAATACACAATTTTTTCAAAACATTTTCATTACGCGAGATTGTAATAAATATGACGTGAATTTTAATTTCCTAGGCCTCCAATTTAATATTTAGGTCATTGTCAAATTTGATAATAAAGATAAATGTTTGTAATACAAAGTGAAACTTTCGTAAGGTACACCATATAATTACAATGAGAGAGTTTTGTGCTTATTAAATTCACATGTCATATTTAGATTTTAATTTTGTAAATTAATTTTTTATATTTTTGTCAAAAAGCCATTCGCAATTATATTAAATTTTAGAAAATATATAAAACGAAATGACTAGTTTGACGCCATTTTCAAATCAAAATTAAATATATAACCTACCGTTTAACATAATTATATATGTTACAGTGAAAACCCGTTAGAACGCGTACTTGAAATTAGTTTATACCGGATGCTTTTGTTAAGAATTATTTGTTATTAGAATTATCTAGTTATGATTAGAATTTACTGCAGTTCAAAAATGAATTTCAGTTACAATTAGTTTTAACTAGAAAAAACGCGTTTCGACAAAATGGCTCAGTTAAAAATGTTTCGGCTGAGGTCAAAATTCACTTAGCTGACATGTAAAAACGAGAGGCTTTGTTTCAAAACCCATACTTCATTCAGAGATGAACAGTCGTTGCCAAGTCGATCTGATCGACACGCAAATGCAAGTAGATTGTGAATTTTAGTTTATAATGATATATCAGGACCATTTGACAAAATTTGTTTTGTTATATGCACTGCAAAGCAAAACAGCTGCGAATACGGTTTATCAATTAATAGATATATTTTTGATATTTGGTGACCATTGCATCTTACACTCTGATAAAGGCAGAGCATTTGATAACTCTGGCTTCATTTTGGCCAGAGTGTAAACTGGTTCGCGGAAAACCAAGGCTTAGCCAAAGCACCTGTTGATCGGACTAATCAAAAAATAAAAAAAAATTGGGTTTGTGAATGCAGAACAACAATACTACCAACTGATCAAACTGTCTTGGATTTGTGAAATTCATGAAAAATCGGGCACTTCATTCTGATATTAAGCAAACACCATATAAAGCCATGTTTGGTACAAATCCGTGGATAGAGCTTATGACTTCAAGTTTGCCTCTAGATGTTATTAAGGAGATACGCGACGAAGACAATCTCAAAGAGGCTTTAAATAAAATTATCCCAATCTTGTGTTTATTGAATGAATATGTTTGAATGACTTTAATTAATATTACTTGTAATACTTCAATTAATATTGCTCGCATGGCTCTATGATTTTCTTTAAAATGCTGTATATTTTGTATTGCTTTAAGTAGTATTAAATGCAGATATGCGACCAATATTTTTAATAAATATTGCATTAAACAATACAAATGTTTTTAATCCTAATCGATACTATATTCATTTTAATTAAATAATTTCCCCTAGACATGTTTATCTAGTTAAAATTAGTTTTAACTAATATTCAAAGTTAAAACTAGTTTTAAATTAAATTCCTTTTTGATTAGCAATCAATTCTAGTTATATCTAGATAATTCTAGATGTAACGAAGACAGTTTCAACTATTAAAAACGCGTTCTTATTAAAAACGAGTTTTAACTGTAACATATGCACGCAGAAATGAAAATTCTATAAGTACGAAGAAAACTCCTGCAAATAATATTTGAATAATTAACACAGTTAATGGCGTAATCTCAGGACATCTCCACTTTGTTCAATTATTTTTATTAAGTGTAGGATTTGACGACGACACTGGCCATGCAAGATGACGTAACATTTATTATTTAAAATAAGTTTAAGTCGCAACTTTCTTTGTAGAATGGATGATGATTACCGAATGAACTTTCCCCTAAAAGGTTATGCACGAAAACTTGACTAATAAAAAATATTTGTATCAACACATTTCTCGCAAAATTACGTAAGGCGGGTACGGAATAAAAGCACTTTCAAGTGTTCAACAATCATTTTCATTAATAAACTTTCAGACGTACTCAAAACCAAACTTATATGGAATCACATAACATGCGATAATATTATTATCTCCTGTCCGAACTCGTTAAGACAAAAATAACTTATTAAAAAATAAATAGTAGTTTATCCAAATAAACTATATTAAAAACAAAATTTACTATACCAATCAGATGCATAATCGGTGAAAGATTTAGGTTTAGGCGCCAAAATTTCTGATGCGAGTAAAATCTGATATCAATTTTATTTTTATCAACTGTAAGACCGAATTTGAAAGCTTCTTTTCCTGCGTTTACAATCTCAATAATTAAAGAGTAGAATTATTTTCTTCAAATAATTAATCGTGCAAATTCTAAAATTTAAAATATCTAACAAATAGATCATTTATTATTACATTAGTAATAATTATTTAATTTTATTCTATTATCAATTAAATATTGTTAAGGGTGACTCTCGAGGCCTTAACTGAGCGCGACCGCGCTATATATATATATATATATATATATATATATATATATATATATATATATATATATATATATATATATATATATATATATATATATATGCAGTGGTTAAGTAGGCACTGGATGTGTGAAAAACCTCTGTTATTGATAATAATTACCAAGTGGTCCCGACAAGTTTTGCATTGAAATACCTCTGTTACCGAGAATTTTCAAACTTTGTTGAATGAGATTAGGTTTCATAGATTTTTTCGATGTTTACCTCTATAATTGGGATTTCGTAGCTCAATAACCCGTATAAGTAAATTTATCAGGCTTATGCAAGTTATGACACATATATGTTGTTTTTTTTTAATAAAAATTGTGCAGCATAAAATATACATTTCTTTTATAAAAATTTCTACCTCTTTATATGATAAATGGTACATCTCGATCTCTCATAGTGGGATCCTCTATAAATAACACAACTGTCATGTTAATCTGCCTATTTGGGAAACTAGGTAAATGAAAAGCCTCTTGGTCCCTTGAAACTCCAGTTAACTAGGTTATATAATTATATTGTTATGATATGAATATTGTTGCAAGAAATTTTTGATATTTTTGAACAGTATTTGTTAATATTTGAGTACAAAAATAAAAAATTTTCTATAAAATTTTGAAATATGGAAGTAAAAGATAAAAAACATTTATTTGGACCTAGAAAAACAATGTAAATTTTAAAAATTACCTAAGTTGACATGACATTACACATGACAGGTAAAAGTCATAGCTTAAGCCTCTAAGATTAGAATATTGCCAGGAAAAAATTATTATTATTATTTTTGAGATATCATTTCAATTTGTATATATATATATATATATATATATATATATATATATATATATATATATATATATATATATATGATATAAAAATTGTAATAAATTAATGTCTATTTTGTTTACATTATAAAGAATAGAAATCTTATCTAATATTTTTAAAAATGTATAATCTAAAGAAAATTTTTATTTAACATAGTGTGAAAAAAGAAAAATTAAAAACATCATGGGAACAGTTTTCTAGATGTTTGTTTTAAAGAAAAAGAAAGAAAAAGAGTGAAATAAAGAGCAGACGTATAATTTATTATAATAAAAAGAAATTAATTATATTTAAAACTAAAGTAAAATTTAAAAATAAGAATTAAAGAGTTTTTAATTAAAGGTCGGATAAATTAAATATTTTATATTTGCTTATTATAATATTGTCCTATATTTTGTATTTGGTAAAAACTAGAATTAATAATATTAATAGGAAAATTTAAATTTTTGTAAAAGGATTTTATAATAGAACGAGTAAGTACACAAATTAGTGATTTTTTAAATAATGCTCCCAATGAAGTTTATTTAATGGCCAAGGTTGTTGTATTTGGGATTGCAGGAGCTTGTCGAATTTATGAAATCAGCCAGATAACATGAGATGATATTGAAGTTTCGGGAACGTTATTAATTATGAAACTCAAGCAAACAAAGAATGATGTAAACAGAAGATTTGTAGTTACTGAAGAATATATTAAATTTTACCGAATGTATATATCCCTTCGTCTAGCAGCAGCAGCAAAGGATCGGCACCTGTTTTATGTATATCGCAATGAAAAATGTATCAATCAGGTTGTGGGTAAGTTTTATAAGGTACCTAAAACAGTAGCTAATTTTCTTCAACTTGAAAATACTAACTCATATACAGATCATTCATTTCGAATATCGTCTGCTACATTTTTAGTTGAATCTGGGGGATCCTTGGTGGCACTAAAGAAACTTGGCGATTGAAAGTACAAGAGCCTAGCGATCACAAATTTTACAATGATTTCGCACGCGCATTTCGTGAAACTTTCAACTTGTTTATAAATATTCTTGCGCTGTTGTCAACTCAACTTATATACATTGGATATGAAGAATTTTTTAGCATTAACTTGTCATAAGTACTATGCTTGAAAATGAAATTATATTTGAAGGCATAACTCTAATTGATGGTTTTTTTCATAAACTTACAAAGTTAATAACGATTAATTCCAATTCTTTTTTTATATATTATGTAATAAAAATGGTAATATAAAACTAAAAATAATTTAATAATTGTAGGGTTAAATAAAAATGTTATTAAAACAAAAATAAATAACTTTTTTACCAACTAATTAGTGTTAAGTGTGAATGTAAGAAATATATTCGTAAGCTACAAAATTTTTCGGTAAGCGATACTGTTTATCCTTGATAAACTTTCTTTACCTCTTTTATTATTAGAATTCTTTAAGAGATTTAACTACAAATTAATAACAAAATTTAGTAAGAAAAATGCTTTACCGGAGGTGTTAAAAATCCCTTGCAAAATCCGTAATTCATTTTAAACCAGAATGTCATTTTTTAAACGATAATATTTGAAAATCAATTAAATTTAGAAGAAGAGTGTACTGGAGCAAAATGTTAAGAATTATGAGCAGATTTCGAAAATTGAATAATATACAGGGTGTTCTATTTAAAAAAGTAATCCAAGATGGCGCTCGGCCGCCATTTTGAAACTTTTAGCTGTCATTTTTTCATAAAAAATATACCATAAATACTGGCGATTTCACATTAGTTTGGTTGTTTGTATTGCTTATCATCAAGTTATTAATATTAATTAATTTAAAAATCGATCTGACATAAAAATCGATCTGACAAAATAAGTTTTTAACGCTACGAGTATATTCATACATTCCTTTTTTTTTAATTTTCAGAAATTTCTTTTTGCTGTGTAACCAACCCCATTAAGTATATATTTGATATTTTATGAATACACAGTGTACATCTATGTATGGTTCAATGACGAACAAACTTGCATTGTATTTGCATTATTCTTTTTGTCAAGTTTTATCCTTAATTGTAAAAATAAATATAAAATAATTGTAAATAATTTAATAAGTTTCGACTTATTAAATTTCAATGATATCATATGGTATGTACACGATAGAATCTTCAAATAAATGTTTTTCTTGCAGAAACAAATTCACTGGAACCTGATTATATACATCCTTTCTTTAAATAAACTATTTAATTAAGTATTTTAAAAGATACAAGATATGAAATTTATAGCAGTTATTTTTCTTTAAATACAAAAACGAACGATTACAAATAAATTTAATATACAGGAAGTGGGTAAAACAGTGAAACATTTTTTGCGCTTCAATTGAATTTTTAAAAAAATAGTTAAACATTATAAATTTTTAAATTACATGCAGGCATTTTAAATGCAAAGCATTTAAATTTATCTTAAATGATTGACATTCCATCCACTCTGTAGGTGGACAAACATATTTGTGTTAGTTTGCAAAAAGTAGCCATTATCTGTTTTGATTTACAAATCATTTAGATATTTACAACTGTATACAATCTTTTTATAACACTTCATGATTACTTCAAAACTTAAACTTTCGCGACCACTGTCTTTTTATATACCTACAATTTTATTACTCACGAAAAGTGAGAGAATTCTCTTTCGTTCCCAAATTTACTTGACCTTTCAATCACGTCGCGGCCCTAAATCATTCGCTAGATGTGGGTCGTCTTTTTATGCCGCAAAGAGGATATTCGAGGATATCGTAACAATATTAATACAACGGGTATTACATAAATATTCCCAAAAATATTGCGTCATATAACACTCTATATTAAGCGTTTTTGAAATGAAATAACTTAAAAACGATGAAATATTTTGGAATGCTGTGTTTACTATTGATAATAGGGAATTAATGGGCCATAAACTAATTAATAATGATAATCAACCAGGAAAAACAATAATAATCATTTTATTCTACAAAATCAAAAATTAGTCACGATAAAAATATCACAAGTAGCCGATATACTCGTGTAAACATAAGTCGAAATGTCCAAGATTTAAAAAAAATAGTAAAAACAGTAAAAATTAAATTGTTGTTTAAAATCAGGAAAACAAATTATGATAAATAATCATAAAAAATTCTATTATTAAAATAAATTTATTTAATAGCTTAAATGAATAAGCTGAATTTTTTAAAAACATAAAAAGAAGTTTCTGAAATAACTATTCTAATCTTAATAAAAAATTATTAAATGTTAATGGCATATAAAATAAGGATAAATAAGTTACCCCAGCAGTTATGAATGTCTTTAAACGAAACGTTTAGGTATAAATAAGTGCCTAGCAGAAAACATCTGATTTATTATTGTTAAAAACACATTCAAATTATAACATGAATAAATAATTTAAAGTTATACAACATTTAAATTTGCATGAAATTATATTCTGTAAACATTTATAGTTGTTTAAATATATTTAGTAAAAGATGAAAATAAATTTTATAGACTAGATACCCATACCTATAAATGGAAATACCTTTATTTAATAGTATTTCTTAATAAACTTAAAATTAACAAAAAAAAAAATAACTTGACCAACAATTTTCTAAAGGGGTCAAAAAATAATATAATGACTTAAATTTCTTGCTTGCCCAAAATACAAATGGTTTCACAATTCGGTAACATTGACACGATTTTCTTCATAGTGCAAGCTAATTTTAGGCCAGTTTAGGTAAGTCAAAAACATTTATTAAAATTATGTGCGTTTTTTATGAGGAATTTTATTATTTAAAAGGAAAAAATAAACTTATTTAAATTAATTTATCGTAAAAATTATCTGTTACAATAATAGCATACTAACAACTAAAATCAAATTTTATGCATTTAAAAAATGCTGTTGCTAACATTTCTACAATATTAAACATTTTATTCATTAGTTTTTAAATAGAGTTTGTGTTGATTAAGTTCTAATATTAAGAAAAACTAAAATATAAGAAAAAACTCACCTATTTGATTCATCTATCCCAAATAGAAAAGCTAAAATAGCATTTTCTATTTTTGTTACATTATTGTATAGCTTGTAAAGAATGCTTTACATCATTACTTACCATGCAATTGAATGACTGTAGAATGTGCAATATTTATAATAATAATAAAATAAAATTCTTAATTTAAAATGAAAGTATTTAAAATCAAATATTTGTTAATAATACATTATTGTTTAGTTTTAGGAAAAAAATACAAAAACAATCTTTGTTTTAACTGAGGAGATAGAGAAATTTGTTTTCTTACGGTGAAGTACCTAAGTAAATTATAAATCTAATTTATATAGTAAGTTTTAACTTTGTTATTTCTATTTTAACTGGCCTAATGTGTGTATAGTTATAAATAAAACTTTTTATACATATTTTTATTTGCTTAATATAATTGTTTGCATGACATACAATATATTATCCCTGATAACAAATTGTGGTTAATATAGAAAAGATTTCCTTTGTATCCTTGACTAAATATCTTACCATTTTTTTAAATAATGAAGTAACATAGACAAAGACACTTAACTCTTATTACTTATATTCTGACCTAGTATGATGTCGTATCATATTTCATATTCCATAATTTTCAATTACTTTTGCTTTATTAATTTGCTTGCCTCTATGTTTTATTATCTTTGAAAATAAATGAAGTATAGTACAGTGAATAAAAAATTTATTAAAGATTGGATTTGTTAGATTTTTTTTAAATTTACAATTATTTCATAAGTTAAAGTAATTTTTTAACTTCGTCGATATTTTATTTTTCTGCAATAAAAAAAAATCTCTGATTTTAAATTTTTTGCGTGCAAATCAGTATGGTGTTTATTACTATGCAGTAAAGACATTTGACTATAGAAGAAATGATTAGAGTAGTTCCCAATACTCCTAGATGCACCTAGATGTGCCTAGATACTCCCCTGACAGTACCCCTTTAAGTACACCTTTGAGGGTTTAATCGTTATCACAAGGTAATCGATATTTACTACTTTTCTGAGTAGAGAAACATTCTTTGTAGCTAAATAAAAATTAGGCAGTTATGCTTTATACTAATGAATCCCGGTTTTAACTTAAACCGACTCCAGAATGGTTCGCATTTAGAGAAAACAATGCAAACCGTCTCCACAACGTTCAGGAAAAGCACTCTTTTCAAGTGGGATCAATTATGGTCTATGGAGGAATCAATACCGGGGAAGTACAGATCCAGTTCTGTTGGCGACCTTTTGACTGATAGATCGTACGTGGATACTGGCAGCAATTCTTGTTCTGTTTGCAGCAGTTATTAATTCCAACTTAGTATACATGCATGACAATGCCAGACCACACAGGGTTGCAATGAGACTTTTATCAATATCGTTGCATTATCATGGCAACCGCAGTTCCAAGACCTTATTTAGGTCGAGTACATCTGGGATAGGTAAGCGGAGGTACTAAACAAAATGAAAAAAAAAAGCCTAAACAGGAGGAGTTTGTGTTCTTAAATAATACAAAAAACACACATCTCCCTGAAATATTGCGGAAGTAGTTCCAGGAAGTTGAAGAAGAGGAGAGGGAGGGGTTTTAGTGGGTATCTCTACATGGAAGTCCCACACAAAGTGCGTAAAGCATTTCCCCTCCTCAAAAAAAAAGTATGCTTTAAAATAGAGTTCTTGTGGATTGGCCAAGAGATATTAGAAGAACCCTTTTTAACCTTTCGAGATGCTTGGAATAAAGACCGAGAGGTTGTAAATAATCGAGGGAGTTATACACATTGATTGTTTTTTTATATGTTTCCGATCCAACAGTATTTTTAGTTTTCGTATTTTTTATACATTTTTAAATTTTCCATTTTTTTGAAAAATAAAATTGTTTGTATGTTTTTCTTTTACTCTGTAAGTCAAATTTGTATTTGTTTCAAAAAATAACAGACTTATTTTTAAAACATTTCTATAGACATTGTGGTTGTGTGTATGTGAATAATAATTAACATTCATTGTGTTAATAATTAATAAATCCATTAAAATACTACTAGGTATTACTCTTGGATATCAATAAAAGCAATACATTTAAACATATTTAGCAAAATCAGAAAGACATTATTAATTATATTTTTTTTTCACAGATTATAAACAGATTATGAGTTAGAAATAATAGTGATTCATTTATAATAAGTGAAAGTGCAGCAAATGAATGTTTGTTTGGAAATAAAATACATTTTAATACAACAAATTTTAAGTTAAGTATCCACAATTAAAGAGCCGGCCTTAGGAATTCTCTTCTGCCTAGACAGAAGGGCAATCCGGGGTTGGCTCAGAGACCAGAACTTAATGTACTAGAAACTGTACAGATGACTGATAATTTACGTAGATTCCAACTAGTGTCCTCTAAAAACGTAAAATGCTGATTAAAAATATTGTTTAAAGTATTTAAATCATTGAAGACTGATTATTATTGTAAAAGAATTCATTAATTAAAAGTTTAAAAAAACAGTTAATAAAAAATGTTATATTATATTTTGTGTATATTTAACCGCCTTTGGTATGGGGACCGTTAAAATACATCGTATTTTTTTTAATTTGATCTGCTTTTAAAAATAACACTTACAAGGAAATAGAAAAAAACAAAATAGAACTAGGACTATGTGTCAATATACAAAAAACAGTCTACATGAAAGTGTCAGCCTCAGAAGACCGGAGAACAGTTCAGGACCTTTAGATAGAAAGCGCAAAATTCAAGGGAGTAACACAATTCACGTATCTCAGGGAGTTAGTTAGCAACGAGGGAAAAACCAGCACTGCCATTACAGAAAGACTCCAGAGAGGCAACCGAGCCTATTTTTCCAACTTGAAACTCTTAAAAAGCAAACTGATTACAAGAAAGACAAAGCAAAAAATTTACAAGACATTAGTTCGACCAGTAATAACCTATAGGAGTGAAAATTGGACACTCACGGTAAAAGATCAGGAGGAGATAAGAAAGTTTGAACGTAAAATAATCAGAAGAATATATGGAGCAGTCAGAATCAACGAAGCAGAATGGCACATCCGCAACAACCGGGAAATAACAGAGATCCTGAACGGTGAAGACATTGTGAAATTTATAAAATCCCAGAGACTCCGTTGGTTTGGACACGTTCAAAGAATAGAAGACGCCAGGATGCCAAAGAAAATTCTAAACATTAAAATCTATGCTACCAGGAAAAGAGAAAGACCACGGCTCAGATGGATGGATCAAGTACTGGGTGGCCTGAGGGCAATGCGGATATTCGGCTGGGAAACCAAAGTCAAGGACCGCATTGCTTGGAGCCGAATTGTGGAGAGGCCAAGGCCCACATCGGACTGTAGCGCCTATGTTAAGTAAGGTAATTAAAAATAACACACCTGGAACTAAAACACATTGCCCATTAGTATATAGAAACATGCTCTTTTATTTAACAAATCCTCATCACTCGAAATATAAAAAGCAAAAATATGGACGATATAAGTGATTGTTTTAACCCAACGTATGCCAGACAAAAGCTGAGCTCAGCTTTTCTTGAGCCCGTGTAACTAAGGCAGTTACCGATCGGCGACCTGCTCCTATTCTAGAGGAAGACAGGTACAGTAGATCGCTAATTGCTTTCACTAGGAGACACAATGGACGATGTTGGCGGGATTCGATAGAAACCGCCCCTCTATTTTATTATTATTGCTGATTTATTTTCTGGTTTCAAAAAATGACATTTCAAATAAAATATTTAAAAAAAACATTGTTATTACATCACAGTCATCACGGTAAGCCTTAATGGACGTTGTCTGAGTGCCGTTGGCGGGATTCTGTAGAAGCCGCCTACCTAGTTTTATTAGTATTATTATTAACTACAATGACTGATGTAAATATGAAAAATTTAAATTCAATAAACAATAAATTAATTATTTAAAGATTAAGAGAGATAAATAGAAATAGGAAGCACGCAGTAATTCTCCTTGAGTCTGCAGTATAAGATGTGGTTTGCAACGCCACTGCCCAAAACCGCGATTGGTGATTAGTAATTTTTTTACCTGTAGATCAAGTTAGTGCAAAGTGATTTCCGCGACGAGTCGGGGAGAGCGGATGTTCCAAGTTTCAAGGATGTTCTGTTCCCAACCCATTGGCACTCATTATATTATTTCGACGATCAACGACGAACTTAACAATTACCATGTGACTATCAACCCATATCCGATTATGTAATAGAGTCACTCCTTGTCACATTCGATCCCAAAGCTAAGCTAGACTATATTCAATTATTAACTCACCGTTTTTTTTAGTGATGAGAAAACATATGCTCCTATATATTTATTACCATATCAATTAAAGCAAATTCAACCTTTCAAAACAAATGTTTACTTTACATTTTTATTTTTTACCAATCATTACCATACAAAAATATTTTATTTTGTGATTAAAATAAAAAAGGGAAATTTTAAAATTGGTATACAAACAAGAAAAATAGTTTTTGGATTTATTTAGGACAAATGTATACTTGATTTTTTCTGTTCCACAAATTTGGCTCCTCAAAGAATTAAGCCGACGGCAGGTCCAGGACCGGACTTTAATTGGATGTAACGAACAAAATATTCTTTACCGATAATAGCAAACAATTCGCCACAAAATCGTTTGCATTATTGGCATGTTAAAAAAACATTTACAATCCATGCTTGTTTACAATATTATGATATATCAAATCAAATTCTTTGAATCTACCTTGACGATGAAATTTATCTTTTCTACTAAGGTACTCATTACATAAAATAATTATATTTTGAGTTTACATAATAGTCTGTCTTCTATTTAAGGTACGATATCAAAAACCCAAAGATTGAAGAACTTCTCTAATATTATTATTGGATATTTATGGGAAACCCAGTATCAACTTTATTTTATGTTTAATTATATAAAAAAAAGAAGCAATGTTTTTAAAATAAAAATTATACACCTTTTTTTTTTTAATTCCCCATCATACAGTGATATACACTAACGAAAAAACTTAAATTCCACTTATTTCTTGGAAAACATTAGATTAGGTTAGGTTAGGTATCATGTGAGTGGGGCGTGGTCGCCCCTCCACCACGACCCTTAGTAGGTCTATTGTGGCTCACCCCTAGAGGTTACAGTTCACCCTACAATCCAGCCCTTCTCACGAAGTTCATGGTTGTATAGGGTGAGATTTTTTTGAAATAAGTAGGTTCTAGTTTGGTGTATCCAAATATGTTAAACCTTATTCTTCACAGGCCGGGGCATGAACATAGTATATGTTCAGCAGTTTCGTCTTCCACGCAGCAAAACCGACAGTCCGTTTGTTGGTTCAGACCTATCTTTCCGAGGTGATATCTTAGACGACAGTGTCCTGTAAGCAGTCCCGTTAGAATACGCAGATCATTTCTGCTCCATTCTAGAATCTGCTTAGTTGTGTTTCTCGAGGGTTTAGGTAGAAACGCTTTCGAGTGAGTAAACCCTGGTATATTGGATCAGTACAAGTATTTTCCTCTCCGCCAGTCCGAAATAATTGTTTTGGCGGCACTTGTGGTGACTCCAAAAACCGGTTCTGGTCTAGTGAACGCAGAATCGGCCCCCTGTTTTACAAGGGTGTCGTCTTTTTCGTTTCCCTCCACCCCCTGGTGCCCAGGTACCCACAGTAGGGTCACCCTGTTGTTCGCACCAAGGTACTCCAGGGATTCGATGATATTCCATACAAGTTTAGAATTTATCTTGTTGAAGCTCAGTGCTTTTAAAGCAGCCTGGCTGTCTGATATTATACTTATGTTTTTGTTTGCTAGAGGTCTTTTGGTCAACTCTCTTGCACACAATTCGATAGCGAATACGTCAGCCTAAAAGATTGTAGCATACCTGCCAAGACTGGTTGATATTTCAATCTTTGGTTTCCTGCTGAAAACACCGGCCCTAACTCCATCTGGGGTTTTTTAACCATCTGTGTACATTACGTATTCAGTCTCTGGTAAGAGGATTTCTCCCCTCACCCATTCGTCTTTCTTCGGAAAGAGGACTTTAAATGACTTTTCTACGTGTATTTTTGTGGCTAGCAAGTCAGGAATCATCCCGAGAATTTGGTGGTTTTTTGTTTCACTCAGTATCCCGAAGTGATCTCCGAGTTGCTCTCCATTGATTTGCCTTTCCAAAGACAGGAATCTGTAGGAGACTATCCTGGCCTCCCTTTCTAAGAGAATATCTAGGGGAGGAAAATGTAGGAGGTGTTCCATCGCTGCCGTTGGTGTGCTGGACATAGCTCCAGTTATGGCCAGGCATACCAGCCGCTGAAGACCAGCAAGCTTTAATCTAACTGTCTGTTGTAACCCTTTGATCCACCAGACTACTGAGCCATACGTGACCGTAGATATTATCATTGTTTGATAAATCCAGTAAATCTGTTTGGGGTTCATTCCCCAAGATTTGCCACACACTCTTCTGAGATTCCAGAGAGAAAACCTGGCTTTGTTTATTGTTTTTTCCAAGTGGGCGTTCCAGGTGAGTCTTTTATCTAGAACTTCACCCAGGTATTTCACTTCCGCCGCAAATGGTATGCTCTCTCCGTATAGGACAGGCTGCCGAAGCTTATCTAGCTTTTTCTTTTTTGTAAAAGGAATAATTACAGTTTTCCGGGGGTTGACAGACATCTGTTCCCTCTCGCACCATATTTATACTGTGTTGAGGGCTTCTTGGAGGAACAACTTACACTTACCTTATAAATTTGTTTGGTCAATCTTCTTTCATCAATCCTCTTTACGTGCCTAAATCACCTAAGCATTCCTTTATCTATCTTTGTTACCACATCTTCTTTCACACCACACTTTTTCCATCAGAGTCACTCCGGTTATACTCAACTCCGCAACATTGATCTTACTTTTATGCTTCTTCTGCCAAACCCAACATTGGCCGAGATGGGTATTTCCTAAAGTCATTAAAAATTGATCTGTCAGGTACCTTATTAAATGGGCTGGGATTCTACCATACATAAGTGTAGGGACCAGCACCTTTTTTGACACGTTTTGACTGCTCAGAAAGTTATGCAAGTCCCCATTCATTTGTTTCTCTGACAACTTCCTTCGCCATTACTTTCGTCTTGCTTATATTTACTTTCATCCATTTAATTTTTAGGGCCTTATGCTATCAAAAATGTTCTAAAAATATTAAAGAGTGACAATTTAATAACTTAAATTTTTTTGTTTTACTTCATGACTTACCAAGTTTATAGTTTGTAATTTGTATTTGTCTTTATTGGCAATCCGTAAAGTTGGTCGATTTTAATTTTATTAAAATATATATCAAGTAAATTTTTTTTTGTTTATTTAAAAAATTATGTAATTATTTAGAATAATGCATAAAATTATTCGAGCTTAAACTGTATTATCAGTACCTATGGACTTAGTTTTTAACACCTTTAACAACTATAATCAGTAATATTTTTTAGATTTATATATTCCATTTCTAGGTCATTTTATTCCATATTTTTTACAATTAAGGATAGCGAAAATTGGCGGCTTTGTGATGTTTAAGAATTTTGTTAATAAGTATGAATAAATGGAAAGAATACTACGAAGACTTATTAACAGAGAACAGAAATGAATATATTAGGAGTTCGCCATCAGAAATAGTGGTAAATGGTAAAAATATTGTGTTGGGGATTAAAGAAGTAAAGAAATCTATAAGGAAACTAAAAAATGGAAGATCCCCAGCTCCGGAGGATATCCCAGCTGAACTAATAAAAAACGGATCTGAAAAACTCTTCGAATCCATCATCAGTTTAAATCAATATTTAGCGGAGCTGCTATTCCCAAAGAATGGAAAAATGCGTACATATTATCCATTCACAAAAAAGGAGGTTAATTGGAATGTATTATAGAGGAATATCAGTAACGAGCACGTTGAATCGACTATATGGGAGTATTATTAGAGATTTGATAAAAGCGGAATATAAAACACAAAGAAGAAGAGGAGCAATTAGGATTTAGAGCTGGAAGATCATGCAACGATAATATATTTTGTCTGAAACAAACAAATGAGAAAAAATCTGCTATCAATCAGGAAACGCATTTTATGTTCATTGACCTAAATAAGGCATATGATACTGTTCCTATAATTAAACTATGGAAAGTCCTTCAGGAAACCAACATAAATCAGACACTTATTAAAGCTTTAATGGGTCAACTTTCCAAATAAAGGTGGGAAGTAAATTATCACAACAAATTTTTGTAAATAAAGGAGTACGGCAAGGCTGCTGCGTATCACCCACCTTATTTAAGATCTACATAGCAAAAGCATTAAATACATGAAAACGGAAATGTAGAGGTATGGGTATATACTTGGGGGATGTCTGCCTATGTACATTACAATTTGTAGATTATCAGGTTATCATGGCCAATGACAAAGATGACATAGAATATATGGCTAAAAAACTCCAAGAAGAATATCGACAATGGGGTTTGGAAATAAACAAAAGACAAAATACCTCCCAATAGGAACTGCTCTTTCGAATATTCAGCTTGAAGACGGATATACAATTACATCTTGTGCAGAGTACACATATCTTAGCGTTATTTTTGATACAACAGGTAAAGACGATAATGAAATAAAAAAAAGAATAACACAAGCAAGAACAACAATTAGGTGCCTCAACGAAATCTTGTGGTCTCAAGAAATAGGAAAACAACGAAAGTATAATATATTTGACACACTGATCAAAAGTAACCTTCTTTATGCAGCTGAAACTTTATATATATATATATATATATATATATATATATATAAATATAAGAACTGTAAAATTAGGTACTATTGGAAAAATATAAAAAATAATCGAGTATAACACATAATCCGAAATAAAATTCTACCAAATAATTTGACTAATAATTCAATAAATGAGTAATTTGATTTCATTTGAGTAACAAAGAATTATAACATAAGCAAAAATGTTTTAAAATACCATTGTCATGATAGTGAATGTATTTTCTCACATGAAAAATTTATGTAACGACTTAAAATACAAAAAATGTTAAGGCTCGCAATCTTCTAAACACAATGCAATTAACTATAACCATTACCTACTCTCATAAATAAATATTTAATGGAAATTTGTTTAAGAAATTCCCATGGTAGCAACAGGTTTTCGTAAAAATATGTTTTACCCTAAATATTATACCTATTACTTACCGTTTTACAGTAACTATTATGTACGAGGAATTGTTGGCCCTAACATAGTTGCCGTTAAATGACAAATGCAAATAAAGTGTCAGGCAAAAGATTATTGTTTGACATTAGTGTGTACCAATTAGCATCATCGCATCAGTTCGTGTTTGTTAAATATTAATTTTTTTTTCATTGAGGTGTGCGTGATCTTATAAAAATGGACAAAATTGAGATAAGAGGTGCGATAAAGTACCTCTGTAAAAAGGGGTTATCACCGCAAGAAATTTAAAAGGACATCGTAGAAGTATTGGGTGACTCTGCCCCTTTGTACCAGGTAATCAAGAACTGGTCACGAGATTTCAAACCGGGAAGAGAGTGCACCAGATGCAGGAGCCCCCAAGTCTGCGGTGACCAAAGAATTTAGACCAGTGAATTTAGTCCATGACATGGTATTAAATTACAGAAGAATTACAGTCAAGGCTATAGCAGAGACATGTAGGTTTTCTGTTGGAAGCGTTGAAAAAATTTTACATCAGGAATTGGGTCTCAAAAAACTCTCTGCACGCTGGGTTCCACGAATGCTGACGGCAAAAAAGAAGATTGTTCGCCAGGTTGCAGCGAAGATAAATTTGGAGATCATTAACAGGAATCCCGATGAATTTAAGCAAACATTTCTTACGGTCGACGAAACATGGGTTCATCACTTTGATCCAGAATCCAAAAAACAAAGGATGAAATAGCAGCATAGGTTCCCCTCCTTCTCGAAAATTTCGTGTTGTCCCATCAGCTGGTAAGATTATGGCTACAATTTTGGGATTTTGCAGGTGTTATTTTCGTTGGATTATTAACCACGTGAGCGCACCATAACAGGTGAATATTATCTGAATTTAATACCAAAAGTATGCGAAGCGATCAGAGAAAAGAAAAGAGGAAAATTGAGTCGAGGTGTGCTCTTCCACCAGGACAACGCTCCAGCCCACCAAAGTTTTGTTGCAATGGCTGCCATTCACAATGCGGAATTTGACACTTTTGGACAACTCCCTTATTCTCTAGATTTGACACCCCCCGCGACTTCTATCTATTCCCAAAATTAAAAGAACATCTTCGTGGAATCCAGTTTGCTGATGATAATGAGGTGATGTCGGTGTTAGATAAATGGCTAAAGACTCAAAGTTCTGAATTTTTTTCAAAAGGGTTTAAAACAATTTAACACCGGTATACTAAGTGTATAAACGTTGCAGGTGACTATGTTAAAATTAAATTAGTTTAATTCTTCTTATGTGTTTGCTTCTATGTTAGGGACAACAATTCGTGAACTATCCTAGTATATTTTTTAATATACGTATATGAACATGATTGAATATATCTACTATTTAAGTAAAAGAAAATAATATGCAGAGAGACCAGAGTTAACCGACAAAAACTGAGTTCAAAATCTTACTTTCCTTACTTTTAAACGTTATTTGTCAATAATTTTATACAAATATGTAGTAATTTTGATTAAATGGGTATACTATCTGCGTGAAAATTAAATATAACAATAATCATATATATTTTGTAAAAGTACCGGGTATTCAGTCAGGAAGAAAAAATCATCTTAACTTTCGACAATTTATTTTGTTTTATCAAGGCTAAAAATTGTATTTTTATATTTCTAAATCATAATTTCAGACTCTTCCATCTTTTTCTCGAGAGTCCGAAACAATCCTTCTACCTTTGCGACGCGGTGTTCGAGACTGAGACGGCGACCGACAAAGCGGTCATTAATATGCACCCTAGTTGTGGTCGATTCTCAGACGCCGACAAATAACAGGATCGGCTTGTAACAATATAATGTATATATATATATATATATATATATATATATATATATATATATATATATATATATATATATATATATATATATATATAAAGATATATATGTAAAAATTATAGAAAACTGTAATGTTATTACTGTTCAATATAAAAGGTTTTTAAGTTTCGACAGCGTGAATAGGTGTAAAAATGTGTAACTGATTGTTAAACCAGCTTACTTTCGCTGTATAAAAAGAACAGATGGCGCTTTTTGCGTGGTTCTTCATGCGTACTTGGTAGAAACGGGAGCCGTTAATTTATTTAATTGCAGATCAAACCTGCCCTATGCTGACGAGGGACAACCATCCCGAAACCGGTACATAGGTGGTAGCTGCGATTAAATAAATTTAATAGCCCTTTCTCTTACTTACCAAGCATCTGTATATCTTGCTTCATGAGATGGGGTAGTATACACGATTATACATCGGATGTAATTCAATGCCTGTCGCGACATATAGTCAAGGGAGTAGTTGTTATCTAATGTATAATCGACCCACATATATATACCTATATTAAAATAGGATCATACAGCGAAAGTAAGCTGATTTTTAAACAATCAGTTACACATTTATATATATATATATATATATATATGACCAACATTTTTTTTTTATGTGTGATTACTGTTGTTAGAATACAGAAATGCCAAAATCTGGAGAATATAATGTATAAATAATAGTTTTATGTAAGATGTTTTAAGTGATTAGAGAATAGATGTGCACAGAAAGAATTTTAATGAAGTGAATGTTTCAGTCATGTATTGAAAAGTACTTGTATATTATCTGGAGATGAAGTTGATTAATGGAATAACAGAAAAATGCGTGATTAAATAATTCAAAATCAAGATTATACGAATCAATCTAAATCTCCAACAAGTCAACGGATTATTGGAAAAAACTTAAATATGTTGAAAGTGTTGTTTTAAAATACACTAAATTTTACGTTATTGAAAATATTGACGTAAATAATAACTTTTAACATAAATAAACTTGATCCTAAATAATAAAAGCATTAAAGCATTTTTAGTTACTTATTGTAAATACTAAAATAGTTGTAGATTTTTATTTATTTCTGTTAAAAAACCATTTATTTTGAAGGTCTATCGTACAATAATTTTAGGTATAGTTGAAAAATATCAGTATTACTAAAGACCTATTTAAAATCATTTAAATGTCAAGTCCACCTGTAAAAAACAAGAAATGATTTTGAACGTTTATACCCCTGTTGTTATTTTAATGATATATTACTGAAAATTGACAGATTGAAATGTAGAGTTAGAGATAGGTAGCTGAAAAGAAAAGTAACAACCCAGACTATGGGGTTAATTCATTTTAGTGAAGGGGTAGGTGGTATGACGGATTGGCCGCGGTGGCTAACGTTGCTTGTGCATGCTGTAGTATCGGGCATCGAGCATCGCATCCATCGCACCGTGTCTGTTGCCGTGTCAGTTCAAGCAAGACCACTTTCACTTCCCTACAAAGCAGAGACCTTGAAAGTTTCAAACAGGTAAAATCAGTCTCGAGGACAGTCGAACCAACACAAAACGATCAATTACTTAATACAACGCTCGTTTATTACGCCATTTCTTATTATTTATGTACTTCACATCACCACATTTTTAATTAATTATTTTTAAATTAAATACACATGCAGAAATAAAAAATACCAAAATCTTCATACATTTTTCAGAGTGAGCAGTGAATGATTAAACAAAATTATGATAACTTATTACAAATTTCACTCATCAAATATAACACTGCACAACCAAAATATATTGATATTTAAATAACGTGTGTAGTTATTTACTTAAACTGTGTGCTTTATTTAGGACAAGTTTGTATATTTTTATACAAAGTAAAGTTTAATTTTAACTGAATATTGTATCCTAAGAATTATTCAGTGAATCACAATTACTTTTTAAACGTCCCTGCCAGGCTAGGCATTTTGATTCACAGTTGAATATTTTTAATTATGATTTAATTTCATATATCTATAAATATATAAGATATCTCAACAGCATTTTTTGTTAATGTTACAAATATAATAAATAATAAATTGCTTTAATTTAGATTAAACCACGTTAAAAAAAATTTTATACTATTACAATTATCAAATAACCAAGTCTAATGTTATTAGTAAAATAAATGAATTTTGTAGCATTTTTATAAATATATGAAAAGATGAATATAATTAGATTAAATGATCACAATTAAAACTAATTTAAATAAAAAATAAAACAATGCGACCACAAAAATTATTATAAATGCAGTCACAAATACAAGAAAACAAAATTACTTTTAAAGACATTTCTGTACAGTTTATGTAAAAATGAGATTTTGCATTATACTTTATACTGATATCTAAAAATGAACCCGAATGGATACTTAAAAATGGTAACAATCTAGTAAACAAGCGTAAGGTTCCACCTATTATCAGATAATATTGTATTTTCCAAATCTTTTCTTAAATATTCATCTTTTTTTAAAAATTTACATGTATGTATTATAAAAGATAAATAAAATTGACATTAACTATGCAAAGACTAATTAACCAATTTAGATCTTTAAATGTTGTATTCTAGTATTGTTCAGTTAATCACAATTATTTTATAAACGTTCCCTACTAAGCTTGACATTTTGTTTCACATTTAAATATTTTCAATTATTATGATTTAATTTCATAAGTTATACCAAGATATCTCAACATCATTCATTGTTGTTGTTCTTCTTCTTCTTCTTTTCATGCCGTTTTATCAAAGATTAAGGATCATCATTAAAATATTTATCTCATGGGTTGCAGAGCGAAACAGGGATCTTGTGGTCTTGCCAAACCACTGTCGCAAAATCTTAAGCCAAGATGTTCTTCGCCTTCCAGAAGCTCTTCTTTCTTTAATTCTCCGTTGAACAATAAGGTGAAGCAGACGATATTTGTCATTCCTTAGTAGTTTTCTTTTCTTGATGGACAGTTGTGTTACAAATTTAATAAATTGCTTTAACTCGGATTAAACCTCGTAAATTTTTTTAATATTATTAGATACAATTACCAAATAAATAAATCTATTATTATTACTAGTAAAATTAATGAATTTTGTAGCATGTTTATACATATATGGAAGGATGAATATAATGAGATTAAATGATTGCAATCAAAACTAATTTGAAAGAAAAAAAACAATAGTACTTGCTACAAAAATTATTATAAATACAGTCACGAATACAAGAAAACAGAATTACTTTTAAAGACAAGATACAAAGAAAATTTATTAAGTATGTGGTACTTCTGTACATTTTATGTAAATATAAGGTTACTGCACTATACTTTACACTGATATCTAAACATGAATTTGAAAGAATACTCAAAAAGGGTATCCATCTAGAAACAAGCTTAAGTTTCGACTTAACAGACAATATTGTTTTTTTTTGAAACAACATTCATATTTTTAAAAATTTTACATGTATTCCAAAAAATAAATGTTAATTATGCAAAAATTATTTAAACAATTTAGATTTTTGAATATTGTATTCTGAAATTGTTCAGTTAAATCACAAATATTTTATAAACGTTACCAAACTAGACATTTTGTTTTACATTTGAATAATTAAATTTATGATCTAATTTCATAAATCTATAAATCCCAAAAGCATTTATTGTTAGTGTAATATATACATATAATAAGTAAATAATAAATTGTTTTAACTCAGGTTAAACCATATTACAATTTTTTTTATATTATTACAATTATCAAATAAGTAAGTCTATTGTTATTAATAGTAAAATTAATGAATTTTGTAGCATTAATGGAAAGATGAATGTAATTAAACTAAATGATCAAAAATTATCAAAACTAATTTGAATAAAAGATGAAATAATTTTGCTATAAAAAAATTATAAAATCGGTCACGAATACAAGAAAACAGGATTATTTTTAAAGACAATAAATACACAAAGAAAATATTATACTCCAATAAACCTAGCAGAGCAATTTGCAAATTTCATAACTACAGTAGTGCAGTAATTTATTACTAATTTATTTCTAATTTATTACCACATTGGCGAATTTATTACCACATTGGCGAATTTATTACCATTTATTAAAACGAAAAACCAATGGCTCTGCTAGATATAAACCTAGCAGAGCCATATTTGATATAGGTAATAATTTGTTACCAATTTATTACCATATCCCCGAATTTTTTACTCTCCATTTTAAGTGAAATATTATCGATTCCGTTATTTCAATCTGAACCTATCAGAACCAAAACTCCAAATATCCGTGTATAGAAATTTAATCTGATCCATGGTTTATTACTAATTTATTATCACATTGGCGAAACGAAAAAACCAATGGCTCTGCTAGCTTTATATAAACCTAGGAGAGCCACACTTTGAAAAATATTAGGTATGTTGTACTCTTGCACATTTAATCTTTAATATAAGATTCTGCACTAAACTTTACACTGATACCCAAAAATGAATTCAAAAGTATTTATAAAAAAGATGAATCATGTACAATGTTATATGTATTCCAAAAAAGTTAATGCCATGATTATTTAAACCAATTTTGATGTTATTAGTATTCTGCCTAGTTACAATTCGGCTACTATTAATTTTACCTAATCAACAATTATAATATTACCTACTATTAAAATTTCATTAAAGAAAATTTTATTGTGTTATTTTTTTTAAGATTGCCTATCTGTAACATTATTTTTTCTTAATCAAATATTTTTGTAATTAGATCGTTTTGTGTGTTATTTGATTTCAACCAGACAATAAAAAATAAATATCTTACAGTTATGAACGGTTTAAGATAAACTTAGTTGCCAGAATTAATCCGTTAAATCATAATTAATGAAAATTGGATTAAACGGTGCGTGTAATGTCGGTTTAGAGGTCAAATCGAATATCTGGAGGTCCAGACAGAAGTTACGAGATAGTGAAAGTGTTATACTATGACTACTTTCCCTCGCTCTTATAACGTAATTCTAACAATGGGACTGTTGTGGTATTGCGAGTAATAAACACCGTCAATGCTGATAAATTGAATTTTATCATTTTTTAGTTAATAGGTACTCGTGGAGATTGTGAATAACAATATTTAAATAAAACATGATGGAATAAAAACTTGCAAACTTAAAAAGTCCTTAGAACTGAATGTTACAGAAATCTTTTTGTCACATTTGACAGTATAACTTGTATCAATAAAAAATTAATTAATAAAAAGGGTGGCATACAACTGTGTGATGTATACTATTTCACTCGATGTTGCAGTACTTATTTTATTTGATAGTAATAATATAACGACGGATAGCCGAACATGTAATACCCAAAAAAACAAAATAATTGCAGACCTGTAAAAATAGTAAAAAATTGTTAACATAAAATTTCAAAATTAATGAAAAATGTTGCCTACTATCAACTATATATCTAGGGCAGAATATGTAAACTTTAAATTTCAGTTGATCTTAAAAATACAACGTTCTGATTTAATGATATTGACAATGACCTTATTGTGCATTCGATGTGACTGTTAATAAATTGTTTTTTTAGATAATTTTTTTACGTGTTGCAATTATCATTTTATACGCAACACTACTAGGTAGTAGAGTTAAAGACAACCGTTAACGTATATGTTGGATGTTAAAATTTAAAAAAAAGTCGTACAAAATCAAAGCAAATTAAAAGTCTTAACAATAAAAACAGTAAACGAACGTGGCAATTTCGGAAAAATCTTTGGACAGAAGGTCAAAGAATAGTAAAATAATGAGAACGTAACAATAAACGATGATAAAGAGGCTGCAATGAATTGGCGAATCGACCGTAATATAGATTATTTAATTTAATTGTAAGAGATGCATTAGATCTTTCTATTCCCAGCATAGCATAGGCCTGTTATTGCATCGGTATTATACAACAGTTCCCCCTCTCGGGGTATGCGGGTATTGTGAAAGTCCGGTTGTGGCCCCTTCTCGGGCCCCGCTTGTTCGCTCGCTATATGCGACGAGTCTCCTTGGCTCTGCGAAGTCGGTGAAAGCAAATGAAACAAACGAAACGGTCGACGGCTGAAATGATCGAATGCTGCAAATCGCGCACCCAGGACAAAAACAGAACCACAACAGACAGTGGCACTAATGTTATAAGCAGAGACACTCAACTGGCGAATGCAAAATTCGCTACAGCACCAGTTAGAACCGCGAACACTCTTCATCTAAAACAGATCATTATTGTAATGAATAGAGTGACTGTCAACAAATTAAAAATAATTCACGGAGCTGAGCAAAACGTTATTGAATATCGCGCAGTTGCCCGCTCTTAACGACCTTGAAAGTAGTAGTAGTAGTAGAGAAAGATTAGTGGCTAGTTGCAAGTTACGAGTCACGGGTGCACTAGCAATAGAAAAAAACTTGTGTGCAGTGGTGGGGAGCGAGTAAAAGAAAAGAGGGGAAAGTAAAGGGAGAAATTAAGAGCTTATTGTTAGTAATATGAGTGATTCTGTGGACAAAGTCGATGTTACTTTATCATTTTTGCAATATTTTAAAAAGTGGCACCATCGCTAGTGAATGTGTTGAAATGATTTTATTATAAACGCTAATTCTAATCCGGTCGTCGCGACGCTGCTAACGTACGTCTGAATTTCAGGACTTTCAGGAGGAGACTTGCTTGAATACACACCGTGCACTCCGAGTTGGTTGTGAAGGCTCGCACTCGTTCACTTTTACTTTCATTTGTGGCGCAATCTAGTGTTGAAAACTCTTGCCCCAAAAATATACTACACTCGACGCGAAGGCAGGAGAGCGAGAAGACGCGATTGAACGCGGTGCACACTCTTCGGTTACGGCGATTCTGAGAGTGGTAGTGTGTGGTGGTTTGGTGGAGAGCTATGGCTCAGTGTTACGGTGGTGTACTCTCTTTTGGTGCTCGCGACCACCCTCAGGATATACAAGTCGCGGGAACCCCTTAAGGACTAATTTATTCTCCGGGTAAGCTGATTTACTATCCCTATTTTCATTAATAGGTATAAGTGCCTATTTATCACCCTTTTGTAGAAATCAGACAACCTGTTGCTTCAGCAGCAGCAACACGGTTCGCTAATCGGAAACCCATTACGTGAGCGATTATATTCGCGCATTGTTTCGGCGCGCCTCGTGCAATTGTTGAACAGCTTTCAGTTTAAATTATGTAACCCTCATTTCTATTATTTTTATTACATCACCGTTCATTAAATATCGCTTAACCATTAGAAAATATTAAATTGCTTCTTTTACTTCATTAAATTCTGGTTGTATTGCTTATTGTATGACTTTTCTGCTGTTGCTGCTGCTGTTTCACTCTTCCTGAACTCAATATTTTTCATAGATTTACATCAACTTTAATGCACGTTTGTGTTTTTAAAGTAATCTTCATATTTTTTGTATGTACAAGAAAAAAAACAGCTATTGTACACTTTGTATTTGTACCTAATTATTTTAATAATTGTGACATTACATAATAAGTGTGGTAAATTTTATTTTAAAACCTCCAGCAAAGTTACTAGCAGTGAAATCGAATTGTTGCTAAATTAAAGACATGTCTAATATTTAGAAAGTTTAAGGTAAATGAAAAAGCTCATTTTTGTATTGCATAGGATGGTACTTTCTAAAACATATAATTTTAAAATTTCAAAAGAATTTGTAACATAAATTTAAAGAACATATTTCTTTAAAATTGTTTACTTTCTCACAAAATAAATGCAGGTATGAGCAACAATTGAATATAGGTATATAAAAAAATGCAGTAAATTTAAGACGTTCCCATAAAAATGTTGTGTTAATTCTGTTTAAAATTAAAGTAAAAAAGTTAAAAGTTACAGATACATTTCTGATTTATATTTATAAGATATAAGATTTTAATATCTTTCTGACGAAATTTTTTATTTATAATCATTCATTTCGTTCGTCATTTTTTTATGGTAATAACATGTATGACCAATTTAGCCTAAGTGATAATAACAAATTATGTAGAGATTATACTTTTTGACAAAATTATGATAATTACCAAATTTGTATGTTGGTGTATCAACCATATTATCATAATAGCTTTCCTTAACGCTAATTACCTAAATCTACATTATTTATTTTCTAATATTTGAATATAAATGCGTTCAGAAGTTATTCAGGGACATAAATAATTACAAATTTTTAGGTTTGCTAATTAAAAATAAAATAGAATAGGCCAAATATTTTTTGCATTTTTGTGAATTCTAAAAGTAGATAGTAAAATGAATATTTTAGACAATATTTAACCCAATAGAGAAATATAAATATTTTGTAAATTTAAATATGTGCGATGAAGTAACTAATTCATAAAAATACGTTACCAGTCTACCTTTAAATTTATTTTATTATCAGTTACAAAATCTCAAATGTACACAGCAAATACGTATTAATTGTGTGCTTATACATAAAATATATAAAATAAAAACATATGTATATAAATAAACAATATAAGTTTTTCTTAAAATTTAAATTTTTTTGAGCCAAGATTTTAATTTTTGATTTAACTAATTGATACTCGTATTTTTGCTCCAGTTATAGATTGTTATATTTTTTAAATTTGCTTCGTTTTGAGTTTTGTTGCATTCATTTTTTTCTCTTATCCATTTCTAAAACATTTTACTTCGTTTACGTCGGGACTATTATCATTTACAATCCACGTTTCACATTATCTGATGTACTAACAATAAGTTAAATAATTTAACTTTGGTTTGAGGCTGATTTCTGTTCTTAAATGTTTTTTGCGTGATAAACCCCGTATTGTAAAACTTATTTGCAATCCATCTTAATCTCAAGAGCTCCACGTCGGCGCTACATCTTAAATAATAAGCACCCACCCAAATATGTAGTGTCGTCAAATACGCGGACATGTGTTTAATATTGAAATACTTACAACCCTCGGTTAACGTGAAACAAATTTTGCCCTATTGAAAGCAGCTATCTTTTCCAGAAAAAAAGGCAGTTGTTGATCGTACTCGCTCGAAAGTAGTGGTGAATAGTTACTCGCTCGAAAGCAGTTATTAAGTTGTCTCGAAATTTAAGAAGTAAATTACATACTTTAGACTCAATATAAAAAAAACATTATTGTGTAAAAATTAAGTACATAAATCTCGTAGTTAATTGTCGTTAGTGTTAATAAGTGTTAAATAAAAATATCTCTCTCTCGCATATCCAAAAGTGCTCTTTTTTTACTCAAAATAATATTTGACTTAGTCTCTTTCTGTTTTCCATTGTTACGTTATGTTTTTTGTTACATTAAAAAAAAGTGATAAAAATAAGTTGTTTTATTAGAACTGTGATTCAAAATATAAAATAAGTGCAAAGATTCCCTACACAGTGAACCAGTTAAACATATGAAGATATAAAAACCCCTATGATTGAGCGACTATAACAAAACCCTTCTTTCCATCACTCCGATTGCTTTGTATAACTTTTTGTTGATTTCCGAATCTGGTTTTCCATTACCCTCAATTATAACTATAAAGTATTTTTTTTACAGACTTCAATTGTATATTTATATTTTATTATTCTTTTGTGAAATTGTTTTCATTTTTCTTTACTTATCTTTTTATCTTTATGCCAAAATATACAGTTATAAAATAAAGAAAAATCTTTAGAAAAGTATAAGAGTTGGACTGAATTTCTGCGAAATATTTGTCACAAATTATTTATCGTTAATCAAGTAAAATTTAGTTAAATTAAAAACAAATTAGTAAGCATATAACCTAACTTGACCGCAACTTGAAAATATCTCCATGGCTCTCTCAAAATTTAATTTATTCCACGAAAATGATTATGATTTAAAAAAAAGAATTTATTAACATTTTCATATAATTAAATTAAGTGCAAATAATTAATTGTTTAAACGTATGCAATTCCTGTAAAACGTTTGTATATCTAATTATTAAATCTCGTAAATTGGACATTGTATCGTAGATACTACAATGGCTGTTTTGGGTAAAATTACATTATTTTAAGTCATAAATATACATTACATTATACAAATTTTTATAAAATGACTGACGATAATGTAATGTTGCCAGAGGCGGATTTACCAGCAGGTTGAGTAGGCTTGAGCATAGGGTGGCAAATTTGGGGACTATATCTACCAAATGTATCTACATTATTGTGTAAACACCATCAGCGGCGTAGCTAGAACTTTTGCCGTCCGGGGCGGTCTCCAATTTGCCTCTCTTTTTAAGTCAATAAATTGGAGGATTTTATAAATTTAATAAACATAACTAAATAGTTGTAATTGAGTCAAACTATGGGTGGGAATTTTTTTACCATTGCATGCCATATCTCAATTAGGTAGTATTAAAGGAGGCCGCTTAAGTTGATATATATACCTATAAATGCAACTTTTATAAAGACCACAAAAAACTTACGGATGTTGCAGTTTCCCCACGTATGGCACAAAACATATACTTAATTTATAAAAAAATTACATGAAATATATTTTATTTTATATTTATAAATAAAAATAAATAATTTCATTTCTTTTGAATAAACAAACAAATTGTACATATATGTGTATGTAAACAAAACATTTATATTTATGCATTTACTCTTCTAACTTTTATAGTAGAAAAATTGTGTATAATGCTTTTAAAATCTATATTATTTGTACTTATTTGTTCTATAGACAATATTGCAAGATTTTGTAGTCTTAAATCTCTCATTGTGGAACGAACATAATTTTTTAACAACTTCAATTTGGAGAAGCTCCTTTTGCAACTAGCGACACTGATAGCAATTGTTAAAAAAATTCTTAGCATAATTACAATGTTGGGGTACAGAATTTTCCAATCTATACTGTTGAATAAATTTAAGTAGATTAAGAGGGCCTTCCTTCCCGCCTTTCCAACGTTTAACATCTTCTTGTGGTGCAGGTGCTGCCATAAAAACTTGGATCCTTTTTCTTTCAATATAGAACTGTTCTTTATCAATGTCAATGACGTCATTTATTTGACATTCTTATTCTTCATTTATGGTATTATACACGAATGTTTTCTTGCAAGGACATGCAACTGATTAAAGCGTTCTTTTATTTCCTTTGGAATTCTCTCCATTGATATAAACATTTCTTTTCATACTTTTTGTTCTAAGGATAGCCCTACGTCTCGTGAATTTTCCCCACTCATATTTTTTCTCCTTCTAACTCGACGTCCAGTCGATATCTCTAACTCTTCACAAATTGTTTTGGCTGCTATAACAGCGTTTTGTATTAGCGCATTTGTTTGTTTCCTGAAATGGGTTTGCAAAAAATCTAGTTTTATGTAGCATTTAAATCTTTTATTTGCAAGTATATTTGCGCGTCATTAATTTCCAAAAGGACGGGTTTCCAGAGAAATTGAGATGAGTAAAAATATTGGAAATCATCATATAATAATTCATAATTCGTAGAAATTAAATAGGTAAACTTATGACTTATGACTTACAACTAATACTAAATAAAAAAATGCCGCCCCAAAATATGTGCCGCCCGATGCGGGCCGCACTCACCTCACTCCCCTAGCTACGCCACTGAACCCCATACATTACCCTGTGTTATACGTATATCATATACAATTGTAGGGTGGCAAACATTTTAAACATTTAACAGCCTATACTTGGAAAAAGTGTTAATCTGCCTCTGAATGTTGATTCCAAATCCAGTGATAACTGCGATTTAAAAAATCCTAACAATATTAATCATTAGCCTAAAACTATATTTAACTAATTCGGTATTTTGGAAATACTCTCTAGGATTACCGTCGATAAACCTTGAGCCCATAAATACATAAAAATTCTTTGTGGCCAAAAAGGTAAAATTAATTTTGGCTACACTGTAAATAAAAGGTGATGGTAATTATATTGTTGTATTAACTTTGTGACTATTATCTTTATCTCGTGAACGTTTTGCTGATTTCAATCATGGGGTCGTCAAACTATTAATTATTGTCCCGTGTCCCGTCCCTTGTAAAAATTTTATTGACACCCACAAACTGTGTTTTAAGTTTGTTTATTTAAAAAGTATTTTCAAACTAATGGGTCACTCCAAAAGAGATTAATCGAAAGTAAGCTTTTTCTCAAATTTATAAAATCAACAAACTCTGATATAATAAATGCTGAAAAAAATGTAATCTATTACAATATATATTTTTAAATAACCTCAAGTTTAATTGTTACAAACAAAACATTTCCATTTTCCATTATTTTGCAAATTTATTTTGATTATTATATTTTACAAAATTTATTATTAATTTTAATAATTTTACTGACCACCAATCAGTAAAATAGATGGGCTTAATGATTCTAAGATTACATTAATCTGTAACTTGACTCCAACTGAAATTTTGTAACCGCCACAATTACCCACTTAAATTGGTAATAATTGTTAAAGCTTTCCACCTAAATTGTCGTTGTGAAATTATTTACTAAAAATGAAAACTTGGATGAATGATTTTCTTTGTTTTACTTTATGTAAAAAAAGGTAAATAAATTCTACATTACCTTAATTTAAAAATACTATTTTGGGGATGCATTTTATACTTTTATCGATAAAGCTTTGCTTATATTTTTCCTTGTGTGTGGGCGTCTATTTTTTATATTTATTTTATTTTCCAAATTTCTAAATTGATCATTGTTTTAAATTTTTACATAAAACGAATATTTGTGCGACACATTTAACCGCAACCATTGCACAAGTTACTCATCAACACAGTTTTTGTTATTATGGTAAATATTTGCTATTTAGTACTATCAGATATCTCTATTGCAGCTACTGTTAGTATCCTTGAATGGCAGGAACTAATCATTTGCCACATTTCTAGATTTTTATCATTACTTATTTAAAACTAAACTTTTCATTGCACACTTCCAAGTATAAAACTGAGAAATGTATAATAAAAGTAGTTATAAAATTTTAAGTTTACGCATGTTTAGATAACTAACTTAAATTGGATTTTAATGGCTATTACTTTCAAACGTTCATAAAGAATTATTTACAGAGAAATAATCCACGACATAGTTTCTGTTAAAAATTCAGTTTTATATTTCATTGTGAGCATATTTTCATAATAAAATTATTTATGTGCACGACCACAATAATTATTGAGTTAAGTAACTAGACCATTTATCAACGCCAAGTTACAATAAATTGGTTTTAACACTCAGTAATCTATTAATTCTCCCATTAAAAAATTAATTTCATGTAGGTACATACACAGAACTCAAATCTCAATTTAAATAAAATGTTAGCAACAAAGTTTAAAACTGAAAAATATTAGTTACATTTTAAAGTTCGTCGGATTATTTTAACATTTCCAAATTTTTTACAAATTGTAACATTATAGTATATTGTACAACGAGCACGGAATGACATACATTTCCTACTAATATAAAAGTTTGCAGCACGAGCTGCAAGCGAGTCATTCCGTGCGAGTTTTACACTATACTTTTTCTACGACTGTTATAATATACAGTAGTAGTGTAAAAATTAAAAAACAACAAACGTAAGAAATGAACTTTTATTAATTAATTGAAAAAAATAACGTACTAGGTAGATGTGTTAAGCATCTACTACAATAATCGCGAAAAAATATCTTCTCATTTGTTATCAACAATATTTAATGTTACATTGGTAGCATTATTAAAAACAAATTTTGGGGAAATAAAATCTGCTTTTTTAAGGGAAAAGTTGACATTATTAACATTTTCTGTAACTGATGCCGATGGAAGGTCTGACAACTTATTGATCGACCCTGATATTTTATTGGCTATGTTATTTCGACTAGTCAGGGACTCTTCCATGTAACCCTCAGCTACTGTTGTAGAGCGCCAGCCACCATGTCGTTTTAATGTCGTTATATCTTCGTCACTATCTATCAATGTTGTAGCTGAAGATCGGCGGAAACAGTGGCCGTTGTATTACTCAGGATTCGGAAGTTTTAAGTATGAAGCAATTTGTTTTCCCATATTTCCTATTTTATTTATTCCAATTTTTTGGACAGTGCATTTTCCTTTCTGATAATTTAGAAAAAAATAAGCATCGTTGACATAACTTGGTCGCAGATTCCAATATTTTTTCACAATATTAGTATATTCTCCCGTTACAGTAAATTTTCGAGAAGTTTTTGTATTAGTGTTCGGAATGTGGACCAAAACTGCGGCACCTAAATTTTTAAAATCGTGAATTTTCATTTTGTACATCTCATCACTCTTACAAGCACCAATAATTCCCATGATAAGTACAACCTGCTATAAAAAAATAAAAACAAATTATAATTAATTAACTGATAGTAGTGGAACTTACTTTTGCTACAAGGTATTCGTTGTCTGGGGCTTCTTTGATGAACGTATCAACCTCCTTCGTTGTAAAAACTTTAGATTTTTTTGCTTTGTATCCATCTGATTTCCGCTTCAGAAATGCTCTCAATTTGGAATATTTACTGATATCCACGCCAATATTGATACTTAGCATCGTTTTTAACATGCTATAGTGTGCCCATAAAGTGGAAGATTTAAATTTATTTGATATGTTTCCAAAGTAAGCCATCAGAACATTCTCTGAACGAGAACTAGTTTTCTGTCCTTTGCACCAGTCCATAAATAGGGTATACGAAACTGTGTATTTTTCTTTAGATTTTTCGGACACTAAATTTAATGAAGCGTTATTTGCTGCCTCCATAACACTTGGCGGTGTTAAACTTCTTTCACTGTCACTACTTTCCATGCTGAACTAATTTCGAAATACCTTTATAATATCGTTCTGTCAAAAAAATATTGAATTGTCACTTATGTTTGTGATTATATTGTCTGTATGGTTACGGCAATGTTACCTGGTTACGGCGTCTTTCGTTTTATTTACTCCACGACTCTTTTGTCGTGACGAAGATTGCGAAAATTTACCCGTGTGTTTTTTAAACTAGTTGCTGGGCAACTAGTGCATAATGAAAAGGAGTATTACAATGTACTACATTTAGAAATCATCATACAATGAAGGTTTTTTGTGACAGTCGTAGAAAAAATGTTTTGTCTTTACGAAATTTAAAATTTTTGTTTATTATTTTTTTATCTCATTAAATAAAAATAATACTATTATAAAGTCATAACATCATAAGCTTTTAAACAGTTAAGACAATAGTAGTAAAATTAATAATAAAATACCATTTTTGTTGATAATATCAATATCAATAAAAAATCTATAACTGAAAATAAGAAGCAACAAAGTTGTTTTTTATTAATATTTTGGAAGTATATATAGTGATAAACTTAAAAATTCAATTATGTCAGTTTCTCATGTGGTATTGTAAAATTTCTTTACTAATAGTACGAGTACATATGTTACAATTATAAATACGTTCAACCACCGACCCAGATAAATTCTTTTTTATTAAAATTTTTTTGTAATTTTATTTTAACTGATGTTATTTGTAAGTTTGTAAATTCTTGTATATTTAGTGCAAATAAACAATTACACACCATCAAAAAATGTAAAGCATATATTTTTTTTATTTCCGAATTAATTCACAATCTATTCATTTATGGAACAATGAGTAAATATTTTGACCAGTATCCAAAAGACATAATGTTTAAAGTTAATAAATATAATGATATTCCATTATGCAAAATGATAACTCAGTTTTAAAGTGGGCTATATCTTACATAAGCCATGCTTTTGTAAGAGGTGAGAGTTACAAAAAAATTTTACGTATACCCCACGTGCCAACCCCACTGCCTACCCCTACGGCAGTAGTCGGCAAAGTGCGGCTCTTTGGCCCCCTAAGTGCGGCTTTGGTACAAATGTCCACGAGCAGAACTAACAGATAATCAGAGGATATTAACATTTTATTTCATGGTAGACGTTACGTCTCAGCTTAATCATAAACTACAAGGAAAAGGAGAATGTTTTTTCGATGTTAGAAGACGTCATTTCATTCCTAAGTATATTATCCCTTTTTGCTCAAGATTTTTAAAGCGAAACACTGTTTTACTTTTCGAGCCTGCTGAGACATCATTAAGAAAATATTTCCTCTATCGACAAATACTACTTCAAAACAACCATTTTATTTATGAAGAGCATTTCTCAGCTGATTTCAGGAATTTAAAAACAGCATCGCGACCTTAGCTTTTGTCAAAAATCCCCTTAATGCTACGATAACAGATCTAAGTTTTTCCCTTTTTGTAATCGGCATTGGTAACTTTGAAATTCAATTGCTGGTTTTCAAAAACAAGAAAATATGGAGCTCTAAATTTGAATGTCTTTGCATTGATTTAGAAATACTGGGGAAGAACAAATGTAAACTTGGTTTACAACACCAGATCTCTGCTTTGAAAGGCCTGGAGAAGAAATACATGATCATGTTCAACGCCTATAATAGTATTCCTGACTTTTATGATCAGCTGAAAAACTCGGTTTTGCTGTTCTTTCCCTTTTCGATTGAACATATTTATGTGAACAATCTTGCTTTCATATTATTTTTTATCAATAAATGCAATCTTTAATAATTATGAAATCAAGTTTTATTTGGTGTAGGTACCCGTAATAATAAAGGTCTAAAATTATAATACATAGAGGTTTACTTTATTAATAAACAGATGTGGCTCTCACAAAAAAAAATGTATCGTTGTAGTATACAAATATGGCTGGCTCTTTGGCGAATAAGTTTACCGATCACTGCCCTACGGGAAAAAGTTGTGACTATATTTATATATGTATGTGTGTATGTATAATTTGAGCTCGTATTTGTTAAAAACAATTACTTAATCATTATTTTATTTTGGTTAGAATAAGCTTTCCGCAAATTTTAAAAGCAGCTTTTGATATATTACTTCAATTACCGTTTCTTCATAAAATATGTTTCTCAATAGTAAGGAAAATCTTTAAAAGATAGTCTGGTATGTATGTTCTTGTTCTTTAATGTAGATCCAACTGTTCCAAATTATTTTACGGTGTCCTTTCGTATTAAACTATTACAAAATACCTCCAGAATTAGTTTTCCGACTGCGGTCACGATGTATTTTAGACATTGCAAAACGTGAAATAACGCTTTTGCATCTATTTGGCACACGCTACCTTTTAGAGGCCTATATATCTCATTATTTTATCACATCACTAGGACTACATTAGCTGTACACTGAGTAAAAGTTACTTAAAACAGGTAGTTATAACAAGAAACAATACTTTTATAAGAACGGTGTAACTTACATTAGCTAAAATTAAAGTATTATAGGTTATTTATTAATATTACTCTTCATTTAAATAAAAATTTGTTTGTAAATGTAGAAACATATTGGGTTTATTTTGAAAAAAACGTGTCACCGTCGATATAGCAACTCAAATGGTATTTTATCAAATTGTTACCTCCAGATGTAGGTTACATTGATTTCAACATGTTGAAAGGATAAACTAGAATCCAACAATTTACATAACGAAGGGCGTGAAGTAATGAGTATCTGATTGAAGGATAGGAAACGAATAATTTACAAACGGAATAAATTCGTTTTCGATTTATAAGGTCTAACATCAATTTGCTTCTCAAAACCTTGAAAAGTCTCGAGTTTGAAAGCATGTGTTGTTATTCTACAGTCACATCACATCATTTAAACGGGTCGTTTTAAATACTAATATGTGCTACTGGAAATGTAATGCTAAAAGTCTGTTTCACAAAATGATTACGTTGGAATGTTTAATGTATCTAATTGAGAAATAGTATTCCACTGCAAAATTACTAAGTTGATTTAGATACGCATCAAGTACGGCATCACAATGATCACACAATTCGACAATTTTGTATAAATAAACATTAACCAAACAATGCAGATTATTTTATAAAGAATTCAAATTACTGTGTATTTAATTTACAACCACAAATATTTATTCTAAAAATTTGATGACACACAGGAAGTTTGACTTATGTTAAAAAAGTTTCAAGGCTGTATCGACAATTATACCGATCAAGAAAAAAAGCATTCATTCAAAAAACAAAAGTTTATTTAATTTTGGACTTTCTTTGAACATGGTACTTTCACTTAGGTATAAAGTTATTTATACGCAAGATTAAATTTTATCTAAAGGATAACAGAAAATACAGTACCCACTTTCACTTTCCGATAACGCTATCTTCTACCATTTAAAATAATATCCCTGTGTTAGTTTATTCGAAGGTTGTATTACAAGATAGTTATTTTATTCAAAAGATAAAGACCAAGTGCGTTCGCACTGTATACAGGTACCTAAACAGTTCTGAGGGAGACGAAATACTTGGAATATAAAGTGTGGATATACTACTTCACCAACTTAAGAAATAGTATTAAAGAAATCTTTACCTGCGGGGAATGCAATTAGTGATTCTTTCGCAAGTTTTTTCCAAATTTTTATTACAATTAACCCCAAAAATCTAATTTATCAGATACATTTCACGTAACGAATTTCCAAAACCAATTGACACAATTAAGGCAATGGCCCGATTTCAAATATTCGGAAAATCCGAGAATCAACACAAACCAATGAGTATAAGCACTCTATTTTTTTTTTGTATGAAAATAGTCGCAAAAAGGGTAGACCTATCGTGTGGGCCGCGGACGGCCCGCACTGCGACTATTAGAAGGGGAAGGGATTATAGAAAGGAAATGATTGTGGACACGCTTTTTAAAAAGTTGTAGGTCATAGTACTCTGGAAAAACTGATTTTGGAAGCTTATTCCATTCCGTAGCAGCCCTGTAAAAGAAGGATTCTTGATGAAGATTGGTCCTAGTAGTGTCAATCTTGAGAGTAAATGGGTGAGACTGATCAGCGTGCCGAGTTCTTCGGCCGAATGTGGCCAATGGTGGTACAAGAGTTTTTATTTCTCTGGAGCATCTGCCATGGAAATATCTGTAGAGAAATGACTGGTCTGCAACTCTTCTTCTATGTTCTAGAGGGTGAAGGGTATCTGTTAGAGTTGAGCTGTTTATCAAGCGAATGGCTCTTTTCTGAATGGAATCTAGAAGACGAAGAGAATGCCTTGGTGCTGAACCCCAAATGTGCGAGCAATAGTCCAGTAGATTTCGGATTTGAGCCTTGTACGTCGTCAACAGTTGATCAGGAGTAAAAAACTTTCTGGCTTTCCACAGAAAACCTAGCCTCTGGCTTGCTGACTTTGCGATGTTAGCAACATGGTCATGCCAAGACATATTATTGGACACCGTGACTCCCAAAATCGAGATGGAGGGACTTGGTTCAAGGGTATTTCCGGACATTATGATGGGATGATTTAAGGAATTCACTTTCTTGGAAAACGTGGCACTTTGTGTTTTTTGGGCGTTAAACTGAACAAGATTGTTGGTTCCCCACTCGACGATTGCTTTAAGATCTCTATTGATGGAATCAACCTGTTCCTGCCTGAGTCTATTTGTATCATTCACCGAAAGTGATCGATAGGATGTGAAAGTTGAGACAAGTGTGCTATCGTCTGCGAAACTGTAAATGGGGTTCGTGATGGTTTTCAAGAGGTCGTTGATGTGTAAAAGAAATAAGGTGGGGGACAGAATGGAACCCTGGGGAACCCCGGCATTAGTTTTAAACGCATCAGAAGAAATACCGTCAACTGCCACATGTAAGGAGCGATCTTTCTTGAAGCTCAAGAGCCATTGGCGCAGTTTGGTTGGGAGACCGTAGGCAGATAATTTACTTAATAATGCCTGGTGCCAAACGCGGTCAAAGGCTTTAGATATATCCAAGGCTATTGCACGGGATTCACCAAACTTTTCAATAGTGTTTGTCCAGAGCTGAGTGACATAAGCCAGCAAATCTCCAGTAGACCGAAGTTGTCGAAATCCATATTGTCTGTCATGGATTATCTCAAATTTCTCTAGATATTTGATAAGTTCTGTGTTAATCGCTTTTTCCATAACTTTGGATATGACTGAGAGCAAAGCAATAGGGCGATAATTTGCAGGAATAGTCTTCTTTCTTTTTTTCGGAATCGGTTGGACTTTAGCGTTTTTCCACATGGACGGAAATACTCCTTTGCTGTATGATAACTTGAAGAGTCTACAGAGAACTGAGGTGAGCTCTTGAGCACAGGTCTTCAGGACAATTGTCGGAATTCCATCTGGTCCTACTGCCTTATTAGAGTCAAGATTTCGTAGGATTTTCCTGATAGTGCGATGGTGGATAGTGACCTTAGGCATTGATGCGTTTATTCTAGGTATCGTTGGGGGTTGTTTTCCATTGGTATCGAGGGTTGAGTTAGAGCTGAACATTTCGGCCAGCAGATCCGCTTTTTCTTTGGAAGATACGGCTGTCGTGCCGTCTGACCTCTCGAGTGGTGGTAAAGAAGAAGTTGTGAAATTCTTATTTATGGCTTTGGCCAAAGACCAGAAGGTCTTTGATCCAGGAGGGGCATTGACAAGCTTGTTGCATATTCTCCTGTTGTAGGATTCGTAGGATTTAAAATCAATCGACGCGACCTCAACCAATTTTTATTTCCGAAGAATTATTTAATATAGAAAATGGCGAGTTGACTCAATTAGATATAAACTCAATTTCAAACAAACAAAAATTACCTTTTATTTCTATCCCTAGCTAAAATTTAAAAACCCCTGTCCGGCAATCAATTATTTTAAAAATCATTTATTTAATCAAAAATTTACAGTAAAATCATTGACTCCAACGGTTTGCTATGATAAAATATTATTTTTCTAATATTAAAACATTTCGGAATTCAAAACCCTATTCAATTTCACGTTCTCAAAGTTTAAACAAGAAAATACATTATTCTAATAATACTTTACAAATTAGCAGTAATGAAATCCCATTCATTGAATTTAATCCAATAAATTGCATTCCATTTCCACAAAGTATAACGCTTTACCCTTGCCCAGGGATACGGGTGAAGACCACACCGGCGGAAAAGGCGGAGAAGTGGCATAAGGGGCACCCTCTTGTCCCTAAGGCGGACGAACTCAATTCAATAAATGAGTGAACGGCATAAGGATTAGGCAGGCAATGGAAAACCACCTGATTATATTCCCTTGAGCACATCATGTCAGAAAGTCATCAAGCTAAAAACACGCTCTGCGATCCGATTAGCAACCGGCGCTTAATCGATTCCGGGTCGGTTAGTGTGAAATGTGCGACCGCACCTGCGAGTGTGAGCAACCAGGCAACCCAGGCAGCAACCACGACTGGAAGAAGTCACCGTAATCTCTGAAATCAGATTCATCTAGGAACATCTGCAGAGAAACTTATCAGTATGCGGGATCTCAGAGACACACTGGAAAGGAAATGGTCATTTTAACACAGCTGACCACACTATCTACATATCGGGAGCAAATGATACCGAAAGAACTGGGGTCGCATTTTTGGTTAACAAAAGTACACCAAATATGTAGAGAGCTACGAGGCCATCAGCGATAGATTAATTAGAATACATACCACAAGGTCCTCCCAATTGTAACGGGCAAAATAGGGAATACCATGAACGATGACCACATAAGAAACATTGTAGGGAAATATGGATTGGGTGAAAGAAATCAACGCGGTGAACGACTTCAGTTCTGCACAGATAATAATATGACTATCTCGAACATAACATTTAAACATCATCCTCGACGTCTATCAACATGGACATCACCTTCAGGCCTGCATAAAAACCAGATAGACTATAAGACTATAAGAACGTGCTGGCGGACATCAGTCACAAACACTTGCGCTCGACCTGGTGCGATATGCGGTTCTAACCACAAACTACTTAAGTCTAGCCTTACCATAAAACTTAAGACTTTGACTCTCTTCAAGCCTAGTCGAAGATTACCGGCACCCAAAGAGAGAGTTTTCCAAGAAACACTGCGAAATTTCTGTGCCGTGCTGACTGAAGGAGACTCAAATCAAATTTGGGAAGCGATCAAAACATGGATCGTGTCTGGTGTGAACAAAACCACGAACCCAAAACTGATAAAGAAAAAACACTGGATGACGGAAAGAACAATCGGCCTAATAGATGACTGGAGAAGACTATAATCCTGGCCAAAACTTTTACCCCGGAGAATAAGAAGGCTCTTGACAAAGAAATTCAAAAGTCTTGCAAATACGACCAAAAACAGCACATTGCAAGAATTCGCCATGAATTATATGATACAGTCAAATATCTGTCTGGAGAATTTAAGCCGCAGACACAAATAATAAAAAATGACAAAGGAGAGACAATTACGGATGCCAACAACATAGCAGAAGTATGGAGGCAATACTGCGAAACACTTTTTTCTACTGATAAAATCGAAGACCATGGTCTACCAAAAATTGATGAGATAGAAAAAGAGCCCCCAATCTTAAAAGCCGAAGTAGAAAAAGCCATAAGCCTTCTAAAAAACAACAAATTACCTAGTGATAATGGCATACCCGCCGAAACAAAAGCCATGGGCGAGCTTGGTGTTGATGCAATCTTCAGACTGTGTGTTAAAATTTGGCAAACTGGGGTATGGCCAAAAGAATGGTGTGAATCGGTGTACATGCTGCTACACAAGAAAGGCTCTCCTACAGACTGCAGCAACTACAGAACATGAATTGAAAATTCTTTATCATGAACAGATTGACGTTCAACCCCTTGTTAATATTGAGTGCGATGAAAAATCTAAATTTACAAACGCTTCCACTTTTGTCATTTCCGAAGGAATTAGAACAGAACATCTTAACAAAGAAAAAGAAAAAATAGAAACCCGATTTATCTTTTACTAACGCCGTTAAGCATCAGATCGGAACAACTGATCCCGTGTACACTAAATGTTATAGGTAACTCTATCAACTTAAAGAAGAAATACAAATTCAGATAAAAAAATAATTATATTACAAAATCATTAGACCATTAATTATCTTCTTATAGTGATCCAATCTGGATCGTTCCAAAAAAATAAGATTCGTCCGGCAAAAAGAAATTGAGATTAGTTATAAATTACCGAAAACTAAATGAACAGTAGAAGACAAATATCCCCTACCGAGAATAGATAAAATTTTACAAAATCTAGGCAGGTGTACTTATTTCTCAACTTTAGATTTAGCTCAAAGCTTTCATCAAATTGAAATGTCTCCAAAAAGCATTAAAAAATCTGCGTTTTCCGTAAATAATGGTCATTACGAGTATTTGCGAATGCCCTTCGGATTTAAAAATGCACCTATGGAAGAATCACAATCGAGACGGAGTAATAAAACTACCCAAGGTCGTAATTTCAGGTGTGGGTATTTATTATTTTTACGGGGTATAAAAACACAACAGGAGTTTGTTTAGTATAATTTTGGTATGTTTGCTTTAAAAATGTTGCTTTTACAATAATTGTTATTGTAAATAAAAGGAATGTCTGTTTGAATAAATAAACAACACTGTATTTATTAAAAACAATATTTTAAAATCTACAAATGGGACCATTATACTGCCTAGGATTATAAAGATAAGAAACACAGTTGACGTTTGAATTTTGTCAGCAATACTTATTTTGAAAAGAGAATGACTTGTTTGATTAACTATTATAACATTGAAATTGATTTAAGTTAATAGTGCCAGTAGAAAAAAATGCAGTGCGGTTCAAGGTTTACACCTGTAAAACGTATAAAAAGTGTTCGCTGTCGGTTAACAAGAAAGTAATGATTACGAATGTTTATAATTTCCTAATATTTAAAAACCCATCGGTTTCTGTTGACGAGACTGATAAAAAGACAGGTATATGCAAATCGACAATATATAAAATTTACAGTGAAGTAAAAAGTAAAGGTGTTAAACCCCCAAAAAAAATGCAGTTGGTAAAAAAAAAGTTGAATTTACAGAACAAATTTACAGCGGAATAAAAATAATAATGCATGAACGGTTGCCAAAGTCTTGGTCACAATCAATAAAGATCCATATTTCCCTTAAATAGGACAGACAAAAATGCGGAAAACTCTAATAGATTTGAAGTTTAAGTGGACAAAACTGGACAGAAAAGCAACACTAATTGATAAAATTATTTGCTGGAGACAGAGATACCTTATAACAATTTTTAAACTACGTGCAGAAGGCATACCGATATTTTACTTGGACGAAGCTTATGTGAATGAGGGTTATACAGTCAGTAAAGTGTGGCAGGATAAAAGGATCAATCTTCACGACAGGCATTTTTGGAAGAATTATCTACAGGACTGAAGACGCCTTCTGGTAAGGGACGACGCCTAATTGTAACACACATTGGAAGTGGTAACGGGTTCTAAGAAGGTGGATCTTTAATATTTCAGTCTAAAAAAACATGAGATTATCACGAAGATATGAATGCCGACGTGTTTGAAGAATATTTTCAGCAGATGATTGAACTTTTACAAAAAAGTTCGGTTATAGTACTGGATAACGCTTGTTAATTAAGTGACTAACAGACATAAATATTATTTTTCCGAAAAAATCAGTGGAAACAGAACTTCTTAAAGTTGTACAATTAAAGGATACAAAGTAATATAAAAAATTATAAAACTATAATTCATATTGAAGCACAATTATTTATTAAAATACAGCTTTTTAACGTTTATATCGTAAGCAACAAAACATACCAACACCTGACAAAGTCCCTAAATCTACGCCCATTAAGGATTAAGAAACGGGTCGGTCATTGTTATATTTTCATAATACCGGTCGGCACAAGTAAAATTCATAAATTCACAACATTTTTAACAGCGGACTCAGTAAAACCATAGATTTTGTTGTGGCCACCTGTGCTGTATATCTATCATCAAATTTTGTTTGATTACTCCGTCTCGATCGCGATCTAGAATAGCACATTTCAGAGAGTCACGGACAACATTCTGAGAGGATATCTGTATCAATTTTGTTTTGTTTACACGAACGATATAGTCATATTTTCAAGATTACTACAAAAACACCTTCATCGTTTCAAATTATTATTTGAATTACTCCAGACATATCTAAAAATATAATTAAACAAATCAGAATTCATACGTAAAGAAGTAGCATTTTTAAGACACATTATAACGCCTGGAGGAATTAAGCCTAATGCATTAAAAATCAAAGCAGTACAAGAATATCCGTTACCAAAAACTACCAAAGAAAAGCTTTCTTAGGATTGACCAGATATTATAGACGATTAAGAATTTCGTTACCCCATTCACTTGTTGTCTTAAAAAAGGTATAAATATCAACATTAATGGTCCTAAATTATCTTGAAGCTTTTAAAACCGGTAAAGAACTGCACCTATTTTAGCTTATCCCGACTTCAACAAATATTTTGCGTAACAACAGACGCTAGCAATGTCGCACTTGGAGTAGTCCTTTCACAAGGCAATCAACCAATTATATCTTTTGACGTACTCTAAATTCAGCGGAAAGAAATTACTCACTATTGAAGCAGAACTATTAGCTATTGTAGAAACTACGAAACACTTTCGTCCCTACCTTTACGCTCGGCAATTTTTTATTAAACTGGCTATAAACCAACGTTTGATTAAATAGAGACTTAGATTGGAAAAATTCTATTTTAAAATCCAGTATAAAAAAAAATAAAAGAAAACTTAGTCGCCGATGCACGTTCACGCATTGAAATAAATGCGGTAGAAGAAATCTCAGAGGATGATTCATTATTGATCATACCACAGATTGATGAAAATAAAAAGTTTCTGTTACTAGAAGGCGCCGATAAAATCTTGAACACGATCGATCAATTAGAAAATCAAACCGATATGATTCAACATACCGCTTTAGAAAACCTTGTGTTTGGTATCCCAATTTCTAAAAAATCAATACAATATTATATTAATAGAATTAAAAATAGTGCGCAAGATCGCTGGAAAAACACTTTTTGACAGGGAGAGAAACGAGGACATTAGAAGAACATGTGAAATAGACGATGTAAATGAATGGATACTGGGAAGAAAGGGAGAGTGGAACGAACACATAGACCGGATGAATGACGACAGAATGGTCAAAACAACCAGAGACAAGTCGCCCTTAGGGCGCCGAAGCGTTGGAAGACCCCGCAAGAGATGGAGCGACAACCTTTTTAATAATTGAACGGTAGAGGATATGAGGAAAAACAAGCAAATTGCTTACATTAAAGAAGGAAGAAGAACTAAAAATCAGCCGACGACTATAAAGTAGATTATAAAAGACCTTGCAAAATATACAATTTTACAGTTACCATACGAAAAGAACAACAAAAAGACAACATCGAAACATTTTTATAAGAAACCCTTGATCCAAAACTAACTTACGTCGTATTTTTTCATGACGAAGAATTTTTAAAGTGTTCAAATCCCTTTTTCACACAAACGTGAAAATTATAAAATGTAATATTTTGTGTAAAGATATAGAAAAATCAAATGATTAGAGATTCATAATAATCTTAGATTAAAGTTTTATTGGCCAGATATGAGAACGAAAATAAACGAAATCATTAACGAATGTGAAACATGTCTCCAAAATAAATACGAAGCCTATTATGAAAAACGAAAAAAGAAATATTACATTTTTTTAAAATCATTTACCAGAAACAACTGAATAAAGGTACAAAGGATATAGAAAAAAGAAATGAAAACAAAGAAACTACACCTGTTATAAATGAACCTATTGTTTACTTTAAAAAACCAAAAATCCGTAAGTGAGTCCCATGTTTTATTAAAATAAATGTAACCTTAATTAACGCCGTTAAAATCAAAGGTAATCGAGAAAAATCAGGTCATGAAGCAAACGCACATAGGTACCAGAAAACTCAAGAGATTAAGAAAGACATTTTCATTACAGGATAATCCTCGTGACAATGAGCCTGGCCCTTCAAATCAAGGAATTTAATCACAATGAATGCTTTATTGAAGACTTAGGAACCGCAAAAACACTCGCAAATTTTATTTAGAGATATGGAAAAAAGTTTTTCCATGTATAGACCAATACTTATTTACCTCAACAAAAATACAACAGTTCATGTCCTCTCATTAACACTTTAATAGATAATTGCATGGAAATTGAAAAAGAACTTTCCAAATTCATTTCTAGAAATAAACGTGCAATATAAATTCTGGGATCAACCATTAGATTCATTACAGGTAATCTCGACCAAAAAGATTTAAAACACATTAATAGTCAATTAAAAATACTTTTCCAAAAACAGAATAAAATTATAACACAAATTGATAAAATTAACTCTTTTGCCAACCACATAAAGATAGGTTAGGTTAGGTTAAACCTGCGGTTCGGAGGGAACCTTTCCCCTCTACCGTGAGAACCAGTTGGAGCTTTTAATAAAAAGTGTAAGGTCTTTAATGCTAATTGAGTTGAAATCAGATAAATTATCAAAGTTCGGTTGCTCCAATAAATAAAGCCGTTTTCTGCCTAGGCAGGACAGTGGCACAGATGTACCATTGTTTCCTCCTCTTCCTCATCGAGACAGCTTTTACAGAAGTCGTGTCGTAGCTCTGCTTTTCCCATGCGCCGTGCATGGGATCCTCCTGCCCTGTGTCCTGTTATGGCCGCGATCGAATTTCCAATGGACTCCCTGGATAGTTCGACGTAGATCTAGTTTAGGTCTAATCTGTTACGATAATGTGCTAGTGGGTTCATTTTGTCACCTTAAGTTAGCTTTTTGAACTACTTTGCTGTGCAGGAGGAACCGACAATTTGTAATCTGTACTCCTTGCTGAGATGAGACAGATACAGCTAGGAGGGTGGTGCCCTTACTTGCTAGCTACTCCGCCTTACAGTTGCCTGGTATGTCCCTGTGTCCAGGTACCACATAAAGATATATTGGTAATCTTAAATTTTTTTAAAATAACATTATTACTACATTTGGAGCTATTAATTATATTAATAATGAAGTAAATACACAACAATTAATTAGTTACAATATTTATTTGTTATAAAAATTAATGTATTTTATAAAAACCATTCAAATATCTATCACATCAGCATTTAACGACATAACAATTTTAGAAATTATATTTAGTAAAGAATTAAAAGGAATAATTAATCACCTTAAGCTCATTTATTAGAAAGAAGAACTGCTTGACTTAGACACGATACACTTATTTAAAATAATAGAATTTTTAAAGTGTAAGATAGTGTCAGTATAAAATAATATTGCATGTATATTGTATATTTCAATCCTTCATCCAAATCCTTACACGTACCAAAAAATATACCCCATACCAAATTTCTCAATGAAAAGAATTCTACCACCTGCAAGGTATAGACTATCTGGGCAAGTAGAAAGTAAATGCTCCCTTAGCAACCTAACTACATGCAAATGTGTGTAAGCAATCAACAATTACAAAATTCACTCACAACTGGAAAATAATAATGTTCTGCTTTCCTGTAAAAAACCATTAAGGATCCTTGAAAAATGTGGAAATAAAATCAGCTATAATATCGCAAACGGTAGCTTGATAATATCCCCGAACCAGAACTATAAATAATTGATAATTAACGATACAATATTCGAGAATGTTTACACCAACTTCACTTATGTACCTACAATTAAAATAGGAGAGTTCAAAACAATTTGTTAATCTCGAGCAAAAACACCTTGACGATGTTAGTCTTTTGAAAAAAGAAGCTAAAGAACTGAAGGACCACATCGATCTACACCCTCTAGTACACATCAGTCATTTTTCAATGACAATAGAACTCCTTTTAGCAGTGACATCAGTCTTCTTTATTTTGCTACTTCAAAAGAAGGATATAACAGCTCTACAAGACGAGGACGTCTTAATCTAAAGGGGGGGGGGGTAATTACGTCATACAGGCAAATAACGTAATAAACATGGAACTAACGACCTCCGAAACCCAGACAATGGTATCAGATGAAAAACTTTTGATAATCAAGCAATATTCCACTAGATTAAGTTTATAAAATTCCTATTGTTTATTAATGAATAATTTAACTTTATAAAATATTTCATCTTAATAATTAATGTTTAAATACTTTAATACAGAACTTTCATCAAAAGATAATTATACATTATACATTTTTCCAATATTTATTGTTTAATTATGATTCAGGAGTAACTATAAATACTCAGCATTGTAATTAAAAAATCAGTCTTCTTTTTAGTTTTAATCTAGAGAATATTCATACTTGTGAACATCATAAGCTTTTACTTAATTATATTATATCAACTAGGTCACTGTAAATATTTTACAATACTTGACTTAGCATTCAGATTTCTGGCACTATGAAAATGTGTAGATGTTATTTGCTTAAAAATGCACCATTTCAATAATAAAATAATTTTTAAATATATTAGGCATTTAAACATAATAAACATATGTTTTTTAGTTCATGTCACTTTCAAACTAATGGTGTTTTAGAAAGATCTCACTTCACGTTAAAAGACTCATCTAAAACTATAAATTTTTAAGAGACAAATTGAGATATTATTACGTACCTTTAACTTACAACACACATTTCCATAAATTAACACAATTCACCCTTTACGAATTGGTTTTAGGGCATAAAGTTTCTAGTTCTTTAACTATAATTTAAATATGTCGACTACTATTCAACTTAAAATAAATAAGCCATCCGAATTAGCCCGAGAAAATTTAATCAAATCTAAAATGAATTCCAATAAACAAAACAATTAATGTTTTAAAGTTTATACAGGGTGATTTATTAAGAATGTCCAATCTCTAAATTGTAAATTCTAGATCTCAAAATATGATGATTCTGTTCGAGGGGCTTGCAACGAGCGAAATTAACATACGAAATATTGCCATTTTTCCTTTATTGCCCCGTATTGCCCTGCATTTCCCTGCAATTCCCAACATTTCCTGGTATTGCCTCGCATTGCCCCATATTTCCTGGTATTGCCTCGCATTGCCCCATATTTCCTGGTATTGCCTCGCATTTCCTAATATTGCCTTGCATTTCCCCGTATTTCCTCGTATTGCCCTGCATTTTCCAATGTTTCCTGCTCGCATTTCTTAGTGTTCCCCCCTCCGTTCCCCACGCATTTTCGTGGCATTACCGCTCTTTGCCTGTAATTTTCCTGGTATTGCTTGCATTTTTTCTTATTTCCTGTCTTTCCTGGTATTGCAGTTATTGTTCTACTATTTTTCATGTACATGATCATTTGATCATATTGTGTACAGATAATTTAAACTTTGCACACTTGTTAAAGACCGATGACAATGCAATAATTTGATCAAAATATCCGATTATTCTGATTACTTTTGCCAGGATTCATAAATTTCTTCGAGGATTATCTGCATGAAAGTAAGAGAGATAGAACTAGTGCGTGAACTACGCATGCTCGCAGAACAAATATTAAAACAGTTCATCGTATCGGTGGTTCAATTGTAGAATGCTCGCCTGTCACGCGGGCAGCCCGGGTTCGGTTCTCGGCCGATGCATTCTTTTTGTGCTTTTACCATTTAATACATAATTTTTTTAGTGAGTAAAACAAATCGAACTTAAAAGCGAAAAATAAATTATAGTTTAAAAAAACTAAAAAACGCGCTTTTAGAGTTAATCTAAGTAAAAAATAATTGTTAACATAGGAATAAAATTACCGATGAGAAAATTAATGTCACTGTTCTAAAAGCGTGGGGTGCTTTGTATGACATTTTTAAACTAACTCTGCGTTTCGGAATGAAAGCACCCCACGCTTTTAGAACAGTGACATTAATTTTCATGTCAGTAATTTTATTCCTATGTTAAGAATTATTTGTTACCTTTTAGTTTAATTAACTCTTAGCGTGTTTTTTAGTTTGTATAAACTATAATTTATTATGAAAGAAAGGAATAGTAGCTTATAAAATACCTGTAGGTAGGTTGTTAAAAATAATTCTAAAATATTTTTGGCGGGACGGTCCATTTGCATAAATCGGATAAATAATTACATCTGGACTTGAGTTATCAGGTACGCTTTTTGCAAAAGAAACCTTTAGTCTTTATTTGTTTTTCCCAATCTCATGACTGAAGAGCAATCCTTCATGATAATGATAATAATAGTTTATTGGCAAAAAAATACATTAGGCAAAAGAACAAAAAATTTAAATAACAATATCGAGATAAATATATTTGAATATATTATATATATACACCATGAATAATTTTCAAACAACAATTAAATCGTATTTCCAAATATTGCAACGCATTGCCTCGTATTTTCGTATTTTTCCATATTGCCCGGCATTGCCCCATATTTCCTGTTATTGCCTTGCATTTCCCGATATTTCCTCGTATTTCCCCGTATTTCCCCTTGAACGTACGAGAATTTCCCCCGTGGCAAGCCCCTCGATTCTGCTCAACGTGCGCTAGTTGTGTTGTTAGATTGGTAAATCAAAGGAATTTTTTTTTTGCTAAATTATGAGTAAAATAATAAAAAAAAATTAAAAAGCGTTAATTTTACAAAAAAGTTACTCCTGTTTGATTTATGTAAATAGATCAGTTATCGAGTTATTTGCTTCCAAACAGTTCAATGAATTTTAATTTTATAAAAAAAATTATTTTTTACATGTATAACAATCATAAATTAAGAAACAAAAATAAAAAACTTTAAAGTAAGTGTTTAAAATGCCAACCATTTACTTCAATACACTTTATGACCCAAAGATGACAAAGATGACAAAGATCTGTTAATATCAAAAAACCTTTGTTTATTATTTTTAATCATTTTCGCGGCTTTTACTATTTTTCGTCGCAATTCTAAAAGAGAATTAATTTTTTCTTTGTTAATTAATGCCCTCCAACGATACCTAGAATAAACTCATTGATGCCTAAGGTCGCTATTCGCCATCGCACTATCAGGAAAATCCTACGAAATCTTGACTCTAATAAGGCAGTAGGACCAGATGGAATTCCGACAATTGTCCTGAAGACCTGTGCTTAAGAGCTCACTCCAGTTCTCTGTAGACTCTTTAAGCTATCACACAGCAAAGGAGTATTTCCGTGGAAAAACGCTAAAGTCTAACCCATTCCCAAAAATGCGAATTATCGCCCTATTGCATTTCTCTCAGTCTTATCCAAAGTTATGGAAAAAGCGATAAACATAAAACTCATCAAATATCTGGAGAAATTTGAGATAACTCATCACAGACAATTTCGGTCTACTGGAGATTTGCTGGCTTATGTCACTCAGCTCTAGACAAACACTATTGAGAAGTTTGGTAAATCCCATGCAATACCCTCGGATATATCTATCTATCTAAACACATTTAGAATATCCAATTAACTCAGATAATTATGAAAGTACTTACAAGAAGTATCAAATTTGTTTATTGTTAGTCGTTTATACTAACAAGTTAATTATCCATACAACCAAAATACCAATGGTCCATAAGGAACATTTTTAATTATTTAATTTCATACCATTACCCATCCAAACCGAAAATTGTTCCGTTTATTTTTGAATCAACCGCACCTTTCTTTATTATGGGGAATTGGATGAACTCACCAAGTGCAAAAAGATTCCATCAAGACTACATCCACTCTACATAAAGAAAGGCCGACGTGCAAAACTGATTTGAAGTTAAAACAACCAATAAAAATCCCTAAAAGTTGCACTACAAATAATAAAAATCCAGTGCAGAACTTTGCCAACCAATTGCAACAAATAAATAGTTATGTGTGCTCACACAACCTACCATACGCACTGTGTTGATTAAAATAATCTCATCATTGATGTAAAATTTAGAAATACAGGTATATTTACACTTTAATCGAAATGCAAATGTTATACCCCTTTTTTAGTAGTCAGATATTACCTATCAGCCATCTTCACCAACTTTAATCCATCACTCAAGATAAATGTTGTACGAAAGAAAGAGAATACCCGATGGAAGAAGAGATGTGACCAATAAAGTTACCAAATTAAAATCTAAACGACCTTTGACATGCACACTACAAATTATAAGAGTTTGATGGACAACTGCAAGATAATTGTAACAACTACTTAAAAGTTAGTTAAAACTATTTTTCTACTTTTTCTTCGTCGGACACATTTTTAATTAATACGAGATTTAATTATTTTTTATCGTTAAGTAGTTTATTATTAATTATACAGAGTAGGTCACAAAAAACAGTTCACCCCGATATTTGGCAGTATTCTTAAGAATTTAAGAAAATGCTGAAACACGTCGATTTTGGTTCCAAGTGGGACACATTTTTACGATACAGATATCTGTCATTTGTCAACCCCCTCCCTTCCACTTCTCCAATCCCTTAATTTAAAATAGGGAATGTACCATGTGTGGCACATCATTAAAAATGCATTTAGATGAAGTATTCAGGCATATGATCATTCATGATCTTTTTTTTATGTTTACACCATTTTGAAAGTATTCAGAAAATTCCTAAATTGATTTACTAACATTAATGTTAAACAAACTGTCTTAGTATCCAATTACTAATTTTTGTCGAAATTCGTTTGAATTTACTTTTGATGGGACAAAAAAATTGATATATTATCAAAACATAGGCATTTCGTTTCATTTTTAAGAATTGTTGCACTTTAAATTAATTAAGACATTTTTTGTGTAAATATTGAAAAAAAAAATCATGGATGATCACATGCTGAAATACTCCATCTAAATGCCTTGGAAAAATCGTGATTCTTAAAAAAAATTAAAAATCGACGATTTTTGTCATTGTGAATAATGTGGTACGGTCTATTTTATATATTTTTACGTGCAAACAATAAAAAATAGTATTTTTTCATCAGAAGAAATACCGTCAACTGCCACATGTAGGGAGCGATCTTGCATGAAGCTCAAGAGCCATAGGCGCAGTTTGGTTGGGAGACCGTAGGCAGATAATTTACTTAACAATGCCTGGTGGTAAACGCGGTCACAGGCTTTAGATATATCCAAGGCTATTGCATCCCTGATATTGCGAAACTTCTCCTTGTAGTGAAGGTTCTATCTCCTGTTTCTTCGTCAGTTTCGGTCGAAAGAGTATGTTCTACATTTATTTACTCTAATTTATGAAATAATTGCGAGTTGAGAAAGCAGCAAAATTAGGATTCCTGTACAAAACCGATAATGGTAACCAGTAATACTTTAATGTTAATAATACTGGTAGTTGTTTATTGTAAGTGTTTTACAAGTTATATCATTTAAAAACTTATTTTTTTCAATATTAAAAATATAATTTTATTTGTATTTTGTAACAGTAAATATTGGTTTTATTTATATTTTTAAAAAATCAATAAATGATTCTTATTTTAATCATTAATTAGTGTTAAAAACATCACGTGATTTAAATAAAACAATTTAAATCGGACACTGGTAATAACTCAGTTTTACAAAATTTCTTAAGTATTAATGCAAATTGAAAATGAATTTTAATGTTGTACTGATAAATAACTTTTTTTATTTAAATAGTTTTATTTAACTCGACTTTATTTTAATGTGCAACGCGTGATTTGTGAAAATATATTTAAGTCTTTTGGAATAAATTAACAGCTTCGTACGTTTCATTCTAGGTTTTTCTTGCAGTACATAATGGTTTAATAAGTATGCTAAATAGGAAGACAATACTACTGGGGCTTTAACACAAACAAAATACACAAACAACATGGATGTGAAAGTGAATAAAATATTGTTTAAAATACAAAAGCCATGTGTCCTGTAATTTCGTCACACACTTCTTTTAATAATACGGATTGTCTATTGTTGATTACAAAGTTTAAAATATACTCTTTCTCACTTATGATTTACTGCAAATTATCAATAAGAAAATTTTTGTTTTCAAAAAAAATAATTTTTTTTTATTTTGTGTTCCTAATTATATTTTTAACTTTATTTATATTACTCAATTACTTATCTATATTACAATCATTAACACGCTTTTATTAGTTTCACCTGTATGTTTGTTTGTAACCGACTCTTTGGCCTCGATTTTGCCCTACTTTAAGCGATCAGATTTAATTTAAACTTCGCACAATTGTCAAAGACCGACGACAATGCAATAATTCGATCAAAATATCCGATTATCCGGATTAGTTTTACCAGGATTCATAAATTTCTTCAGGGATCCTCTGCATAAGAGTAAGAGAGATAGAACTAGTTCGTAAACTGCGCATACGCGCAGTTCCAATGTCATATTATAATTCACCTAATCCAATATACTGATGAGAAACGTGCCGAGGGATGAATGGGAAGAGGGTGAGTAACAAATCGAACTAAAAAGCGGAAAATAAATTATATTTAAAAAAAACACGCTTTTAGAGTTGATCAAACTAAAAAGTAAAAAATAATTCTTAACATAAGAATAAAATAACTGACGAGAAAATTATTGTCACTGTTTTAAAAGCGTGGGGTGCTTTTATTCTGAAACGCAGAGTTGGTTTAAAAATGTCATACAAAGCACCCCCATGTTTTTAGAACAGTGACATTAATTTTCTCGTCAGTAATTTTATTCTTATGTTAAGAATTATTTTTTACTTTGATTAACTCTAAAAGCGTGTTTTTTAGTTTTTTTAAACTATAATTTTTTTATTATTACATTCATTAGGAAATATCACTAACAATAACTCGCATTTTAAGTGCCAAATTGTCATTATTTACACATCAGGTAAATTTAAAAGTTATCTTTACATTATAGTATTGATATAAGTGGGTATTCATCACTATTGTTTAGAAGGACAACAAAATAAAAAAATTATTAAGTAACCAATAATAAATATTGAATTTAATGCCTCCAATGGCCGGCATTTGCCAAGATTTGTTACATTAAGGTAATTAAAATCGGTATCGTTATTTTTAAAATAGATTAAAATTGTACCAAACCCCAAAACTAGAAAAATGTACAAAACAATATGGGCTGAATTTCCAAGGAATGACAAACAATTAACTCTTTTTTTTTTTTGTTCCATGAACATTTTTTTGACAAAATATCTTTCCTTTGCACCGAAACTTTAAATTAAAAAAACTTGTTTCCGGTTTTTCTCCTGCTTAACTAGCAAAATTATACTCATATTTATTTATTCACCATCAAAATTCCCACGAGTTGTTTAATAAATATTTGGGTTTGATGCAAGCAAACATTTTCGAATAATTCAAAGTAAGACAAATATTAAATGCGTTGGAGATGAAACAATACAAATCCTGTAACTTATCTTCCCAAAAAAAGAAAAATGGTTTTTAGAATGTTGACTATTCAAATAAGCACATGAAACTTATCGTATAAAGAAGAAACAAAAATGTCTTCCGCATATTGACATTATACAAACAAAATGAAGTGTAGTTTTGTATTTCTTTCTAATTAGCGATTGAGCAAAAACAATAGGTATTAATAAACTCGTGCTCTCTCAGCCACCACAACAAACAACTATTTTACAGCGTATTTAATAGTTTTAGACCTGTGAACAAAGCCGTTTTCAGAAACAATATATCAAGTGAATTATATTTTGCCGGAAAAATTTTTGATCGAAAGGGGCAAATGAGATAGATTTTGTCATTCATTTGTCGAGGGAAGTTACAAGCAATAATATTTCGATCAAATTTTTACTGAAAAATAATAACCCGAGATATATTTGATTAGACTATTTCCCAAATAAGCTAAACTGACCACAAAAATATTGTGTTTTATTACTTTCAATTACATATTAACATTAGAATAGAAATTTGTACAATGAAAAGTACAATCCTGGTAAATAACAGAATGACTAGGATTAGTTGCCGGTGGTTGGGCAACGAGACTGGTATGGAAAGGAAGCATCCAGAGGCAAAATCATTAGATGCTCGAGATTCAGATGGTTCTTACTATTTAGCTGTTTCAATGTCCGGAAATTTATATTATTAAGTGCTCTCCAGTGCCCCATTTTGCTTGATAAGATATCGCTACAGATCGATGAGAATGATTGATGATTTTTCTAGTTTTTGTATCAATACCAATTTTTTGCGCGTATACGGCTGTCCATTTTGATATTTAATTTTTTTTAATGGGAACATTCTGATACCACCTAACTGATTTTGGACTATCTTATGCCATATTGACTCTCAGAAATACTCGATTTGTCGTTATGTGAGCTGGGCGCTTATCATACAGTTGTTTCAACAAACGCACTGGACAAACATCTGGAGCATTTGTATTTGTAACGAGCCACTTGCTATCAGTGAGGCTTCTTTCTTCCCCTTGACTTCTTTTGGAAAATATTGGGTTGTACTTTGCTTTTTGTACTGAACACCCTCGCCACCTCTCCAGGTTAGTTCATATGCCATTTTATGTTACAATATTTTTTTTAATTCTTCAGGATTATCTTTATCTCATGCAACTGCCATCCCATACGCTTCATTTTTAATTTTTTTTTCTATCTATCTATCTTTTTTTTGCGGAAGTAAGAAAACCCTCATGAGTACCCGATAATCCTTATTGGGTAGTGTCAAACTCTTACTGACTAAAACCTCACCCCCTCCTCGCCATCTCGCACTGGAACCGCTTTCGCATTAATTCGGTGCGAGGGTTGTCTATCCTCTCTATATTCTCTTATCTCATCTCTTCCCTTATCTCCATTATAGTCCTGACTACTATGTAGGAACGGTTCCACGTTTCCTCGGATCCTAAGAGGTCACTTATGAAATTTTCTACGCTGAAGGGAATTCCTGTAACTTCGAGGTATTGCCCTCGGGTCATGTTTTCCATCTCGGACAGCTGAACAGCGTGTGCTCCGCATCATCGAATCTATATTTTTTTTTGGAGGAGAGGAAATCTTGCATAGACACCCAGTGAAGCTGGGTAGTGCTGGATTCCTACTGGCTAAAAACCTCTCCCCCCTCTCTACATATATCCCGGTAACCGCTCACGCATTCCTTCGGTGACACAGGCCGTCTGCTTAAGGTCTACTTTCTTTTTCTTTCGTCTCTATTATGGTTCTGATAGCACTGTAAGTAATATTCCAGGATTCTTTTGATTCGACCAGGTTTGCAATTATGGAAATTGGGGTAAATGGACTCTGTTGTGTAGTCCACAATTCATTTTTGCCTTTTTGCCATCTGGTGCAGATGAAGAGCGTGTAATTAACATCATCGACTTCCTTGCAGTAAGTGCATTCACTAGTGTTTGCTTGATTTCGGTCAAAAAGTGATTTTCTAAAGCAACCATGCCCCAGAGGGCTTGAGTCAGAAGGTAATCCACCTCTCCATATGTACGATTGTGCAGGTTTCTATATCAGGTAATAAATTCCATGTCCATTTTATTTATTTTTTTGCTTTTTAGTTCGGTTTTCTTATAAAGCGTGTTGTGTGTAGTAAACTATTATTTATTTGTCAATATAGCTTTAATTTTTTTTTTATTTCAAATGTGTTGTAGTACTATTCATTTTGAATTTTTTTTTAAAACAATTAAAATTTTATAATTATTTTTATCATAATTGGGTGCCTTTGATAACACTAATAAACGTAGTTAAAATAACTCTAGCTTTTATTAATTTCATAAATTAAAGAACTTTTTACATTTACAAAAAACTTTTAATGTTTGAGTAGTGAGTTCTAAACATCAGTTACATAAACCTTTTTTATTTTGATTGCAAACGTAATAACAACAAATGAATAGTTGTTTAATGTTTTCTTTGTAGTGAAATATTCATTAAAAATAAAATCATATTTCAAGGTCAAAATAAAAAAGTATGAGATAATAATACATAAACCTAATAAGGTATGCAAAATTCTGAGTAGGTTTGTGTGGGATATATCAGGAAAAGGAACACATTTATTAACTTTCCACCTTTAAAATGTTTGTTTTACAATACAGCCAATAGTATTGATCATTAGTTAAAAAAGTTAGCCCCAAGTTTCCCAAACATGTTATTTAATGAAAACATCTGATAAAAAAATTTACCTAGGTATTCAAAACCTTGTTATTATAAGTAAATTCGACTTAAAACGAAAATGTAATTTTTCTGAATTATTTTTGGATAAGTTCCTATATTATTTTGAAAAATCTGAACGTAATTTAAAAACAGTCTGTATATGTTTAGTGCCATTAGAATTCTGAAGATTAAATATTTCTTAAGAAATAAAGAACGATTGTTGTTAAGTTAAAACACATAATTTTAAACAATTGTATTATTTCAACGTGAGACTAACGTTCTGATATTGTTTAAACAAACAATAATTTTTAACCTGCTCAAGACTTTCACACATTCGCAAAAATCTAATGCAATAGTGTAGAGACTATTAAATTTAACTTAAAATATATGTTTTATTTTTTATAATGTATTAACGAGGGTCATACATTTATAATTATTCTAAAATTGTGACTATGCTGGTGTTTAAAATTTGCATTTAAAGACTATAATAACAACCCCATTTTTAGAACAAACGACTATAAAAACCAGCTGATTTGCATTAATGAATTATAATATTAAATTTGCTTGATGAATATTGATACGTTATCAACTATCTACTCCTTTTGGTACAATTAGCAATTTGCATACATTATTTTTTACTGAACTACCTATATAGTGACATTTTTTTAAATAAAAGATAATGGGCTCAATAATCTAACCTTGCTGAGGTGTTGGTATTTTATACAATATTTTAAAACAACCCTTTTAAAAGATGTAGAATAGTGAAATAAATTTTAAAAAACTGTCTTTGATGTAGAATAATGAAATAAAATGTTTTCTCCTACAGTAGGGAGAAATAGTATATTACACACCTAGGGCAGTAATGTCTCAGAGCACATGTGTGTTCTCATCATTTATGTGTTCTGAGACATTTCTTACTTTACTGCCCTAGATTTGTAATATACTTTTACTATTTAGGTACTTTTTTACAATAAGATGTATTCGAAAAAAATCTTAAAGAGATACTTTATTCAAAATCAAGTTTTTTATACATTAAGAAATTCATGAATTATTATTAAATGATTCGGGTTTACGGAAAATAATATCGTCAACTGTAATTAGAATAATTATAAAATAATACAAACGATCAATTCGACCTCAATAAATCGTCAATTAAAATCATGGGATATCATATTTAATAAACAGTTGGTACAAATTACATGTTACCAGTTTTTTTCCTTTCTTGTAAAAGCTTTACTTTTTTAATTTAAAAGTTTTTAATAATGATGTCCAACGTAAAAAAAATTTAGAATAAATTGTAAAAATAACTGTAATGAAAGTTTTAACTGACTAAATCAATAAAAACATAAAATTATATCATTTTTTAATTTTCACAGTTCAAAAAAGTTGGTAAAAATCGTTAAAAAGATATAAAGGAGATAAAAATATAAAATTGGTTTTAACCTTATGTATACAGCGTGTTCCAACGAAAACTTGACTCGCCCAGAAACTCAGAAACCAAGAGTTTATAGAAACACGTTTTCGTTTTTCTGTCCTATCCATATATTTTACGTTGACCGGTTTGCTTTCAAAACAAGACTAATATGTATTTACAGTGTAACAGAAGTAGCTTGGCGGGCGAGAGATCACAAAATCTGCGCACAACGAAAACATTCTAATAACGATCCGATCGGCGACGACTAAATTTTCAGTAATCGTGAGTCTCAAGTACAATCGGAGAAAGAAGTTTACGAATGTGAAGTATATTCAGCCGAATATTTGTTATTTTAGAGGCTAGTCGCCCGCCAAGCTACTTCTGTTGTACTGTAATTTTGATTGCATTATCAGATATCTAAAATTAAAACATTTAGGTACTTTTTTTGTACATACATATTTATTATTTTTATCAAGTGGTTTTGTTAAAATTGCTGTAGATGGCCCAATGTCGGATTTTATTGCCCTTTATTGAGGGTGTTTTTAAAATTGTGTACCAAGAAATTCCCCGCGGAAATCGCCCGCGGCCGTATCAGAGAAGCGGTCGGTATGGGCAGGTACAATAGCATCATCGAAATAAAATACGGAGAATTCAAAAACGGTCGTATATGGGGTGATCGCTTTATGCAAGTGGGTTTTACTGTAATGGTATTTTTTTAAAAATAATTAAACAAAAGGAAATTAAAACGTTTTATGTTATTTACCAAGTAAATAATTTTTAATCTGGACAATCTATATTAGTAACTGCATATTAAAGTAAATTAATCTTTGAATTAAATCCAGATGCGTATAAATCCTTGTATGTGTTTTCTTGAAATTCTTACAATAATTATAGAATTTTTGTATGATGTAACAACTGTTGAACATCTGACAAAAGAATTTTTAACTACATACTTTGGAATTAAAAGTTGCATAATCCTCTGCAATATCTGAAGCTAAATAGAACAATTATTTTAAAATCCTTTAGATTTATGTTGTTTTCTAGACGTCTCGTCTGTAAGAAAAACACCAGAACAACATTTTACTATGCAAATTTATTATAAACTTTGTTGGAGTCTATTACTATTACATAATATAAACATAATTAACTACTGGAACATTTTTAACTAGTAAACGGAATTTAAATAATTGTTTATTATGACAGGGGAGAAATACGCTAAAAGATTTTAAATAAATTTAAAATGGTGATGCTGAAATTACGTGTTATTTATAGGACATTTGTTTATCCTTATTGAAGTGGATATTTTAAAAATAAATTATATCCCGCACGAAGAAAGTAATATCATTATATGTGAAACAACAATAATAGACCAAATTAAACTGCAGAGCAACAATCACTATAAAGTTACTTAATCTCTAAAAAATTTAATATTACTTTGGTACACGTTTTTATAGCTGTCAAACTTCTCCAACTGTTTGAGATGTAATAAATAGTTCATTGCACATAATATTGCATGAAAAACCAAAGTTTGGTATCTAAAAGCTAATACAGAAACAACCCCCCACAAGACGTTTATATATAGCGCTGGTTCTACAAGGTTACATCAGGTAATGAAAGAGAATGATATATTTATGGAATGCAAAATGATTCAGCTCATAAAAACACGCAGGAAATTCCTTAATGGTTGAGCTACTCATCGATTCAAAAATATCATTTAAAACTATTCTGTATTCTAGAAAAATTTAAGGAATATTAAGGACATCAAGCTTTTTCAGGTCAAGCGAAGGTTAGCAGGGAAATGTGAATATTTTATGCAACTTAGTAGTCCAAACAAATTGACCTTCGACTGTTCGGTTACCAGGTCATATAGATCAACAGGGGGTTACAAAAAGACCGACAGGTAAGTGTGACTGAAAGTTCACAAATGGCTCCGAACTTATCTGGGTGTGACAAATAGCAAAAAATATGTATCAATTTGGATCCAGTAGAAGCCAAAATCTATGACAAACCTGCCAGATCAAAAATGAAAAGAAATTTTTTAATAAGAAACAAGAAACACCAATACATGTCGAGTGCTACTATGAAACACTAACAGATTCAAAGTTTCTTTCCCTAATTGTAGGAAACTTAAGGCACCTAGTTATTTGCAAAAGCAATTGTCAAAAAGTCTTATAAAAAGCCTTACATATTCAACGTGTTCAACAATCCTTCTCAAATAAAATCAACAAAATGCATTTTATTATGTATAAAATTTCATAGTATGTTGAAATAAATCTAAAATGTCGGTAGAATTTCGAAGGTTGAATTGATGAATAATTGTAGCTTACAAAAATGTTTTAAACTAAATTCCAAACGCCGTGGTTGAATAAGTCTTACGGCTTTCACTACTATTTATTTATTGTTTGATCATTTAGTAAATTCGAATACCTAACATAAAAATAGTGCAAGGATCGTAAATAATTAAAAAATTGTGAAATTTTTTTTTTCAATGTAAACTACATGAAATTCACTTTAATTTAAATAATAAAATCTAGTTGTAATTTTGGACATTATATATATATATATATATATATATATATATATATATATATATTGGTTTTCTATTAATAAAGTTACAACAAAATTATAGTGGCAAATTTTAATGTTTCTTTAAACTGACTGCATCATTAAATACATTCATTTAAATAAATGAGCAACACATTGACACATAGTAATTTTCGACAGAAAATAGCATTATTCGTATTATCATTGTAATTATACCATCTACTCATTACTCCTAAATGTGTTTGTTAAAATATGTATAAGGAGATAATTGTTAAAACTAATTAAAAAACATAAATGACTGAATTTGCTATTTCTTGGCAACAAATTTAACGCAATAATCGGGAAAAATAATATAAATACAACCAATAGAAAAAAAAAATTAATTGAATATGTCTATAGATACATATAAATGAAATTGAAGTGTCTGTCTGTGATTTCAAAATAAATCCATTTTTTTACTCGTATTATAATTATTGGCACGTTACCAAAATATAAACATGCATTTTTTAATTTTTTGTCTGCCTGTCTGTCTGTTTGTTTGTCCGGGAACATCTCTGAAATTATATTTTTTATTTTGTAAAATTCGTTAACTAGGTATCTACATCATTTAGAATAAATTTTGACGATTCTAAAAATCTAATCAACATTAATAAACAAACATTTTGACATTGACGTAAATATATTCACGACCTAGTTTGTGGCCCCATTGCAACAATGTTGTATTTCTGGACTTCTATTTTTTTAAATTTTAGTCACGTAAATGTAGACACACCATGGTTTAAAAATATTATGTAAACAGACTTTTGCAATTTAAGTGGTTTTGTCAGGTTATTTCATTTATTAACCGTTTATTAAAATATATTCATTAACATATTCATTTTCAGTAAAAAACATTTATTAAAAAGCGTCTAGCCTTTTAAATTTTTTTTAAATAAAATACCTAATATGCAAAAGGTTTTTTAAATTCCTAACGTTTAATATTAAATAACATCCTTTATAAATATTACATACGCCATTTCCTGTAGGGGTAGGCAGAGATCAGTTCTTTCCACTTGCTACGGTTCTTTCACACGTCTTTTGCTTCTTCTACTTTCATCGGCGCTTTCAGAAATTTTCGTCGGTTGCATAATTTTTTCCTAAATTAGGTATTATATTTACTTCTGCTTACACAGCAAGTAAAAAAAAAATTAGCTATAAGTTAGTTTGCAATTCACGTATTTAACCACTCTTTTTAGTACATTAACTTTTTTTAATCTTACATCATTACATAATAAAGCCAGTTTTTCAGCTCGATACTTATAAAATATCCGTTAAAAAGCAGTATTTTTTTTATTTATTAATAATTAATAGATATTGTGATGTTTAATCGGTACTTTGTTACAGGTTGTCCTAATCCAAATTACGAAATTCGCCATGTACTCGGAGGAACAAGACTCGCACGGCCTATTAACCTTGCATTATGGGAAACATCATGCTACCATAGTAGATGAAATAAAAACTTGCTTTGCTTCCGAGAATTACGCCGATATGACATTCATATGTGACGATAAAACAACACTGAGTGCCCACAAGTTAATAATGGCATCTGCTAGTCCATTAGTTCGCCGCATCCTTGGAGAGAGTGTCCATGCTCACGGACCAAGCGTAGTACTCATCCCTGGAATTAAAAGTAGCCACCTACGCCACCTTTTGGATTTCCTTTACAACGGACAAGCTTGCATCAAGGTGAAAAATCATTAGTATAAAAAACATATTCTCGATTGGACCGTGCATGTTGATAAATAAAAACAAACAATACTGAGAATTGTTTCACCTCTGCTTTAAGTTATGTACTGAATGATTATGTGTCTTTCTTTCCCTTTTCCTAAAGAGGCCCAGTGTAAAATGGTCGAAAAGTTATTAAGTTAACACATTCATTTTTGTTTGTTTGTTCGTTTTATTCTCACCATGGCAAGGTCCAATCCCATATCTTTATTGTAGCCATCTATAAATTAATATCTACGGTCATATTACAAAAAAAAACATTAAATTTAATCTCTTACAATTAGTATCATTTAATTGTGAAAGTTACTTTTAGATAAAGTTGTTCTCATCTCTCTAAATCTTAAATTAATAACAAGCCTATCACTTACATCTATTTAGAATTTTATGTACTTGGACATAACCTTGATGAAATGTCCGCTTTAAAAAAATTAACTTCATAGTCACAAATATTAAGGTATTGCATGCCAGTTTAATAAATTTTATTTAATTACGTATTATCTCTATAAGAAATTAGAAAATAACCCGCCAATATTATATGTATTTTTAAATTGTAGGTAGTTTTTCATATTTATAGTTTTTTTCAGTTAAGGGTGAACAATGTTATCTAAGCCACCTAGAACTGCTATTATAATTTATTCAGACTAAAATTTGATACTTATCATAAAATACGCATCGACTTTATGTTCTATTTTTCGTCTACGAACTTTAATTTCAGTATTTAGAGGTAAAAATGAGATATACCTAATGTAATCGAAAAGTAATCTAGCAGATCTCAAGGAAAAAAGTTTACTAGCTTCTAAAAATCCCAAATTAGTCAGATTGTTTTTCCCACGTATTATGTAAACAGATTTTATTCATTTATCTTTTTTATTTTATGCAAAAACAAGTTAACATTCCAGTTTTAAGGAGTAGTTTAATTACGTTTTTTATTAAATACTAAGATATTTGATCGATAAAAAAACTTGAGAAAGAAAATAAAAGTAGATATTTATATAGGTACATACAAACATGTCTGGCTATTTTGTAATAAAGAAAGTGACAAACATTCACAAATAAAGCAATAACATTATTGATTATCAAATATTTTAATTTTTATTCTTATTTTAGGCACTGCAATAATTAGAGACAAATTTGTTATAACGATAAAAATTTATAGAGTAGATTTATCATTGTTAAATCCTGTTAAATTAGTAGGAGTACGTCAAAAAAGCACGACGATGGCCGATTAACCCTGCTTGACAATAAACAAAAAAGTTCACGCATATTTTCTTAAGGGGGAGTATGTAATCTTGTTGAAGAAGTAAAGTTGTGGTTGGGTGGTAACCAATTCGGTTTAAATCGGCGCTCGACATTCGTCTTTTTCTTTAATAAATCACCTCTAAAAAGTATAATTAGTTATTTTCTCTAAATTAGTTGTTGGACTGATAAGTATTCCTGTTTTAAAATGACTAGAAACGATTTAATCTATGTTTGGATTATCATTAACAAACACAAAAAAGGGAATTATTCGTATTTCCAAAATAAACTTGTATTTCAATAAAAATATTTGATGAACAACAAATATACTTTTTTCCAAATGCTTTGAATTTATTTTTAGTAAAAAACTATTATTGTAACATTATCAATGATTTTTAAAAAAATTTGTTTTAGTCGAGTGAACTGGACAGTATTCAGGAGCTATTCGAGTTACTTCAAATTAAATCAGACGTATGGCAGTCTTCAAGTCCAGAAGAGGCCAAAACTCAGTCAGAAGACGACAGTAGTTGGACAGCTCCAGAAAATGATATCTTGAATCCTATCACAGTGAAAAAAGAAGCTGCTGATGATGACGAGAAAGAAGAGGGAGAAATTAAAGATGACGATGAAAATACTACGGATGATAATACTACGGATGATAATACTACAGATGATAATAATTTAGAACAAAACAGTGGATCTCCAAACCCAGTAAATTTATCATTAAATGCTAAACATTCAAACAATGAAGAAAAAGCTAATAATTATGACGATAATTCCGAGGTAGGTTAAATACAACTTAGGGCTTTAGAGCTTTAAGCATTATGATGAAGCAAGTCCATTGTAACAATATTGAATTTAACACCATTTGTTTAAGTATGTGTGGACTTAGTTTATTTAAGTTTTGACGTATTAACTTTTAATTATAAAGTAAAATATTTCTTATCATTTGTTGCAGAAATCAGAACAGAAAAACTCGGACGTGCTGAAAATTGGTCAGTCAACAGTGAAAATAGCTCCCAAGGTTCATGAACTCTCTCAATTTCATCATCATAGAATGAAACGTAAAAGCATGTACATAGAACCTATTGACCTCAAACACCAAGACGATCTGTCCCAACTAAAGCCTCCAATAGCTGATCAAAAATTGATCTCATTGGTACAGAGCCCTGATAACTACGTTGTTACCCCGCATAGAAAAAGAAGACCGGGTTTTCATAATTCTCCAGCACAGAACCCACCTTTCGTTCCTTTTTCCCATTCGTATATTGAAGACGTGACACACCATCACCATAGATACAAGAACCTTCCACCGTTACTAGCAGCTCACCATCCTCTATCGTTATCAGCGCCCCCGTATTTAGTAGACAGAACACACACACCAACACCAGGCCAGCATCCAGATACTTCAGGTGCACCAGATAATGTTGTGGTAAAATATAGACCACCAAGTGCGGATCAAAGTTTGGGGGGAGATTCGTATCAAACATTCGAACACACATGGGGAGCCTGGTCCCTGTGTCAGACACAAGTGAACGCTCCTACGGGAAATGATGACACTCGGGAAACTCTGCCTGCTTTTTCAACAAGCAGCAACGAGGAAGCAGCTGAAAGTTCTTCGCATGCGACTGGCAGTAGTAAACAACCGCTACCTGCAGTTCAAGTTCGGGAATACCGATGTGAATATTGTGGCAAACAGTTTGGTATGTCGTGGAATCTCAAAACTCATCTTCGAGTGCATACAGGAGAAAAACCGTTTGCGTGTAGATTGTGTGTGGCTATGTTTAAACAAAAAGCACATTTATTGAAACACTTGTGTTCTGTGCATAGAAACGTTATATCTTCAAATGACGGTAATTCCGGGAGGTTTAACTGTTGCTTCTGTTCGTTATCTTTTGAATCTTTACCAGAATTGATAAGACATTTATCTGGACCACACAATAATTTGCTGTTAAGTAAAAATATGCACGAGCTCAAATAGCTAACCGTTTACATTCCATTGCCCACTGATGAGGTCGTAAATCATTTTTTGGAACGACCACATCTTGTGATATGCTGATCCTATCAGTGCCTTTTCTTGTATCTCGTATGGACGTGGGTTTAGTCGGTTTCCCTCAGGGATATGAGTGAGAAATTTGTCCCAGGGTTATTATTAGGCACGAGAGATTCGGGACCAATTGTGCCTTTTTCCACTATAATCGACGCCCTCCGTTAAAAAATGTGTTAATAGTTTTTATTGTCTAGACATAATCTCAACCGTTGTGTTCAATTTGACTTTACGTACCTAACTACGCGTGGTGTGTATGACAGGTGATTTTATTAAATTTTTTCCTTTTTCGGCTAGCTCAATTTTTTTATTTCAAATGTTTACATAAATTATTCCGAGGATCTACTGTTATATACATCACAAGTGGATTATTTTTATACATTAACGAAAAATGCAAAATTAAAAAATAAAAATAACAGAAGTATTCCTATATGGCCTATCATATTTTTAATATCGTTTGTAGTTTCATTCCAAAACATATCTACGAAACAGTTAAATATTTCGCTAGAAGCATTTTTTGTTTTTGTATGTAACATTTGTATATTACTTGCTTATAAAGTTTTTACTATAAAACTGGAACATATGATCGTATATTTTATTAATATACACACCAAAGAAGTAAAAATTAAGTCGAAATATACACACACTCTGTAACTTATTATCTCTCTCTTTAATTCGCTCTCATTATTATCTGCATTCAACAGAATCCACCAATTTGGAACCTAAGGCCATATTAGATTTTTAGTAATTTAATAATTACTTTTTCGTTTGGCCCATTATTTTAAATCTTTTAGAAGATAATTAACATGCACTAATTGTATAAAAAAATGTATTTCAACAGAATTCTTTTTTTGGCACAATTGATTATGAAACGTGGTACAAATGTGGTAACTTAGTATTGTATTAGATTTGTTAATTGTATATATATTTAGATTGTAAATAGTGTAAGAAAATAAATCATGTTTTTTCTTGTATTTATTTTACTTTAGTAACATTTCTATTTAAAATAACCGGCATAAAATGAAGCAAGTTATTTATTTTATTTTTAACTTTATTCAATTTTTTTAAATTATTAATCTTTTTATAAGAAAGTGATTTAAAAAATACAACATTGCTATTTAATGTATGGTCATTTGTGCGATGTTCTGTAATATTTTTCTGATTCACACAATCGATCTACCGTCAGTCGCCGAATTATTTTGTTTTAGCTTTTTTTTTCATTCTTATTTCATTTTTGTTAAATTTATTTCCTTATCTTTATTTTAAGATTAATGCAAGCCTTAATACTATTATTAGATAGATTCACTGATTAACTAAAATCACTTTATGATATTAGGAATGTCGTGGATTCTTTGAAAACACCGAACATGTTTTTATTCCAAACTCGGTTATAAATATATATGTACTTAATTTTAACAATTCTCGTAACACACAGCAAAATTAATTTCCTTATTAAACTTTGGCAACAATTTAATGTTTAAATGGTGACAAACTATATTGAAAAGATTTATTTATCATTGACCCTCAACTTTTTATTTATTCAATTAAAAGAACATCAACCAATAAATTAGTTTTATACTCTTGTAATCTTTGAAATGTATACCCAATATTCTATAGTTTTATGGAGAAAAAGAATAGAGTAAGTAAATTATGTGTTGTGTTAAAAAGGTGTTTTGTATTACGTAAGTTCATATAAAACTTTAGAAAAATAATATTTTTACACTTGCGTATAATGAAACCATTGTTGAGACATTATGTCCTAATTCTGTCACTTCCTGCACAATAATAATAGAAACCAACCGCTAGATTATTACAAAAATAAATTGAAGACGCTTAAATAGGTCTGTATAACAAGTAAGCATAGCATTGGCGCCTATTCATATAAGTTGACCTTAATTTCTTAAATTATTTATTCATTTACTGACCCTTCATACCGTTAAACTGTATAATATATCACTTGCAGCACTCAACGAAATATAGACTGAGCGAGGATGTCTAAAAATAATGACATTTGAAAATACTTATTGATTTAAAATCCATACATGTAGCAAAAAGGAATTGAAATAAAAATAATGGTGTTGGTTAATAATTAATAACCATTATTTCTTGATCTAAATTAAGAATATATTCTAAAAATATAGTTGATCCACAAATAATATTTAGTAAAATATTTTATGAATGCTTGGAAAACGTAAGTGTAAACTAGATAATACAAGATCCACAAGTAGACGAAATTTCGAAATAATATGAAAAGGTATAAATAAAATTAAAATTGATGACTGGGTCAAATTAAAAATAGTTTGTCGTTTAAAACAGATTTCGCGTAGTGATAGTCCCACTTTTATTGACAAGATTTCATTCCTAGAAAGTATCGTTATCAAAATAAGATAAGTCGCAGAAATTCGATACAGTAGCGGCAATTGAGCAATAAAATAGCAGGTCGGAATTTTATCTATTTGTTTAAAGAAAAATAAATCAATTTAAAAAAAATGTAGTGTAAGCTTTCATGCAATTCCTACTAACAAAAAAATTCAAATGGTATTGATTATTTTAATGATAAAAAAATATTTTTAAATACTGGAATTATTTAGAAAAGAATTACTTTTGAAAGGCTAAATTTGACGGAGAGGGATTAGAAGTCTACAAAACCTGAACCCTAAACCCTGCTTGACAGTTACAAAGAAGTACGCGCCCAAATTTTAACGGGTAGTTGTAATAATGTATACCTAAAGTCTAATGCATAGTTTAAAATTTACTTCTCTCGTATTTTTCGTTCAAAACACAAATTTATAATGGTAAGAAAAGTTAATTACTCTTCGTTAAGAGGAGGGTTACGGGCCGTAAGATGTCTCTATAGTGACCACATTGTAAATAAATATTAGTACGCCATAAAACCTTGTAGAAATCTTCACGCACAGCTATTCACGTTAGTTAGAAGGTGTTCTCAACAGGTGTCAGCCCAAAACCACACGTCTTACTCTGAAAATCAAAGGATACAAAGTTTTAGTCAGAGCCGCATTGAGGAATATTATTATAGGTCGACAATAGCTCGAGAATTGCCTACTGCATAATTTCAAGAAATTTTAAATGCTTCAAACTCAGGGATACTAATGATACTGTACAAGATGGAAATGAATAAGTTAGGAAGTAAAAAATAGAGATAATTCATCATCTGAGCGGTTTTATTGGACCCCTAAATCCTAAAAATCCACCTAGGATGGCTCAATCCGCTCAACCTGTGATCCCGAACGTTACGTCAGAGCGAGGTGCATGCTGGGTTGTGTGATAGACAAAGATACATTAAAGAATTACCCTTGTTCATCCTATGCATAAACCTTGCACAGTAGCAGCACATCAACTCATCAATATTATTTTCCAGTGTCCTCAAAATATGCGAAAAAGTTCAAAATATTTTAGGATCCGAAAATTATCCGCTGCTTGTAGAAAATTCGAAAATCGGTAACGCCGCATCTGAGTACGCACCTGAAACCATGAGAGAGAAAGTAGAGTGTCTGAGGTTCGTGTGATAGAACAGGACACAACATAGCAGGAACACGCTACCTGACCGTTGAATGTATTTTGCGCATGCTCTCTTACATAGAAAGATAAATTTTTCTATGCTTTGTAATAAACGCTTTTAATAACGTAAAAGAAAACGTATTTTTCTATATTGACGAATTTTTTCATTAATTATATTAAAATTTTATAAATTAGCTTTAAAATAAAAAAAAATGGTGTTAAATTAATTCTTTATTATTTATTAATATATATTATTTATATTATATAATATTAATTTTTGATTATTTCATAGCTGTAAGTATATACCCAAATATAATATGAAATAATACAAAAATTATAATCGAAATTAGAGTAGTGGTCAAAAGTTTCAAAATTACTGTCGATTGTAAACAAACGCTGTCTCTGTCACTCTCATGTAAAAAAGCACTCCAATTTTGGCAATATTTCATTCATTTTTATTATTTCTGTATGCAAAAAACTACCAGTTGAGATGAAATTCATTCGGTTATTACAAGAGTGGAAGTTGATGAAAAAAATTGATTAAAATTAATTCAATTAAAAATAGCCATGAACACTTTTTGATAGGCAAGCTATCACAGGCATGTTTGTAAATAAAAATAAATGATATTTGATAAAAAATGCTCCGTGATGCGACACAATCTGTGCATGCTCTATGCTTGGTTTGTGTCAATTACTTCTTACTTCTTGAATTGCAATATATTATAATTTGGCGATTTAATTTTTTGTAACCAGGTACTCTTCAAAATTTTTGTTTGTACTGTGTGCTTCTCTTGTACCCAAACTCTTAAAACATCGAAATTGGGTTTCTCCACTCATTTTTTCGCATTTCCTAGATATTCTACAATGTATTATTTAAAGAAATGCTTTTAGTGAGTGGCTCATTAGGCTAGTGAGTCTGTAATCTTCAAATTTTTTGGGATTAGCTTTTTTTGGTATCGGTACAAACGTTCATTTTAACCAGTCTTGAGGAATTCGGAATTCGGGGTGTGTTATAAATTTTATGAAACAGGTTTGTCAGGAGCATTGTATTTACCTGCTTGAAGACCGCTGCATATACATCGTCGTGACCTGGACTTTTGCCGTTTTTTAGTGTATCCAGAGCTCGGACAACCTCAGATTCAAGTATGCTTGGGCCGCTTGGTTACTCAAGGGTAAAATTAAGGTCTTCTTCTCTATTGTACTAAAAAAGGTTTGTGGCATATATGTTTCGTGTATCCTGTAGTTTACCCTGTTCTAAAAAAGATCCCTTATTTTTTTGAAAATATAATATAGCATATGTCACCCGGGGATAGAGTAGCTTTCCAAAGGTGAAAGAATTTTTTAAATTGGTGAAGTAATTTCGAAGCGTATTTAATGCAAACAAAAAACAATCAAATCTTTCCTTTTTTTATAATAATATTATGTACAATACATGTTGATTATCAGGTAGTATTTGCTAAGCTTGAGCCTAGGGCGGAAGATTTTAGGAGCGGCAAATATTTGGGAACTGATTTTTTTTAAAAGGCTTTGTTAGAAACTTTCATAACTTAACTTTTAACGTTTACCGAATGTACATTTTTTTGTAAGTAGCATACATTACCCCGCTTTTTCGGTTGTACATGATGTGCTTTGATTAGCTCAGAAATATACCCAAAAACTATTTCTTGTGCAATTTCAGCCACATCTTTGGAATGTAAAAATTATCTAGGAACCAGTGGCGGCTCCTGGTATTTTCAACAGAGTATACCTAACTTAACTTGAAATTGAGCCACAATAGACCTACTAAGGGTCGCAGTGGAGGTGCGAATTACGCCCCACTCACATGATACCTAGCTTGAAATTGACATTATGATTACAATTAGCACATTTCCCCACCACCCTTGAGGTAATGCAGCCTGTACCTACTTGGGAGATCTGTAAATTCGCCACTGGTTGTTCGCCCATATTTTCCATCATTAATTAAAATTGGCACACTTTTTTTATTATCAGTATTTTTTAAAAACTTCCTTTTATATCGGTGGCGAACCTAAGCCATACAAATCCTGTGTGTAAATACAACAAATATATTGGATTTTATTTATAAAATTTTAGATTTCTTCTTTGCTTCGATTGAATTTTAAGAGAATGCATTTTTATTATAAAGTTTACATTTAAAATAATATACCAGTATTAAATATTAAAATATAACATCAATGTTTTTTAAATTAGTTTTATTATGCCTCCATCTAGCATTTGCAGTCACATTTAACAGTTCGATCAGACTGCCACCTCTTAGGCAAAATGTAACACTCGCACATAGCAGGGGACTATAATCTTGGGTATTACGTTTTATTAGAAATTGTTAGATGTCAGGACCTACTTATACGGCAATAAAATATTATTGTACTTGTGTGATGATTAATAAATCCAATTAAAGCCATTCAAATTAATTGTAAAGCAAATTTAAAGAATGAATTACAATTGCACGTGGCTAAATTTGACGGAGAGTGAAATTGAACGTCTACAAAACACAACGATTGCCGAATAACTCTACTTGACGATAAACAAAGAAGTTTTTACCTACAACCTGCTATTGTAAATTTAATGTGATTATTGTAGGGATACTTGAGTAGGGAAGTTATCCAGTAATAAAACCCCCGGAAAAGTAAAATAAACGTTTTGATTTCTGTTACTAAATCAAAACATCTCACTAATGTAATATATCTGTTGACCACTGTCTTTTAAATCTTTGTGTGAGTTTAGGCTGTTGGTGGACCTGCTTGCTTCCTCATTTGGGTAATTTGAAAGATGTTTAACATACTTTCTTGTTATCCTTTTGTTTTCGTCTTCAATGAATGGGATACTAGAGTCATCGTGAAGAGTTTTATTGCTGACGTATCACGGTGCATTGAAAATTATTCCAAGTATTTTAGATTAGATTCTCCGAGGGATTTTTGTATTGGATGGCTTAACGCAACCCTACAGCTGAACAGATTGGCTTTCTTTTACTCTTATATAGCAGGAGTTTGTTACTACCGGAAAGTTTTTATGCATAATAAAAAATATTAAAAAAATTACTGTTGAGGAGTGGCAACTTGTAGGCAAAGGTATTCAAATGAGATTGAGTTGGCTGTAAAAGAACATATTCTAAATGAGAAAGAAGACCAGGACCGGTCTGTTATATTTGCATTAAACACAGAGGTTCTTCTACTTGAGTTTTGCAGAAGAGTTATTGGAATAAATTTTTTTTATTTTTCCAGTTATTTTAAATTTATATTTAAAATAAAATTTAATTTTTCGGAACAGCTCTTTTCATCAGTTTCGTTTTTCAGAATTTTTTTTTTTTAGATTTTTATTTTATTTTTTTAGAAATATTTTTTTAAACGAGTTTTTTAGAATGTTTATAAAGTTTAACATTTTAAAATGTTTTTATTTTTATTTATCTGTGATAAAATTTCTATTTATGTGATATTTGCGCAATTTTAACATGTTCATCCCACACTAACATTCCTTACCCTGTTTTCTATAGCGAAGGATACACTCGTACCTTCTTGTGGTCTTTGCCGGGCAATGTTAATAATTAAGAGTTTAAGAGTTGAGACATAACAAATAATGATTCTACTAATATTCTCTAAAAAATTTCCATACCACTTTATTACTAAGTAATAATTATTTTACCCATTGAATATATTTTTACTCAACTTCATTGGTTTCTCTCAATATACTGATAATACAACGGATAGTTTAGATAAATATTCGGTGATCGTTACAAAACATTTATGATACGCCACTAGTAACCAATTTGGTTTAAATCGACACTCGGTTTCCGCTTTTTTAGATCATAAAGTTTGACGTTCCCTTATTATTTATCTCTACCAGTCAATATTAAATAAAAACCAGGTCACTGTCGAAAATTCTTGAATGCGCATATTTTTTTGGAATGAAGTTGGCAATGAATTAAAAAAAACCATTTGGTATGACGATTCTTTGATCATATAAAATATTTTTAACTACCTTCATGAAAATGGGAACTTCTCAAAGGGCTTATAATTAATAATAATTTCCGAAATACGCTCTTCACGCAACAAAAAAAAATGAAAACACAATAATTCAGATTCTTAATCACAAATTGGTAATAATACTTGGTTTCGCTGAATAAAAAAAAACGTCCAAACTAGAAACAAATCCGAGAGGCCTTTTACTGCATGCACGTGGCTTATAAAGTACCGACACAGTGTTCAAGGTCGCACTAAAGATTCGGGCTAAATTTTGTAAGAAATAATAAAAACGTTTTCTACTCAAAAACTATATTTATCGTAAAGCGTATTCAAACTATCTCTTGATAACAAAAATGCGTCTACTTATTGTCGTCTCTTCATCAAGACTGCCGACAGCCCTTCTCTCGTCCTTTTCTCTAGATACCTAGATTCCAGATGTGCTTGTATATCCAAAAGCTCTCTCCGAATACAGGATGAATCCAAATATATCTTACAATTTTAAAATAATTCGAACAAAATTTTAAAAATGTTTAAAATAAAGCAAATGAAAACTATAGAGTTTTAAAATATAGAATATTTATGTGAGAAAACCACGTGTACCTCAGCGTTAGCACAAAAGGTTCAACTTTGTCTATAATATTAGGCCTGTTCGTTTGTCATGCTCACGCCGCTCAATGAATTACATAAATGTGCAGATTGATATGAGTTTTGTGATACAAATCCACGAAGAGCATTTACCAACTGCTGAGTTTAAAGGAACACAAAACCCACTTTACTTCACCATTAATTATACTAAATTTTCTATTCATTTTTAATGTCTGATTTTTGAAATTTTGCTAGATCAAACTGATTTTTCTGCTCTACCTAAATTGGTGGTGAAAATAAATCCTGCTTTATTTGGTATATAGCAACTTGATCCTGTCAAACGAACGGTCTCTGATCAATTGCTTTTAACAAACGAACAGTCTAATACTGCTCAAATCAGTTTTGAGTAGCGCGAGCATCACAAACCAACAGGCCTATTGTCAACTTCCACATGTCAAGTTTAACTTTCTGTTTGAAGTGCTCTACAGACCGGCGATTCCTAAAGTGGGTTCTAGGTTCCGCGGAAAAGTCGCTAGGGTTCCGCAAAATTATTTATTTTTGGCATTTATCATCAGAAGCCAACTTTCAATACTAACCGTCCTGGATTTCAAGGCATTTATAGATCTTCAGAGTTCGACAACATTAAAACATACATTTAAGTCTTGAATGAATCAAATAAATATGGATAAAGGTTTTTTAAAACGTGTAAAAAGTAAATATTTTAATTTAATTACACGTATAAAAATAACATTAGGATATTCTATTCTGAGTTGGAAAACTTTAACTAAATTGAGGTTTTGCAATTAATTAATTTAAACAAGTTAATTTTTATAAAGTGTATTAAAACCAAAACTTTTTTTTTCAAAAAAAAAAATTTAACAAAAATAAAGAAAAACTTTAAAATAATTCTAAATTACCAAATATAAAACTCAAATTTAAATTTAGTTGCATTCCAAATTAAATAAATCTCCAATCTCCATCATAAATACTTCTTTTACAGGGCTGCTGCGGAATGGAAAAAGCTTCCAAAATCAGTTTTTCCAGAGAACTATGACCTGCAACTTTTTAAAAAGCGGGTCCACAATCATTTCCTTTCTATAATCCCTTCCCCTTCTAATAGTCGCAGTGCGGGCAGTCCGTGGCCCACACGATAGGTCTACCCATTTTGCGAATATTTTCAGTAAAAAAAAAAAATAATAAGAGGTGTGTCCTTTTTGATTATTTATTATAGCTCTCGGGTCTTCATCAATAGAATCAAGCTATTTATCTCTTGTTGAGATACCCATGATTCCTGTAAAGCCTCAAATTATTGTTGGTGGATCTGAAAATTCCTGCAGCGGCATACATATGAAAGCACAATTGGTCGAAATATTTTATCAATGTCCCTATGGGCATTTAAAAAAAATTCAGCCAAACGAAATCGGTCCTACTTCTCACCTGATTCTGCCCCAAACTATTAGTGTGCCTTCTCTATAAGAATAAACCACCCCAATAAACCTAGTAGAGCCATTTGCAAAACTACAGTAGTGCAGTAATGTATAACCACATTGGCAAGTTTATTACCCTTCATTAAAATAAAAAAACCAATGGCTCTGCTAGTTTTATGTAAACCTAGCAGAGCATGGGTGGATTGAACTCCCGGGCTTTTTCGATTAATTGGCAGATGTTAAATATTTGGTCCTAGTCTCTCTTCCCTTAACGAAGTCTGCTTGTTCTGGAGGGATCTGGATCTCTAAGTAGTTCTGTAGCTGTCTATCTATAATTTTAAACAGGATTTTGCTGGCATGTGAAATTAGAGATATCGTTCGATAATTTTCACATTTTTTGGTAGATCTTTTTTTGTGAATAGCAATAAATGCATACATATATCATGTAAGATTTTAATTCCCGGGTCTCCTAGTGCTTTTATGACTCCGTCTGTTCCTTAGGATTTATTTAGCTTTAGGTTTTTTATGGCTTCCTTAATTTTAGACATAAGAATATTGGGCTCCATTTCAAATTGTATATTTATTTTCTGTTGTTCGACCGTTATTTTGGTTTCTTCGGTGCATAATTCCTCGCAATATTGTCTCCATGTCTGCGTGTTATTTCCCTTACTTTTTGATACAAGTCTCTAGTGTGATGGATGATTTGAAGTTCCTCTATATCCTTGCAAATTTTTTTAATGTTGTTGTTTTTTTTCTGTCTGCATTGTCTCTGTATCTTTTTACTTAGTCTCTTGTATAGGTCACAGTCTTCTTTCGGTAAAGTACCCTTTTTTTATTTCTTTTCGTTTGCTAATTGTTTCTATGGTCGCCTGTGTGATCCAGATTATTTTTAGGCGGAGCCTGAACTTTATTGTTAATAAATTATGATCTGATCCGCAGACAGCTCCAGGGTACGTCTTACAGTTAACGATTGAAGACTTCTAACGAGATCTGGCCATAATGTAGTCAATTTGATTCCTGCATCTATCTCCTGGTGATATCCATGTTTATAGGCGTCTTTTATGATGTGAGAATAATGTGTTTGCAATAGTGAGATTTTGTTCTTGGCAGAATTGAAGCAAACGTTCACCTCGTTCGTTTCTTGTCCCTAAGCCGAACGGGCCAATTATTCCTTTGCGTAGTTCATCTATGTTTTTTGTTTCGCCTATTTTAGCATTCATGTCTCCAGCAACAACGAGAATTTCATGCTTAGGAAGTTCATTTACGGTAGCATTCAGTTGCTCAAAAAAATCCTCAATAGCTTAATCCGACGAGTCACTAGTTGGGGCATAGGTTTGTATGACGTTGAAGTTGAAGGGGTGCGATTTGATTTTTATTGTTATGATTCGATCGGTAACAGCTTTGGTGGTTGATCGGTGCAGTAAGAATGCGCTTTCTGTATCATTGCCTAAGAAGTACACTGTGTTACCCGAGTATGTGGTGAAATGTCCGGATCCTTTCCAGTGTGTTTCCGATAGGCCTATCAGATCTATTTTGTTTGAGAGGGCTTCTTTTTCGATGACGTACATTTTTGATGTCTGGAGAAGCCCTTGAATGTTCCATGTGCCGATCCGTGTAATGTAGCGTGTATTTATTTCTTTTCGCATGACGTTATCCAAGACCGCTCCCACCGGAGATCCGAGTGGGGAGCTATTTAAACCCTCGGAATTCTTCGTATTGAACACAGTCATGATGTTTTCTTGGGAAAATAATGAAGGTGGTTTCCCGTTGCCTTCTTTCATGGTTGGGATAGGACAGGTTATGTGTTGCTGGTGGGGATTACAGAGGGGGGAGGACGTGATGCCTCCAAGTAGGGAAGTGGAGAACATTAAGTGCTTCGCGTAGACAGGGATGCCAAACCCTGAAGTAGATCTATTCTCTCTTGGGAGCGAGAGAGAAGTATCTACCCGCTACCCGTACACGTAGAGGTACATATAAAGTGAAAACAAAATAATTTTATTAGCACCGCATTTACAAAAAATTTATTGTAGTGGTTGGCAACCTAAATTATCATATTTTGCTTCATTGTCAGACAGTTCTGATTCACTATTACTGGTATCTTCTCCATATATAATGTTCTTTATTTCAATATGTTCCTCTTAAATCTTTTGTACATGTGCGCAAATGTTTTGCCAGTGGAGAATTATCACTTGCTGAAATTTTTCTTCTGTTAGCTGCCGCACATCAACTAGTTTGAATGAGACATTACAGGCTACTACTTTCGCATCAAATAGATTATAATGTCTAATGATTCGTGATTCTGTTTGTATACCAATATTCATGAATATTCTCCATGAAAAAACAAGCATATGTGTCAAGTTTCGCTGTGATCGATAAAACGTTCTTCCGATTCCAGCTATTAATTCATCTCTCTCGTTTTCTAGCCACCCTCCACAGATCTCCTGTCTTCTATTTTTTTAACTCTGCTGCCCTTTTACCTCCTTTTTACACTTCTTCATTTTCTCTTTCCGCCTGGTTTGCTATTTGTTTTGATATAGCTAGAGTGTGGTTAATTTTTTACGAGCACTTGCTCGCACCAGAGATAAACAAACCAACGAAAAGCGACAAAAGCAGCGGCGGATTTACCAGCAGGCTGAGTAGGCTTGAGCCTAGGGTGGCAAATATTCGAGGACCGATTTTTTTAAAAGCCTTTGTTAAAAATTTCATGACTTAATTAAATTCTTATTGTTTTTAACTATTTGCAAGCGCAATAACTACGTTTACCGAATGTAAGTAGCATATATTACCCCGCTTTCTCAGTTGTACATGATGAACTTTGATTAGCTCAGAAATATACCCAAATTCTATTTGTTGTGCAATTTTAACCAAATATTTGGAAGGTAAAAATAATCAAGGAACTGAAATTTGTAGAGGTTAAGGCGGCAAAAATTTAACAGTCTACACTTGGGAAATGTATAAATCCGCCACTGGACAAAAGCGTTTCTTAAGCGAATGCTGTCTAAAGGCGCATGAAAAAAAATATGGTTTATAAAGAAAATCTGCGTATTGAAAATAATATCTGCTGTTTTGATCTCCCCCTTTAAAAAAAACAATATACATATATATTATACAAAAGTCGTAATACCTAATTACTAATTTGACCTTGTAATATTAAAGTATTGATAGTTCATTAGTGTATTAATTAGCACTTTACACACCGACCAGATTATGACGCTCATCTTTTTTTTTCAAACTGTGTTTTGTTGACCATCGACCCAACAAAAATCGAACGTACCGACTAAGCCACTGATTTTCAATCTTTTTTTTGTCGCAGCACACTTTTAACGATTTTAAAATTTGGTGGCACACGAAGAAATAGATAAGTTTAAAAGTTGTTTACTTACCTATAATACACAGTGTAAAATAGTTCATAATTTTGATTGTAAAATAAAATAATATGTACTACAAAAACATCATCATCATCATCGTCACACATACGTGTCCACTGCTGGACATAGGTCTCCCTTAGTCTTTTCCATCTATCCCTTTTCTGTGCGTCCTGTATCCAATTGCTACTAACACGTTTCAGGTCGTCAGTCCATCTGGTAGGTGGGCAGCCTCTACTGCGGAACGCTTCTTGCACTGGCCTCCACTCGATGATACGTCTTGTCCATTGGTCTCTAAGAGAGACGCCCAGCATCCAGCGCTCCATAGCCCTTTGTGTTACTCGGATCTTGTCTACGACCTTTCTTGTAAGTGTTAATGTTTCCGCGTCATAAGTAAGAACGGGCACCACACATTGATTAAAGGTTTTTTCTTTTGAGGCATACGGTCAAGTGTACCTTAAATATGTAATTTAATTTTCCAAAGGCTGCCAGGTTAATCCTATTCGACGGGGGAGCTCACATGTTTGGTTATCCCTGCCTAGTCTAATTTCGTGTCCCAAATATTTATATGACACAGTCTGCTAAATATCTTTTCCAGCGATAGAAACATTACGGTTTAGCACCAGGTTCGTCATTATTTGTGTCTTGGTCATGTTGATTCTCAGTCCGACCTCGAAGTAAGCGTGATAGAGTTTTTCCAACATTGCTATTGCATCATCCATACGATCGGCTATGAGGACGATGTCGTCTGCAAATCTTAAATGACCAAGCTTCTCTCCATTAATGTTGATTCCATGTTCGTATAGGTCTGCCCTCTTACAAGTATGTTCCAAAAGTGTCGTAAATAACTTTGGAGAGATGGTGTCTCCCTGCCGTACTCCTCGCTGTATAGAAAATTTGTTTGTTTCTTGTTCGGATAATCTTACACTAGCCGTGGCGTTTTGGTAGATATGTTTAATTAAGTTGATGTAGCGATGGTCTGTTCGACACTCAGCCAATGCTGCTAGCATTTTCTGTTGATCTATAGTATCAAAGGCTTTTTCATAATCTACGAATATCAGTGCCAAGGGTTTGTTATACTGCAGATTTCTCTATCAAATTCTTTATCACTATTAGATGGTCGTTGGTACCATACCCCGATCTGAATCCAGCTTGTTCTCTGAGCTGATAGAAGTCGAACCTAGCCTCCAGTCTCTTTGTAATCATTTTTGTAAAGATCTTGTATATATGTGACAGTAAACTAATAGGGCGGTAGTTTGTCAGGTCTGTTATATCTTCCTTCTTGTGTAATAAAACAATTACTGCATTATTCCAATGCGATAGAGTGGTTCCTTGGCAAATACACTCGGTGAAAAGTCTGGCCAAAGTCTGGATGATTTTATTCCCGCCCAGCTTGATTGCCTCTATCACCACTCTATCGTCACCGGGGGATTTGTTATTTTTCATTTCTGAAAGTTCCGTCTTTACTTCGAATGTTGTTATTTCTGGCATTTCCTCTGATCCCTGGTTTATAATCTTGGGTATAGGTTGATCTTGGCTTTCATCGTTCCTCCTATACAATTCGCGATAGAAGGACTCAACAACTTCGAGGATTTCAATTCTAGTAATAGTAGTAATGTTTCCTTCTTTGTTTTTATTCTGTACATGTTTTTGCTGCCTGTGTTGTTCGTAGTTCGCCTTAAAAACAACAGTAAGTTTATTAAGAGATTAATTACAAGTTAATAAAAAGAATACTTTTAATGAGAAATTTGAGCATGATGTTTTTTGATAATTTCATTTATAATTGGTCGTAAAAATGACAATGCTACTCTCATATTGTCTTCTACATTTAACAGTCCCAATCTTTTTTCGTTTTATGTTGGTTAATACTGAAAATCCGAATGCACACAAATACGATGTAGAAAATTGTAATAATATTTTTAAAGCTTTTTTGGCTATCATGGGATAATCGTATCTAATGGTAATCAAAAATAAATTAATTGATTCTTTCTAACATTTTAAAATTAAATCTCGATTATTGAAAGCGAAATTAGTTCTTTCTCTTCATTCAAAGTTAATTCAAATATGTACATATGTATTCGTTATAACAAATAGATTACGAACCCAATAAATTTTTTTTATATCTTGATTTGGAAAATAATGAATAAATAATTCAATCCTCTAATATTGTCAAATAGTCAATAGAAATACATTTCTAAAATTTGGCGACACTCTTTAAGAATTTTTTGTTATTCTCAATCCGATCCATATTAATTTGTCTTTTATATCATTTATGGTTTTGTTTTTTTGTTTCTTATTCTAATTGTTATCCTCTTTATTCTCTACCCACCCGGCCTCACTTCATTAAAAGTCCAATTCTGTTTCTCCTCAACAAAAAATCTTCAATAAACGGAATGGATTTTCAAAAAAAATTTCTTTCATACAAACCTTGTCCTGACATTTACGAACACACAAATAAAAATAGCCGAATCGGTCGAGCCGTCACATTCTAGAACTTGCCGGCCTTTTCTTTTGTTACAGTCGAAGCGCCGACCGGCATAATTGGCGTCGACTCGCTGTCGCCGACCGACACAGGGCCGGCTTCGTAACAATACAGATAAATTATGGATTTAAATATGTCAGCGATTTACTTGATAGAAAATATTGTCCTAAAAATTAACATAAATATGAGAGTAAAAAATGAACAAAACATATATAATATCCCATTTCCAAAAATAGTAAAAGGTTAAGTAAAAATTTTTTAAATATAAAAACTGGTACTGACGTTAAATAAATTATAATTATTATATTAAAATAAATTTTTATCTTCTGATATTCAACGAGAAAGATAAGATTAAAACTTGTATTAAATAACGGAACAAAAAAAAATTTAACTCTTAAAAATAAATGGCCCCTGAGTGTAAAAGGAATAGCTTTATCCCATCCAAGTTGAATAATATTAGTACTATAGTTACTGGCCAAATGGACATTGCATCATCCCTGGGCCATAAAAAAAATTAAAAAAAAACACTTAAAAATTAAAAAGGTTAGCCCAAATTCTAATTTTATTTACTTACATTACCTACTTAATTAAAAATTATATAAAAAACTATGAAGTGGAATTTAAACAACAGACATAATATTAGCGAAACACTAGTAGGAGAAAGTTGAGCAATAACTTGTTTTTTTTGTTTTAATTTATGTTACATTTTTTAAAATGAATTTATTTCGGAGAATAAATAATAAAATAAATTTTAAAGCTTACTTTTTTAGATATTAATCGTTTTGACAGAAAGGATGATTATTATACTACGTAAAAACCTACATTTTCAACGAAAACGTCTGCATTAATATTTATACGTATTTCTAGAGTTTTGAGTTAAAGTAATGTTGTGAAGCTAGAGAACCGCCTTTAACATTCCGAAGACAGTATCTCTCACTTTCATACGCAGCATTGATCCAGGCGTACACAGACAACCCTGTCTCGAGTTATGTTTTCTCCAATCGATTCCATCAAATCTTCGAAAGAAATCCTAGAGTAGACCGTCCGTTTTACGAAAGGGTCAAAAAATATTTAAAAGATCTCAAATTTACCTTCTCAGAAACATATCCGTTGTCACGTATTAAAACCCCTCCTCCTTGAAGGATATCCTCACCAACTATTAAGAATAGCTTCAGTTGCTATAAAAAATCAGACACCCTTCCAAAACTATATCAACAAATGGTTTGCCAGCAGCTGAATCACTATCAAGAACATACCTATATATATATATATATATATATATATATATATATATATATATATATATATATATATATACTCTACCCACTAAATTATATAGATAACAATAACATCAATAAATGTGTCATATCACAGATTCCTTAGGTGCAGTATCATCTTTAAATCAACTCTATCTTTAACACCCAATTCTTCTTTTAATAAAATCCTCATTAAACCGTATCCAATTCAAAAACCTGTTGACCACTTTCACGTGGTTACCTTCCTACGTTGGAATCCGCGGCAATGAAGAAGTTGATATCCTAGCTAAAGAAGCCATATCAAGTCCAGAAGCAATAGTGTCCACACAAGTTACCCATCTTGATCTCAAACCTGTTCTAAAAAGTTTAATTTTAAGTGCGTGGCAGTGCCAGTGGAACGAATCAAATTCTAAATTACGCGAAGTGAAGCAATCGCAGTGCTACCCTGGAACTAGTCTCTCAGAAAAGAAGTCACTAAACCATCCTAACAAGACTAAGATATCGACTTTTTGTATAAAATATAATTACAACCTTAAATTCACAATGCCAATAACCCTTAGCGGTTGAGGCATTATTTAAAATAAAATAAAAAATAATGTAGTTTAAAAGGTACCACCAAATTAATTGTATTTGCTTATTTTTTTTAAAAAATCAGGACAATTCTGCAATTTTTATTTAATTGGTATTGCCGACAAACTATACAGGAATAAAAAAGAATTTTAAAAATAAAAAATTTAACGATTTCTTGAACACTTGGCCCTTAACTAATGTAAAAATAAATTCCACAACGGTACGTCATTTTTAAAATGAGGATTCTCGACTCCCCCCTGCATACTCATCAGATGGTCACCAAACTGAACCAAAATCGTGACATAAATTAAGACCTGAACTGTTATAAGTTCATGAGGCCAATCTCGGTTATTACCCTTTTTCAAGAAATATAAATACGTACTCAAAAGCACCGTTCATAATTAGTAATATATCAAATATAATCAAAATGACGATGTAGAGAGGATGCAATGACGTTATTGACCAGGTATAAATGACTTGTAAGATTTAATTATCACGATAAAAAAGTAAATAGCGGTTGAGAGAAGTCTAGCTATAAATACTCTTCAAGAAGTAGACGAAACTTTAAAGCCCAATCATCATGTTTCGAGTGTGGTTGTTGTGCAGTGCGGTGGTACTGGTTAGTGCTCAAATACCAAGCATAGGGTTCTGTCCCGAATATGCCCCCATGGCAGATTTTGATATTGAAAGTTTTTTGGGAAAGTGGTATGAAACTGAAAGGTATTTTCAATTTACGGAGGTCACATCAAGATGTGTAGTTACTGATTATGCCAAAGGACCTAGTGGAAAAATATATGTATCCAACGAAGTGACTAGCCGATTGTAAGTTTACCGAAAAATCCTATTTTATTAAAACATAAACACTTTCAATAAAAATTTAAAAACTTTAAATCTTAGAGATAATGGAATGTCATAATGGTATTTATCAAATGTCAATATAAAATAACTAGAATAGTCTCGATGAAATAATTTGCACCCAGAATGAGAATATTTAGGCTTGTCATTGATAGTTTTTAAAATAAAACGGTTATTTTTAATAAAAATAAACTTTTTTAATTTTATTTTTTGTTTAACAATACCCATAATTTGGAAAACGAAAATTTAATTTTTGATAATTATTGCAATAAAAGTTTTCGAGTATTATTAAGTTTACAAGTTGTTTAATGACGGGCGACATATTTTATTTCTGCCCAAATAAGCTCTCAATCAAATTTAATTGGCAGTGATATGGTATTAATCGAAAAACAATAAATCTTTAGCCATTTCATCAATAACGTATTTTTTAAATGTCGATGTGTATTGCCTAGTCAACACTTAAGTTTTTTCTTTAACATATCATAGGTAGTTATAATTTTCTTTTAATTAACCAGTATTTAAAGCACTGTTATTTTATTTAGCTGTGGGCCCAATTAATGGGAATTAGATTCAGCATTTGAGAACATACTTAATTTCTGTGGTAATATTTGGTAGACTTTGAAAAAAATTTAAGCAAACCACTTTGTATAAAACCTTCACCACTCCCAAAATGGGTTATTATTAAACGATGACTTTTTCCAATTGGAGTCCTTAAGCCCGTTGATAAACCTTCTAAAAACCCTTGCCCATAATTTTCAATCCATTTTTCTTGCCAGATATTTGTATCAGGTAAACAAATTTTATTACTCTTTTGGTTGTATCTTCTGGACAAGATCTTCTGACACTCATCATATTTGTATCATATTTCACTTCGCTTCCATTAATAACAAGCTTGAAGTTGTCATCGGTTTTGAAACGCATAGTGCCTGTCGAAGATGTCTCCTCTTGTAAGGGTCGATCAGTACCAGGAGTACCTTGGATTGTTTTTGCTATATCCAACTTATTAGATATACAATTCTCGATATAACTTTCTGCTTTTGAGGAGGTGACAGCCGCTGTCAGAGGAAAAGGTCAAATAATTTTTTGATGAAAAATGTCTGCGATTCTGATTCTAAATAAATGTGAATAAAACGTTGTACTGCATGCGTGTTTTATTCACTTAAAAAAATTAAACGTTCGAGCTTCGCTCTCGTGTTTAAAAATTCTTGCGTGAATCAAATGCTATCTAAAACACTTATGCAATAAAAAAACTATTAAATTAAGCTCTTTATTTTATTTGTAGGACTGGAGTTAAGCGTGTTATAGATGGCACGTTAGAACTTACAGGACGAGGTGGCGATGGAAAATTTACCGTTAAATACTCAACAACTCCTATAAGTTCACAAGCGTCACTTACAGTTCTCGACACCGATTACGACAATTATGCTGTTCTTTGGAGTTGCAGTGGATTTGGACCAGTTCATACTCGTAAGATTTTTTTCATAAATAGGCCATAGTCATAGTAATTCATTGCGCAGTTGTCTGCAATTTTACTGTTCGAAGTATTTATCGATTGTTCCAAGTTTACCACCGATTTAAAATTATAAAATGTATGCTAACAGAATCATTGCACACTTCGTAGGTAAGGAATAAATAATAGAACAAATTCGTTAACGTTACCTTATTTTTGTAGGAATAGTATTTTCAATGCAGGTACTAGTATAGTAATCATAATTTTAATGATTTACATATAAATATGAAATTTATATAATTTGAGTTATTTATTGTTGTATTCACACAACATGCAACACGCAACTTCCAATGTACACACATTTATGATAAAGTAGTTCATTTTTTATAAGTAACAGACATTCTTATTTGTAGAAAGTGTTTGGGCGATGACCAGAGAACGTCTTCCACCTGGCAATGTTCTTCAAAAAATTTACGGTGTTTTAGATAGTTACAAAATCAGCAGAAATTTCTTTGTTAAAACAGATCAAGAAGGATGCGCATTAGCAGCTTCAGATATTAATGCAGCTAATGGAATAACAGTGATATCAACAGTAGTTGAAGCTACAGGTTTACCTCAACGTAAAACACCAATCTCAGGCAGTGGTACATCAAAACGCAAATCAACAGATAAAAATAAATTAAATGTTAATAAAAATATGTCCACCAAATCTGCAAATGACTATGATTTAGGTGGTGAAAAGTCTATTAATGGTAATTTAAAAGTACCGGAAGATATTATACCTGAGCCGTTCATGCCTCAATTAATTATTCCCAACGAGGTTGTGCCCGAATCAGCACTATTAGAATCGGTAGAAAATCAAGGAATTTTAGCTGAACCTGACGTAGTAAACACTAAAGCAATTACACCTACAGATATTGTACCAGAGCTAGTTGTATCTGGGGAAGTTGCTCCTGAACATATTAACTCAGATGTTGTTCAGAGTGTTCCATTTTCTTCTGAGCCAATTAGAATTAACATAATCGAAACTCCAGTGATGGGTATGGCAGATGGTGCCATTCAAGATATTGTTAATTCTGTAGTTAGAAATTCTGAAGCTTCCATTCAACATGAGCTATTTCAACCTTTACCAGAAAATAAACAAAAACCTGTACAAGTAGCTGAAATTATATTACAAAATAACCCCATAGATTCAACTGAAGGTAACAACAATTTATTAAAAACCCAAATTGTACCAGTAATTGAGCACATAGCAGTTGTGGCACCAATAAATGAAAAATCTCCAGATATAGCAGAAATTATTGAGCACGGTATTACCCCTGTTAAAGTCGGATTACACGAGAAGAATATTTTAACAGAAATGAAGACTAACTAAAGATAGGTTAAGTAGGTATCTACATTTATTTAATGTACAAATTTAAAAGTATTTTATTTACGTATTTATTATTTGTAGTATTATAGTAAAAAAGAGTAATTAAACTGAATTTTAGTAAATAAAGATTTAATTCACTATACAGTAATTTAAATTTTATTTAATACTAAGTCCATAGTAACAATTTAAATTTTGATACAACATAATAAATTTAAAAATATACTAAATATATTTAATAATTGTTGACAGAAATATTTAAATTATTGTAATTATTGTTATACAACACAATCTTTAGTAGTGGCGTAACATCTTTTTTTTAGATAGGTATATTTAAAATCCTTAAAGACAATTAGTTTTCTTTGTCTAATAAATATCTTTGGATAAAAACGTTTAAGATATTTTAATATAATTCTATAATATAAAAAAAAATGGTATTACTACTGCTTACTATCCATGTATGAGAGCACTGATGAAAGTAGAGGAAGCAAAAGATGTGTGTAAGAACCGTAGCAAGTGAAAGGAAGTGGTCTCTGCCTACCCCTACGAGAAAAAGGCGTGACTATATTCATGTACTATCCAAAACCTAAATTATAAGTTATTCTTCAACCAACAAACTAGAAGAAACATGCGAACTAAATTACAATTTTTAGAGTAAAAAAGTAAGTTTTTAATCATGTTTTGAAAAAAATTTAAGTTATGATAAATAAGGGCATAAAAGGAACATCTTTAAGAAAATCATAGAGCTATGTCGGCATCATTCGTTGAAGTATAACAACTAATTTTAATTAATTTTATGCAAGAATAATCATTCATTACACAATAAAGATAACGAATAAGCTTACATTACTTGTTACTGTAAGGCAAACTATCGTGGCATTTCAAATTACACAGGTTGTCCTTTTTCTTCCGCCACCGAAATCATAGATCTTGCGACGCCCGTAAAAGAAAATCAAGGCACATCTACTAACAAGAATTGTTCTTTGTACACGTCGAATTCAGACCTAAACAAACACATTTAAACTTTCAAATAGGTTCATTCTTATTTATAGTTGATCCATTAATAAATAATTATGGTAAATTGCCAAAAAAGCAAAAGATTTTATTTTCACGATAATTAAACGTCAAAATATCATTTGCATAGTTAGTAACATTAAAGAGCGGCACAATTGAACCATTTATACCTAATGCAAAATTTCAACTGAACCATTTTGTTAAAACGCGTTTTGTTTAGTCAAAACTAGTTTTAACTCTAATTCATTTTTGATTAGCAGTATAACTAGATAATTCTAGATGTAACAAAGGCATCCAGCTTAACTAGTAAAAACGTGTTCTAACTAAAAATAAGTTTTCAGTGTAACAGAGGTTTCTATATTTATGCGAAAAAATTAAGGAGGTGATTGCCCGTGTGAAATTATGATGGATCTTTACCATACCAACATTTCTTTAGCCCACCCCATTCCTAGATATTACCCCTAAAAGGTGGTGACTAAAATAAATTTAAATTTAGGCTGGAGCAGTTATTTCCAACTTTTATTATGGATCGTATTTTATTCTTGCATTTTCCATTCCATCTTTACTGTTTTCCACTCTCAATACGTGGTTTATTATTGCATGATTGTATTTTATTTGTTTTTCGCCGAATCTATTGGTTCTAAAAAAAAAATTTAAGATTAAAAAATGTTTTTAAATAAACAGGTATTTGAAGTAATAGGTACTTTTATTTTACAAAACTAAATCGCGAAAAAAAGATTTGATAATAAATAAGGTAAAGGATGCTTATTTCACCACCTTATAATGTAACATGAATGTTGAAAAAATACCAATCTTTTGCGAGTGCATGGAAATTACTTAAATTTGAAAATAAAAATTAAAATTTAATTTTACTCACCACATTTTAGCGGTGATATTTTGGAAGGGGGTGGGCTAAGGAAATTTTGTTACAGGAAAGATCTATTACAATTTCATACGGGCAATCACCTTCTGAATTTTTTCGCATGAATTTAGAAACACCCTGTACATGTGTGTTATATACATAAATAATATTTGATTTAACTATTAATCAAAAATATATTAATTAAGTTAGTCAGTTGACTTAAAAAATTTTTTTTTAACGTAGACGATTTTTGGTTGTGAATTATTTTTTGTATTATAGGGTATAATATTACTAAATTAGATTAATTGACATAGCAGTATAGTTCCATGCAATATACCAACAATTGTTTAGAAATTGTACAGACAGTGCTTTCATTTCAAAACCAGCCAGTCCAAGAACTTTTGATTTTGCGTAAATCTAAGGTAAATAAAAAACACATCGAATTTTAAATCAAGGAGGAGGTATAAAAATGTTATTCTGCTGTTTCCAAGTGGCACCCCTTTAACATCCCCCACCCGTTCATTAAAATGTCAAATAGCAACCCCTACCTTGTGATACATCAAATGAAAACCCAAGAAAAATGCAAATTAGCCATCTATAAATTTATTTTGCTGATAACATTAAACATAACGAAATTACAACAGGAACTTAAATTAATTTAATTACAAACAGCTTCTTAAATGTATTTACAGTAACTGTTAAAGGTGTGCTTCGGTATTTTGTAGGCAATAATATAACCTATTTTTTAAGTCTTCTTGAACTCTTTGCAAAGTTTCGCTAGTAATTCGTCTACATTCTTCAGTTATTCTAAGCTTTAGTTCTTCAATGTCTTTGGGAGAAGTTTTGTAATAGCCCCAGTGAAATAATTCAAGTGGTGTTAGATCTGGAGATCTTGCCGGCCATTCTATAAAATCCCATCTGCCAATCCAATGTCTTGGAAATAGTTCGTCTTACAGTGTCTTACAGCTAGTGCGTAATGTGGTGTAGCTCCGTCCTGTTGAAGATTTATATTCTGTTCATCTAGCACCATATTTCACTGTTCATCAGCTGGTATTTCTAGTGACTGAGTAATAAGTGGATCAATTTCATTTTTTAATAATTGTAGGTAAAATTGGTCCATAAAAAGTGGTCCAATTATCTCATTTCCTAGAATACCAGCCGATACATTGATCTTTGCTGGGACATTGTTTCACAAAATTCAATTCTGCGGTCATAGTTGTCTTCACTAAGCTGATAGCGAATTTGTATTTTATGAGTAAAAAAATTATGCAACGTTAAAACTTTTTGATACTTTGGAGTGAAATAGGTAGGATCTATAGCAAAATGACCCAGTACTTCAATTTGTGCAGCTTCGTCGAGAACTCTGGGATTTTTATTTTTTTTATTATAAACGGATCCAACTTCTCAAAAATTTCGTACTAACTCTATCATGATCTGGTGGCCTATATTTCTATCAGGATGATTTTTATTAAAAACTCGAGCTGTTTCTTTGGCGCACTTGTTTTGATGACCGTAAATAAATATTGTTACAACCCGGCACTGTTATTTGTCAGCGTCCGAGAATCAACCACAACTAGGTTGCATATTAATTACCGCTTTGTCGGCCGCCGCCTCAGTCTAGCAAAGTCTTGAACACCGCGTAGCGAAGGTAGAAGGATTGTTTCGGACTCTCGAGAAAAAGGTGGAATAGTCTGGAGTTATGATTTAGAAATATAAAAAGGACAGCGGTCGTGAAAAAGAGAGTTTTAAAACAGTTTATGAGTTATAAAATTTAAATAGTTGTAAAAATTGTTATTTGTGGAATATCTAAGTGAATATCTATGTGATTTGTAAAAATAAAATTTTTTGTGTAAAAGTATTGGAATAAAAATTGTTTTGTTACTGTATCGAGAGTTTAAGATCACCGAACCCAAGAAAGAAGTAAATTTCGTAACACTATTATTTCTCTTCGTTCTTGCAGGAATACACCATTTTAAAATAACCCAAGATGCTACAGCTACAAATGGCTAATTTAACGTGACGAATAACCAACTAAATATATTATTAATATTTTTAAAATAAAATGACAAAAAATGTCAAAAAAAGGTGACATGTATTTAAAAGTAAGTTAATTAATCCCTAATTAGACATCTACCAATCCAAAAGTGGCGTAGGTCGTTTTTGTTATGGTCTTATGTTATTTCACAAAATTTGTTGTTATCAGCAAAATAAATCGAAAGAATAAATTGTTTTTTATATGGCTGATTTGCATTTTTTTGGGTTTTCATTTGAAGTATCACAAGGTAAAGGTTGCTATTTGACATTTTAAGGAAGGGGAGGGGTATGTTAAAGGGATGCCACTTGGAAACAGCAGAATAAAATTTTAAAACCTTCCCTTTGATGTGTTTTTTATTTATCTTACATTTATGTAAAATCAAAAGTTATTTGAACTGACTGGTTTTAAAATGAAAGCACTGTGTAATTCAAGGGCTGATAAAAAATGTGTAATATAACATTTAAAAAAATAAAATATGTTGTAACTGGTCCTGAAGTTGTAGAAATACAGAATATCACTTTGGACATTTCAAAAATATTCGACCAAAATTGGTATGTTGCGTTTCTCAACTACTACTCAACCTCTCGAGTAGGTATCTAACAATATGCACATGGGTTTCAGGCTTCTTCAACAATTCACAATTATCAGTACCATTTTTTTATTGTCAATCCTAAGGACTTTATCATACCAACAGTGTAAAGTTAAAGATAATTTAATCCACAATTTTGACAGTTTCATAGAATCAACTTTAAATTTTCTAATTCAGTAGTGAATACAAGCCCATGATAACTTAAACTTTCTAAATTGGAGAGTAATATTTTGTTTAAAATGCTGCATTTTATATCTAAAATGTTAAGCTCAACGAATTGGAACTTACCAAAAGAATCGAAAAGCGGTTGCTTCTATACACTGTGTTCATTTGAAAAGGACCCACCCTTAATATTTCAGAAATGCGACATATTAGAAAGAAATGCCAAACACATCAACTGTTAACTTGAGTGGGACACTTTTTAGCGCTAATATCATAAACGTCAGATTAACCCCCTCCCTACTGGAGATACCACTTAAATTTTTTCAAATGGCGGTAGGTATTAAGTCATACCTTGTTGAAAAGGTCTGGTAAATCTCTATTTAAAACCATTTTTAATTAAAGATCGACAATTTACTAATAAAGACCACAAATCTGAATACTGTATCACTATGACTTTTTTAATTGTCAACATTGTTTTTATTTTTGGTACTGTTACTATCACTTTTTAAATTGTCAACATAATACGGGGGTGTATGAAAAGTTTAAAGAGAGCAAATTTTAAACAATCATACCTAACAAATGTCAATCTCAATCGATGCTTTATTAATTTTTATTGAATCATTTCCCTCAGATATTTCTATCTAGTTAAAATTAGTTTTAACTATATTTGAAGCTAAAACTTGTTTTAACATAAATTTATTTGTGACCAGTAGTAAATTTTAGTTATAACTAAATAATTCTAGATAGAACAAAGGCATCCAGTATAAACTAGTTTCAACTAGTAAAGACGCGTTTTAACTAGGTATAAACGAATATCACTGTAACATACATGTATTGATAATAGTTTTAGGAACAAGAACAATAGAAAATGGACTTCTGTCGACCCTCTATCCTATCTTTTTGTTTAGCTCAAGAGAAACTACCAAATATTATTTGGACAAAATAATTAATTCTGCATCAATAATGGTGGAAAAAATATCAAAAGTTTTTCGACATTAGTTAACAATACATTAAATATCTAAGTAATAACTATGGTTTTATCGTTAAAGTAACATAAGATAAGATTTAAAAGTCAAACAAAATATTTTATTTACGAAATGTTAAAATTAGCCCCACCTGTTTTCGGAAATGTATGAGATAACATAATTAATGTAAATTAGACACAAATCATAAAGTAACGCATAAATTCATTATTAACTAAATAAACAGTAATGTAAAAAAAATCCAGAAACAGGTCTATTTTTGATTTTAATTTACCTTTTTTATAAAAGAATAAAATCTATCACACAGGGTGAATAACCTTTAAGTGATGACGTCAGCACCAGTTTTTTTAAAAAAACTACCCCCTTTTTTCCAATTTGTGGATTTTCCTTGCTGAGCTGATTTTAAAAATGTATCACAAGTTGATTTAAATTTGTACGGAGTGGACAAAAATGCAAAAGTTTTTAGTTATTTTAACATTGTATCTATCTACTCTCATAAGTAATCCTAGCCGCTCGACTAAACAGAAAAAGTTTAAAAGTGTTTCTTGCTATTTGTTTTTTAATTTGACGTTAAAAACTGTTATAAATATCGTGCAATTCTGTATTGTTAATCTAAATTATCATATAGTACCTATTTAACAAACTGTTTAGTTAAAATGCCTTTAACTGAAATTGAAAGAATTGAAATTTTATTGATGATTGGTGTTAGCGATAGGATGCGGACCCAACAAGAGTTATGCACATTATTTCATTAAATGCACCCAAATCGTGAACGTATCTCTCAATCCACGGTAAGCAGAATAGAAAGGAAATGCAGAGACTTAGGACGCGTTAAGAATGTACCGAAGCTAGGTAGACTTGAATGAATGAATGAATAAGTAGGAGTTGTGGAAGAGGTCTTATTTTTTCCAGGGCACTGCAGCTTTGTCTGCGTTTTGTACCTTTCTAGCTCCTTAGTCTAGTCCCATTTCTTCAATTCTTCTGTTAAGGAGTAGAAGCTCATGTACTGCTATTGCCCCAGGTAGGTGGATCATTCCTTTGGTCTTATATACACCCCAGGTAGTGCCTCCACTGGGCGGTGACTTCACATTCGAAGATAATATGTTTCCTCCTCTTCATTACATAATCTGCATATAGGTTCTTTGTCAGACAAAACCTTACATCTGTTTTAAGTTTTTCCATACTTAGCGAGAACAGCTTTCCTGCCTGTACACTGTACAGTGCGGGGATTATCTGGGAATTTGGATATTGAAAAGTCTTTAGTATTAAATATTTTTAAAAAGGCAAAATACCATTCTTATAAAGTACGTCTCATCCATGATTTGGTTGAAGATGATTGTGATCGCAGAACTGACCTCTGCGAGTACATGATGAATCAAAACGATAATAAATTAAATAACAATTTCATTGAACGTTTTATTTTTGGATGAGGCAACATTTTATTTGAACGGTCATGTTAACCGGCAAAACACCCGATATTGTTTTGATGAAAATCCAAATTGGATATAAGAAGATGGACGAAAACAAGATGGACACGAGAGCGGACGTGAGCGAATCTGCTCTGAACCAAAACTGTCATTACAATGGTGAAAAAGCGGTTAATAAAGTGAAATGTGCAACATGTAAAACAATCTACCATAACAGTTGCTCATCGAGAAAAAACTGCTATGAATAACTAAACCTAAATATTGAAAAACAAAACGAGGTCATTGAAACATAAGTAACATGTTCCAGGAAACACCTACTGATAAACTATACATACAAAAACTGCAGCTTGAGAATAGTCTTTTACATAAACTATTACAATCAGCAAAAAGTAAAAACTAAATCTTGGAATCCAACATCAATATTTTACAAGGAAACAAAGCATTGTTAAAAGAAAAACTTTTTATGATGCAAAAACTATTCGACCAACGTCCTTCATGTAGCAAAAACTTAGCAAACATAATGGAGATAAATAATAATGGAGAAAGAAATCAAACAAGACAGAAACGAAAGTGCACTAGTAGTGTCAAGTAAAGCTAAAAAATCGGATAATGTGAAGTTGGTTAAGCCAAAAGGAAACACTATGGAGAAGGAAATACATCTATCAACACAGATAAAGAATTTGCAACCGAAAGAAAAGTGTGGTTATATCTATACAGGATAAAAAGGAATATCGCAGAAGAGGATATCAAAAAATTCATAAACAAACAAGATGCCTTTTCGAATTCTAACTTAGTTATTAAGGAGTTACTCACTAAAGAAATTCAAACAAAATGTTTCATGTTCGGGATAGATTGGAAGTGCAAGGAAGACATACCAACCAACAGCATGGTCTAGAAGTGTAGGCTTCAAACGGTTCAATTTCAAAAATATTGGGCTTACAACGATAAAAGGGCTGAGGATTTTTTAGACAACCCAAAAATATAACCCATGGTGCCAACTCAGTGATACCCCAACTGAAGGCACAGTCACCAGAAGTGGAAAATAAAAAGAAGAAATTTAACATATTCTATCTCAATTTGCAAGGTTTCCATTACAAAGGCGGTGAGCTAGAGTTGATATTACATATACATAATATAGACGTCTGCTGTTTGTCAGAACACTGGCTCAGAATTAATGAAATCAATGTTCTTTGTTTAATTGAATTTGACCTAGATAATAACTTCATAGAGGTGTCTGTATTCTAGTAAAAGTAAAACATATCTCTTAATGCAAACCAACTGCTTATAATAAATCCATTAAAACATTATTTGAGGTAACTATCATTAAAGTAAATATCAATAAAGTCTCTAACTTATATATCATAACCATATACAGAATACCAAACAGTAATTTTTACGACATTGCTGATCACCCTTTTGAGCTACTCAATGAAATATACTCACCAAATCATAAATATGTTGTCTGTGGGAACTTATATGTTGATCTAATGCATAAAACTAACAATGCCTTAGAGTTATTGAAATTATTCAGAGAATTTGGCTTGGTAAATGACATAAATGAAAGTATTTCTCAATCTAGCACCTTTGGCTACACTAGTATGTGACACACATATATCCGACCACAGATAACAGATGTAAATATAAACTAAACACACGGCATACAAATAAAATTAAAAAACCAATACATATTTATTCGTGACACATCTGAAAGTAATATATTCACTTGTAACAATAACTCAGCCTTAGAATCCGGAAACAGTATAGCACATACTGTACTGCTGCGGGACACTGGACCGCAAAAGACAGGCAATTTTAGGGCAGCCATCCGGCGACCCAGAACCATATTGCTCCCACCCAGTACAGAACTTGCACAAACTTGTACAAGGTACGAAAGTACTGGATTGGGTAGGTTAGGTTATGTTAGGTTAAAACGGTGGTTCGGAGGAATTCCACTTAGGCCTTTTGGCCCGTTGTGATACCGTGATGGACGGCGGTGCCTTTCCCCTCTACTGTGAGAGCCAGGAATTTTTAATAAAAGGTGTGGGGTCTTTAATGCTAACTGAGCTAAGATCAGATAAGTCATCAAAGTTCGGTTGACCTAGTTTAGAAAGCCGTTTTCTGCTTAGGACAGGGCAGTGGCAAAGAAGATGTACCATTGTTTTCTCCTTTTCCTCATCGTGACAGCTTCTACAGAAGTTGTGTCGTAGCTCTGCGATTCCCATGCGCCGTGCATGGGATCCACCTGCTCAGTGTCTGTTATGGCAGCGATCGCATTTCCAATGGACTTCCTGGATAGAGTTAAAACATCATTAGTTCGACTTAGATCTAGTTTCGGTCAAATCTGTTTCGATGATGTGCATGTGGGTTCCTTTTTTGTCACCTCAAGTTGACTTTTGAACTAGTTTGCTGTGCAGGACGAGCCGGCAGTTACAATCGGTACTCTTTGCTGAGATGAGACAGATATAGCTGGCAGGGTGTTGCCCTTTCTTGCTAGCTCGTCCACCTTACAGTTGGCTGGTATGTCCCTGTGTCCGGGTACCCAGACAATGTGAACTCTAAACTTAGCTGCTAGCTCATTCAGGGCGGCTCGGCATTGCACCGCTGCCCTAGTGGTCAAGTAGACTGAGTTCAGTGATTTGATAGCAGCCTGGATGTCGCTGAACTTTTGTTCATTACGGATTGTCCAGATAGCTGCCTTGGTAATGGCTGTCATTTCGGCTTGATACACACTGCAGTAATCAGGCAAACCAAACGACATGCTAAGTGAGGGGTCTTCTGAGAAGACATCGCAACCTACTCTCCCCTCTAGTTTAGAGTCGTTCGTATAAAATACTGCGCTCTGAACTGGATTGGGTAAAATGATATAAAACCACATAGGCAAGGTACAATGGGTGAAATTTTTAGTAAGTAGGCCTGACACAGTCAATGGAGTCTCACAGAAGACCTTGAGCTTTCAGACTCATAAAGGATTTTTTCCACCTCTGCAAAAAAAAATAACTTGGCCTTTTTACATAAAAAAATTAAAATAAGTGACAACAATATTGTCGGGTTCAATGCAGAAGTAAAATTACTACTAAACATGGTCTTAATTGTTTTTGAAACTACTATCTCTTATTAAGATAACTAATTGTGGTTATGGTAATTTTTATCGACTTAATTATTTAAAACAGATAACCATACCTTTACCCAATTTAAAATACTGACTCCTTTTTAGCATTTTCTGTAAAAATTAAAGCATGTGGGTTATTCGGGAAAAAATTTATCCTGAAATACATTGGTGACAGTTCTTGAAACTTAAAATTTAAAAAGTTTTTAAATAAAAAAAAATTATTTGTTAATAAGCCTAATAATTTAAAAAACTATTCTTGCTTAGATTTTCATTAACTATAAATTTTTTTATTTTTAGTTGTAACAGATAACAGATATGTTAACATGAACTAAACACACGGCATAAAAATAAAATTAAGAAACCAATACATATTTATACGTGACACATCTAAAAGTAACATCAATACTTTCACAGGGCTGTTAGAGAGACACTGGCGCGAAGTGTATGACGCATAGTGTATGTATAGGATATTTACCTGTAACTATAACACAGCCTTAGGATCCGGAAACAGTAAAAAAAGTGCTGTGCTGCTGCGGGGCACCAGACCGCAAAAAAAAGGCAATTTTTGGGCAGCCATCCAGCGACCCAGAACCAAATTGCTCCCACCCAGTACAGAACTTACACAAACATGTACAAGGTACGAAAGTACTGGATTGGGTACAATGATATAAAACCACATAGGCAAGATACAATGGGCCAACAGGCCCAAGTGTCACCGGAGGCAATAGCCAGACGGACCTAAATAGGGGTGGAATTTTTAGTGAGTAGACCTGACACAGTCAGTGGAGTCTCACAGTAGACCTTGAGCTGAAAGACTCATAACCTCTCCTTAAATGATTTTCTCTACCTCTGCAAAAACAATAACTCAGCCTTTTCAGAAAAAAATCAAACTAAGTAACAACAATAAAGTCTGATTCAATGTAGAAGTAAAATCACTGCTTAATAAATGATCTGCGAAAAGTCGACATTGGTCAAAAATTCACAAAATAATATAATTACGGCCAGATATAAATCCTTGAATACTGTGTATCGTGCATAGATTAAATTCGCACGCACAAACTTCAATAATAACAGGATACGAAACTCATCTAATACCATGAAAAAATCCTGAAATATTATTAATAGGGCAAACGGGGCGAAAAAGAACAAACCTGTGAACCAGCTCTTGGTTAATAACTTGCCAGTTACTGATCCTATAGGTCATATTTTTAGTAATCACTTCGCTGTCCTCATCCAAGTAACGAAGCAAAACTGTCCCAACAATTTCACGAAACACTCTTTCTCTACCCAACCACTCCGAGTGAAGTAGAGGAATGCATCATGAAAACAACCACCAAACCAACTTCAGGCACTGATGGTATTTATGGGAAAATTGTACAGTCTGTTGCAAAAATAATAAGCATACCCCTATTACACATAATTAATGAAAGCTTTATAACTGCTAGTTATCCAAAGGCACAAAAAATCTAAAAATATAAACCAATAAACAAAAACAAAGGCATACAAATCAAGACTCGAAAAATTAATCGAACATCACAAATTACTTAAAAAGTGCCAGTATGGGTTACGCCGTGGAAGATACACAGAAACTGCACTATTTGAAAATATATATATATATATATATATATATATATATATATATATATATATATATGTATATATATGAGACACTTAATAAAAAACAGTCATCAATTGCCTTGTTCTTTGATCTAAGTAGTGCCTTCGATAGGGTTGACATCACCTTCTCCTGGAAAAACTAGAACGTCTAGTAGTAGAACTTTGAATGATAGAAAACAAATAGTAGTATTTAATGAACATTAATCGGTTGAAAATACTATCAATCTTGGGGTACCTTAGGGATCTATCCTTACCAAATACTTTTTATAATGTTTATCAATAATATGACACCGCATCTGGCAGACGAAATAATATTGTAAGCAGATGATACACATTTTTTTCTTACCGGAGACTAATTGCAGCAAGTATGCTATCAAGCAGGCAATATTGCACAACAATTTAATTTATTGTGTACATAGCACGGTTTACTAATGAATGTTAAAAACACACTTTATGACGTTTTTTCCAAAAAATGTTAATTACGACTTTAGCTGTCTTATCCAGATAAACGGAAAAAGTAATGAACAATTGTCATCCACCAAGTTTCTTGGCATCTTTTTTGACCATAAGATGACCTGGGAGCACCATATTATGTTCTTGTTAAAAAAACTTAGTTCTGCGACTTTCATAAGTAGTAGTTGAAAAACGCCGTGTCCTTAGACACCTTAAAACTAGCCTACTACGGACTCTTACAATTAATACTCAATTACTGTCTTATGTTCTGGGGAAACTTTTTTTTTTTATGAAAATAGTCGCAAAAAGGGTAGACTTATCGTGTGGGCCGCGGACGGCCCGCACTGCGACTTTTAGAAGGGAAAGGGATTATAGAAAGAAAATGATTGTGGACACGCTTTTTAAAAAGTTGCAGGTCATAGTTCTTTGGAAAAACTGATTTTGGAAGCTTATTCCATTTCGTAGCGGCCCTGTAAAAAAAGGATTCTTGATAATGATTGGTCCTTGTAGTGTCAATCTTGAGAGTAAATGGGTGAGACTGATCAGCGTGCCGAGTTCTTCGGCCGAATGTGGCCAATGGTGGTACAAGAGTTTTTATTTCTCTGGAGCATCTGCCATGAAAATATCTGTAGAGCAATGGCTGGTCTGCAACTCTTCTTCTATGTTCTAGTGGGTGAAGGGTATCTGTAAGAGTTGAGCTGTTTATCAAGCGAATGGCTCTTTTCTGAATGGAATCTAGAAGACGAAGAGAATGCCTTGGTGCTGAACCCCAAATGTGCGAGCAATACTCCAGTAGAGGTCGGATTTGAGCCTTGTTCGTCGCCAACAATTGATCAGGAGTAAAAAACTTTCTGTCTTTCCACAGAAAACCTAGCCTCTGGCTTGCCGACTTTGCGATGTTAGCAACATGGTCATGCCAAGACATATTATTGGACACCGTGACTCCCAAAATCGAGATGGAGGGACTTGGTTTAAGGGTATTTCCGGAAATTGTGATGGGATGATTTGAGGAATTCACTTTCTTGGAAAACGTGGCACTTTGTGTTTTTTGGGCGTTAAACTGAACAAGATTGTTGGTTCCCCACTCGACGATTGCTTTACGATCTCTATTAATGGAATCAACCTGTTCCTGCCTGAGTCTATTTGTATCATTCACCGAAAGTGATCGATAGGATGTGAAAGTTGAGACAAGTGTGCTATCGTCTGCGAAACTGTAAATGGGGTTCGTGGTGGTTTTCAAGAGGTCGTTGATGTGTAAAAGAAATAAGGTGGGGGACAGGATGGAACCCTGGGGGACCCCGGCATCAGTTTTAAACGCATCAGAAGAAATACCGTCAACTGCCACATAGAAAAAGCGATCTTGCATGAAGCTCAAGAGCCATTGGCGCAGTTTGGTTGGGAAACCGTAGGCAGATAATTTACTTAACAATGCCTGGTGCCAAACGCGGTCAAAGGCTTTAGATATATCCAAGGCTATTGCACGGGATTCACCAAACTTTTCAATAGTGTTTGTCCAGAGCTGAGTGACATAAGCCAGCAAATCTCCAGTAGACCGAAGTTGTCGAAATCCATATTGTCTGTCATGGATTATCTCAAATTTCTCCAGATATTTGATAAGTTCTGTGTTAATCGCTTTTTCCATAACTTTGGATATGACTAAAAGCAATGCAGTAGGGCGATAATTTGCAGGAATAGTCTTCTTTTCTTTTTTCGGAATCGGTTGGAGTTAAGCGTTTTTCCACATGGACGGAAATACTCCTTTGCTGTATGATAACTTGAAGAGTCTACAGAGAACTGGGGTGAGCTCTTGAGCACAGGTCTTCAGGACAATTGTCGGAATTCCATTTGGTCCTACTGCCTTATTAGAGTCAAGATTTCGTAGGATTTTCCTGATAGTGCGATGGCGGATAGTGACCTCAGGCATTGATGCGTTTATTCTAGGTATCGTTGGGGGTTGTTTTCCATTGGTATCGAGAATTGAGTTAGAGCTGAACATTTCGGCCAGCAGATCCGCTTTTTTTTTGGAAGATACGGATGTCATGCCGTCGGTCCTCTCGAGTGGTGATAAAGAAGAAGTTGTGAAATTCTTATTTATGGCTTTAGCCAAAGACCAGAAGGTCTTTTATCCAGGAGGGGCATTGACAAGCTTGTTGCATATTCTCGTGTCGTAGGATTCTTTGGCAAGATCGATCGTTCTTTTGCAGGCGTTCCTCGTGTGGACAAAGGCTTCTCAATTGGCAATTGTCGGGACCTCGCACCAGAGTCGATGTGCTTGATTTTTATCACGCACCGCACGGTTGCATTCTTGGTAGAACCAGGGTTTGGGGTTGAAGATCCGTCTTGTACCATGAGGAATGTATGAGTCCATACCTAGCCTTATGATACATGTCAAATAAACGTCAAATTCGCTTGTCGTGTCAAAGTCGCTCCGGAGAAAGTTAGTTATATTTCCGATAATATACACAATTTAATTGTCCCAAAAAGTAGAAGAGCTACTAGAACCAAACCCAACAAAAAATATAAAAACAACATCCAAATAAAAAAAAAAGGAAGAGAAAGTAAGAACCGCTAGGGCTTCGAAATTATTCCCAGTAGAAGTTATGCTGGCAAATAAATAAAAGAAAAAATATCAGAAAGCATTCGAATAAAACGACTTGGTTGCCAGAGTCCAAAAGAGCATCTGACAGATGAGTGATTTAAATTATTTTAATTGATAAGTTTCATTTATTCCGTTTTACTATTAAAAGGAAAACCACAAATCATTATATATTGTACATTCGCGGGAAGTTCTCTATTACAGCAAATAGAAGCATTTAATAGATCGGTTTTATCCCTAATACCAATAATTTAATTGCCTATTCACCAAATTTCTCCAAATTTTTTGACATTTAATCTAAATCTGGCTTGGTTAAATCTACCATACATTTACTTTTATTTTAAATTTGTTTGCTGGAGAGCGATTAATATATTTCCTAAAAGATTTTAAATTTTATTTGTTTTGTCAGATTAAGATTTTCTTTGACATTTATTTAACTTTAATTTTAATTTGTTATGCATTTATTCTAGTATTAGATGAGATTTGACTCGACCCCCTCCTCCCCTTAAACATCTCACGTAATTTATGGACGCCCCCCTAATAATGAATTTATGCGTTACTTTATGGACGTACTGTAGATTATCTACATTGTCAACTGAGCACTAAAAAATTGCTGGCAATTTCCGTGTGGTAAACATAGTTTATTATTAATTTAAATTGCCAGCTTTATTGGTAAGCAATAAAAGTACAAATACAAAATTGGGCAATTTGTTTATTTTTATTCAACCTTTTATTAAAAAATGAAGTGGAAAAATCCATTAGAAGTATTGTAAATCATTGACTCTTGTAAGTGTTTATTAAAAAAGATAATTTTAGATTTTTCCGATAAAAGTAAGTGCTTTAAAACCAAAATTGACGACGAAGTTAAAATATGTTTGATAAACACTTAATAAATTATTATCAAGGAAAACAGGTTCCTTAATCTATGGTGGAGGTCAAATTTATTAAAAACATGTATGAACCACCAATTAAAATTATAAAATAATGGATCGAATTAGGGTGCAGTGAAAAGGAATCACGTTTTGACAAAAAATTTCAAATCCCTTCATTAGAAAAGTAATTTTAAGCAAGGAATGTCTTCCAAAAAATAAGCGGAATTGAACATTTTTGGTCAGTGTAGATCACTGTATGATGGAGAATATCAGAAAAAAGGTGGATAAATTTTATTCTAATAACATTTTTCCGTCTTCTCTTATAAAATAAAATCAAGTTGGTACCGGGTTTTCCATAAAAATCAACTTATACTGTTAGAAAAGTACTCCATTCTTTGTGTCTGAGATATCGTACTTTAAATAGAACACGGACTGTTTTAACATTGAAAAAGGTGTGAGACAGGGATGTGTGGCTTCGCCATGGCTGTTTAACTTATACATAGACGATTTTTTAAAAGATTTGAAAGAGAATGCGTATGGATTGAAAATGAATGATTTGATCGTCAAATGCCTTCCTTACGCCGATGATCAAGTCACATTAGCGTCATCTGAAGAGGAGTTGCAGGCGATGGTTAATGTTATGCATGATGCCCTGAAAATCAAAGGGATGAAAATAAATGTAAGCAAAACAAAAGTAATGGTTGTTGAAAGAGAAGAAAGCATGACAAACTGTGAAGTTCTGATTAAGGGAGAAAGAGAGGAACAAGTAAATGAGTTTGTATACCTGGGTTCAAAGTTTACGAGAGAAGGAAAGTATGACAGTGACATTGATTAAATGGTGTTGGAAGAAAAACAAATGAATGGGGCACTGCATAGCTTTATGAACACCCAGAAAGTGTCAAAAAAGGCACGTCTGGCTGTGCATAGAGGAGTGTTGGAACTAATTCTGTGCAAGCGTCAAATCATCTACCGCCCCAGAACATAACAGAGTCACTGCCAAATGGCAACAACAAAAAAACTTATTACTTTCAAAAAAGGGAATAATTTATGAGCTTACTTTAAAAGAAAATCTATCGCAAGTACTGCACAAAATTGTTTATCTTTTAACAAATTATTTAAAGTGTAAATTCAAACGAATTGTTTTGATATTTGTCATTAACATCGGGAAAAATATGCATAGCCTACTATTAAAATACTCGATAAACTTTAAAAACGGACATAAGAAAAAAATACATTTTTTGGTTAATTTCATATTGTTGCGTTAATTTGTCCAGGAGTTTATATACCAAAAAAAGGTATTCCTTATCAGGTCCTCAGTAAAATACATTTAAAAAAACACTTCAACAGTAAAAAGGATAAACACCATCCTTGACAGTTACAGACCGTTATCATGACTCACTGTAAAGTACGTACCTGTATAAATAACTACCGATGTAGTGATGATACACACTTCAGTTGAAAGTTCGTTTATACAATCGAAGGTTGAAACACTCACTATGTACGCATATTTAATATTTTGTTTTATAGTTATTAAAACCATAGCTGCTCAAATACCTTTCTTCACCCCATGTCCTGATGTCAAAGTAGTTCAAAATTTCGATGTTCAAAGGGTTTGTATTAGATACATTTTTTTTGTATTTCTTGATTTTATGTATTCATCCCAATCGAAATTATACATCAATATTGATAAGTTTTAATTTCAACTAGAAATTGTTTTAAAAAAAATTAAAATGTAGACTTTTTTTGGTACAATAAATTTACTTTCAGTGTATACAAAATGTATAAGGTATTTTCACAAAAGTTTTAAATTCATTGCAACAATATTGCTGCTCCATTCTGAATATTATCATTGTATTTATACAATGATATTTATATAAAAAAAATGTTAGAATTGGTATTTTTGAATTTAACATCCAGATAATTTAATTTAGGGCTTTTCTTTTAATGTATTATCGGTAATTCTTTGGAAGTGAGGTCCACAACATTGTTAGAGATTAAGAAATCAAAAAATTAACATTAAATGTTTTTTTTAATCGGTCTACTTCACCGGCAGATTTATGAAAAAAATATACTTCCAGAGAGATGACTGGACCAATTGTTTTTTAAGTTTGAAAGTACAAAAAATCTATTTTGACATGTTTTCCATGAACATTTTTTAAATATTGTGATGTATTTTTTTTAAAACTTTACAAGAAAGCAAGCAAACTGAGAAAAAAAATGTTCAATATCATAACTTTAACGATTTGATAAATTTTTGAATTCTTGTTTATCGAAAAAATTATGTATTTAACTGATTTTTCGAATAAAAATTAAAGTATAATATTAATTATACTAATTTTAATCAAAAATGTTTTTTTTTCATTAATTCAAACTTTAGTACAAAAATTTTAAATAACTGTATATATTTTTTTAATTTACTTTTTTTTTTTAATTGTGTAGTTTTTACAAAAATACATCATAACAAAAAAGGTTAACATTAAAAGTTCACAAAAAACATGTTAAAAATGTTTTTTTTTTGTATATTCAATCATATTTTTTAAATTTTTTTTTTCCAAAAATCCGCTGTTAAATAGACCAATTTAAAAAAAAATTGAAAATATAAATTTTTCAAAGTTTTGTTTTTAAAAATATGGAATACTTCCAAATAATTACCGTATTACAATAAGAATTGCAAATTGTTAAATGATATGTTTTTAAATTTCCCAGTTGTGCCAATGATCATAGAAAACCACTTGATTAAATAATGTAGTATTAACATTTTAGTACACGGGAAAATGGTATGAAATAGAAAAATATTTTACTATTTTTGAATTTGGTGGAAAATGTGTAACGGCAGAGTATACAATCGGTAATGATGGAGTAAATGTACTTAATCAACAAATAAGCACTTTGTAAGTTTTTTTTTGTTAGTTTAGATCGCCGATAAGATATTACATTTAAAGTTGTTTACCTAAAAAGCTAAGCGTTTATTATTAAAGTCACTTAATAAAACATAGATAAAATTTACCCAATTAGTACAAACTAATTATCATTTATCATGGATTACTTTAAATATCGACCCTTTATCTTTAAATTTATTTAATCTTCTACTTCTCATTAAAAAAATGTATATTTTTAAGGTATAGTATTTAAAAAACGAATATGCGTTTCTTAAAACCCATATTGTAAAAACTTACAATTTAAAATCAATTTTCTAAATTGGCTTATATAAACCTGCTTTCCTTGACAACAACCACAACAACTAACAATTAATTTTTATTAAATATCTTATCTTGGTAAATTTCGCAAAAAACGAAAAAAATAATTATCGAATATTTTTCAGCACTGGTCAGCCAAGTTCGATAGAAGGAAAAGCAACTCAAACATCAGAAACCAATGAAGCAAAATTGAGTGTCGAATTTCCATCACTGCCAGGTGAAAAAATATTGTTTTTATTTTAAATTTTGTTATCACTTATCATACAATGAACTTATTAGCCTACAAAACATTTTTAAGATTAAAGTGTTTACAATTTTAAAAAAATTTAGCACCACTCGACACGTCAAATTCCGTAAATATTTTCGTTTTTTTTCAGTTAAATTTAATGCTCCATATTGGGTGTTAGGAACGGACTATGATAATTACTCGGTGGTGTGGTCTTGCTATGATTTTGGATTAATTAATACTCGTAAGTTTCGAAAAATATAAAATTTAATTGCCATAACAATGTCCCACTGCAAAAATTATAAAACTAATATTTTTATGGGTACACCATTAAAAATTAATTAAAAGAAAATTTAAGTTAAAAAATTTTTTTAGGTTTCCTTTGGGTTATAACTAGAACACGGAATCCCTCACCGCAAATATTGGAGGAGGTTAATAAAATTATGGAAGAACAAAATATATCAAAAACATACTTAACTAAAACGGATCAAAGTAATTGTTCTTGAAACTACTATCTCATATTTAAATAACTAATTTTGGTTATGGTAATTTTCATTTCATTTCATAATTATTCACAATAGATAACCAAAGCTTAAAATTTAAAATATTGAATCCCTTTTAGAATTTTCTGTAAAAATTGAAGCATGTGGGTTGTTCGGGAAAATATTTATAAGGTAAATATGGTGACTGACGGTTTTTGAAACTTAAAATATAAAAGGTTTTTAAATAAAAAAAAAATTATTTGTAAATAAGCCTAATAATTTAAAAAACTATTCTTGCTTATATTTTTTACTAACTATAATTTTTTTTATTTTTAGTTGTAAATATTTAACTTTATTTTGTTAATTAGGACTGATAGTTTTAATAAATAAATTAATACTAAAGCTATTTGTAGTTTTTATTTTTATAACACAGAATTTCGATTGCAAAATATGAATAAATTATTCTCATAGGAGTTGGTGTTTGTCTATAATTTACCCAGTTAAAATAATTAGGCATACAAAAATTATTAAAGTTACACCCAGGATATTAAGTAAGTTTGTATTTAAAACATGATATATTCCACAAATATATAAACCTTATCAACGTTATCTTGTATCACATCATAAAACATACTTATATTAAAATTCTACGGATACATTTTCCATTATCCGTAAAGGAAATATCTGAATTAATGACTTATATTTGTGAGTGAACGCTTCAGATTTTTTTATTATTCAAAATGTTTATACAACACGAGAAAGAAATTCAAATTTAAAATTCATAAAACATACAATAGCCACAATCGTATGCATTCACTGCACCGCCAACAGCTACGGCTATTATACAAATTCAAATAATTTTTAAGCCAAGCCATAAACCAACGTACATTCAAAATTTCCATTATAAAATGTACAGCTTAACACATCTTGTTAAGACTCGGTGGTTATCGGAGAATGAGTATAGCGTTTTCGTGTATATTCGTCTTTTTAGTGTTGGTAGTGTTGCCAAGTTACCATAAAAATTGTATTTTTATGGTATAAGTATAAATTATAAGCATTAGCAATATTTCACATTCCTCAAGTTAAAAAAAAAGTTATTTAAGTTAACTTAATTTACTTAGCAAAAAAGTTAGTGATTCTTGAAATAGTATTAATAAAATTTATTTGTGTAATATAGTCGTACGAGTATATTTATATGAAATTTCTGCCCTAAAATCGGTTCATTAACTGTTTCTGAACTAGTGTTACATTCCCTTCTGTTTTAATAAAAATATATTAGGTCTAGTCAAAAATTAGTTTTTAAAAAAGATACTTTTTAATAAAGGTATTAAAATAGGTATTATTTTATATTTTTATTATTGTCCGATTTTTGTAAAAACGCAATGTAGGTTCCTACAAATAATTTTTTTCGTCTACTTATTTGTTTCTATTTTAGAAATTGTAATACTTTTGTATACATATATCTAACAATAAAGTAGAACGTGTTATTGGTCTAATATTATACTACATTTTTTATTAAAAATTACAGCATTTCAAAATTTGTTACTTTCAAGACACAATATCTCCAGAATACCTACTTTATTTTTGGTTTTATTACAAGAGATTATACGTAATTTTTTGGTGGTTTGTGCTGTATAAACAGTAATAAAGGTTTCCAAAAATTGTGAATTAATTTATGACCTTTTTTTTAAAGCGTTATCCTTATTTAAAAAACTATTTTTATTTGAAAAGCACAATTAAGTGATTTTTTAGTAGTTTTTCAATAAAAAAGAAAATTATGAACTAAATAGGAATGGATAATAAGTCACAATATATCATATTGTTACAATTAAATGTGAATAAATTATAAAAAACTTAACTAACATGTGTGAGTCTATAAATAATTCTTAAAATAGAACATTATGGAGAGGTGGGAGCTGAAAAGTGTTATTTTTAATTTGTTAGCAGGGCAGGTAAACATTTTAATAACGGATTTTTTTAATTTGACCTGGCAACAGCGGGATTCAATGTGGCACATGGTAAAATGCGGGCGTTGCTGTTAAAACATACAAACCAGTGCAAGGGAGAGAGACTCAGATAAAATAACAAAAACGATGTAGTGCAGTGTAGTTTGGTGTAAACATAACCAAAAATTTAAATTGTCAAACCATGTAAATAATAAATTTGTTGACCAAAATGAAAGGTTTAACGTTAAGTCATTTAATTTTGCTGTCTTCTTTGTATTTTTGTATGGTTAGTGGCTATTTGAATTTGTATTTGAGTCTTCCTGAAGTTCAAAGACTGCTCGGTGAGTACACATTGTGATTTTTTTAAAATGTTTATTAATAGAATATTGTGAAATTGCGCATGTGTGTTAGGATCGACCAAAGTGCTATCTAGGGTAAAGTTATTAACCTCAAGCAACCCTCTAGAAAGATTGACTTAACACCTAATTAAACTCCAATTAAAATTATTGTAGACGCAATTAACTCCCACACAATTGTAGAAACGTTGGTTTTTAATAATAAATTTAAAATTTTAATTCGATTCCTAAATACAATTAGTGAAGTCGAAAGTAAACCAACAAAAATATTTTGTAAATACCTACCAATCTAAACATATTATTAACTGTTGTTATAAAATATTAACAATCTAGAAATAAAAATGTTACCTTTATTCATAATTAATTTATATTCATGAGTTTAAAGTTTCAGAATAGCTTGAGTTAAACTGTACATGCAATTGTTATATTTCTATAAACTTAGTTAATGCAAAATATTTTATAAGATGTATAGGGTTAATGTTTTAAAAAACCCTGTGCGAATCCTTAAACAGCTAGAATTAAATTGAATGGTAGTAAAGTTTTACAAATATCACATATAATAACACATTTAAATAAAATGTTTAACAGTAAAAACATTTTAATCATTGGAAAAAACTTCCCCTGTTGTTCTGCGAGTTTGTAGTTTACCTTTTAAAATTAATAAGAACAATTTATATGTATCCATTTCAATGTTTCTGCAAGCAGATTAGTTTAAAGTAAGTATAAAATATATTCCAAACAAATATTTATAATACCAGTAAAATAGGTTAAATAATAATAATATTATGTAAATTAATAATAACCTGTTCCTTGTTTAAGGTACTAAATTTTGGAATATCTTTAAACTTGCAATCATTGCTACTTGGGAATATTTTATTATTTGCCCAATATTAATGAGAATTAATAAACAAATCATCCGTTTGTTTGATACATTTTGGTAATAAAAAGAGTACATGGTACCTAAAAAATCCTGAATCATTGGAAACAAAGGTCTTTAGCAACGAAGTGTTAACCCATAAATAAGAAAAGGAGTAGGATGAACGAAGATGAATAATACAAAAAGTAAAAACACAAAACTTGTTCACCATCTCGACCTACCTACTACAATCCCAATAAATTTTAGCCCACAAAGCAAAAAGGAATCTCTTTAAGGCAAAAATCTGTTTCTTTTTTATTTGCAAAATATTCAGATAAAAACAACAAATCATCAGTTTTAAATATATTCTTGTTCTTCTTTGAATTTGAGATAAATTAAAAAAACTAGTAGTATTTGAAGGTGTAATGTTCCTATATTGACTGTATTTTTAGTAAAACCAATTTTTATTTTGATGTCCATAAATTTCAAATATTCTTTGACATTCTATCTAGGCTCAATTGTAGCATAAAAATAAAAGTCAAATGAAAAGAATCGTCATCCCTTTTTACTTTACCGGTTTCCTTGCAGGGGCTGAAGTAAAACCAGGGTGAAATATGTTTCTTTTACAAAGGTTTAAAATATGAGCTGCCATTATCTTTATATTTCTGTTTATATCCATTTTCGTATGATTTTTCTTTATGAAAGTGTGGTTTTCCTACTTTGCAGATGAATTGGTTTTTAATATTCTTTACTATTTTCGTGCACTGAGAAACTAGAAGTGAAATTGTAATTAAAAAGTATCTTGCCTCTTTTGGACTCGTTATGCATCGTGAGAGTTTTTTTTTTAATAACTGGAGATTTTGGAAATTATTTGTTGCATTAAAAATTATTTTGACAATTACAGGTCTAGAATTTTTATTGGTTTATTTAATTTTGCAAATAAGTAAATACGTTTTTTTAACTGCCTGCAATAAATAATAATAACAGATAACAAGACCTTTATGAAATATTATATTGTATTAAAAAACGAATATTAGGTGCAAAGAGTGGTCATAAATTTTGAGAAATTGTTAGGGGTAGCGCCAGGTACTTGCATCAAAGGATTGTAAAAAGATTTAATAAGGGTCAAGTTATTTCCCTTTAAAATTAAAAATTCTAGAGATATACCCTGTGACATTAGAAGTGTTACACCCAGAATGAATAATTTCTTGAATTTGATTTTTTGGCAACAGAATAACTATATTTAAAGCATGCTATGGTAACAATGTCAATGTTGTATCGTTGATAGTTTTTGCGAAAACTAAAGTTTTATCATTAATTTTTTGTGAAGAAACCGATTTATGAAAGCTTATTAGTACAGTTATTTTTGGTTATTGCGCCTCCGTCTACTTGTGTTAAGCGTAACAGTGGGGTACTTTCGGTAGTGAAAAATAAATTATGAAATTTGATAAAAATTAAAGTAGAAATATAATTAAATATTCTGATTTTGAGTTATTAAAGCACATTATTCGTAATTTTTAATCTGTATATCACGTGACCTAAAACACAAGCCGCCATGGTTTGACGTCAAGGCAAAAACTGTCAGTTCAGTGTAAACTGACACGTACATATCTATCAACTTTAATTTCAAGTAGTAATAATTGCGTCCTTTTGTCAGTGCATTTCATTTGTACCCATTTATTGATTAAAATGCAAACCGGTTTTGTAAAAGCCTATAGTACAAATTTGCCAAAAATTGATTCAATGATGGTTGCATATAGCTGTTAACGTTGAATGAGTGCCGGTCGTACATACACGACTGTTGTTTTTACCAATATTACGTCACCAAAATGGCTGACAGCGTTTTCGCGGGAATAAAAAAGGTTTAAAATTTAATTTAATTTTATGGCAAGAAAGCGTTTATTTTGCCGAAATATATTTTTTTTTGGTTTTTTATTAGGAAAATCAACATTTTGAAGTACTTTATCAAACATAGTAGAATACCCTATTGTTGCCTATTAAGATTTTGGTTTTTCTGGTCGCGAAATTAGCCGCCATGTTAATTGTACTGCAATGACGGAAATGCGTGTGTGTGTCGTGTGTGGACAGAAGACGATAGAGGAACACGAAGAAGACCAGTTGGTCAACCAAGGCATACCACAGAGCGTAAAGATAGACACTTCAGACAACTACTTCTGTGAGACCATTTTGCTACTACGCTTCAAATCGCTGACCAATGGTTTGTAGAAGAACCACTGCAGACCACTGTCATCAACGTTTGAACTGGTGCAGAAAACGGCAGCGTTGGTAGGCATAATGACATAATGTATTCAGCGACGAATCGCGATTTTGTCTAGATATGCAAGATGGCCGTAGAAGGGTAAGACACTGCCGTGGAAAGCGAACTGATATCGGGTTTGTAGTCGTAAGGCATGTAAACATGAGTGTTAAGGAAATGGTTTGGGGGACTATTGCCTTTGATAGCCGATCACCACGTTTGTTTATTTGAGGCAGTAAAGTTTAATTTTAAAAAGATTTATTTACTGTGATGGTTATCTTTTTTATAAATATATATGAAGAATCAAGTATGGTTAATCGTTTGTTTGTCATTAATTAATTAAATTTTAAATCAAATATTTATAGTTAAATTTCTTATTCAGAACATATACCAAATGGTTTATTTATTGTTGAAAATATATACATAAATTTTTCTACAAAAATCTCCCTTTAGTTTCCTATCTTGGGAGACATGTTTACGATTATTTATTGGTGAGCACATTCTAAATAAATTCTGCATTTTCTCGTTTATTTTTTTTTACAAAAATAAGCGTCTACTGTAGACTGTTAATTTATTTTTTCCAAAGTTGCTTAACACGAAAATGGTAACAGTTTTGTAAAAAATGCATTGTTTCGTGATTTAATTATAGTCGTCGCGACGCTCAACGACCTTCTTACTTTTAGAACAATGAAAAATAAGTGGATACATATAGCAATAACTATTTTGGAACTTGAATTTTGGTAATTTTTTCAATTGTACAAACACCTCTAGTAATGATAAATCGTTTCAATGTAAAAAATAAGTAACAAAAAAACTAGCAATATTTATATCTGCGAATAAGCTTAAATATTCAACTTAGTTAGTTCTTCACCTTAATGCGTTGTTATTTCAAACAATTGTTTAAAAAATTTAGAAAAACTGCATGTGAAAAGAATTAGTAGCCATAGATCTATTTTACTAATACATATACTTTGTAAAATATTTGATTAAAGCCTTAAATAGTACAATAGTTTGAATAATACATTTAAAAAAATTTAAACAGTATTGATAACAATAGAGCATGTTACTATAGTTTATTTCTTAATGTCTGACAGCACAGTAGCGTCATTAAATATTCAAATGGAAAATTATCTCTTACAGAGTGATCCCTAAGAATTTTACAAGTAAATACTAAAATTCTAATGCAAAACAAGTAGGTGTCTTCTGTATTGGTTATCTGTACATCCCTGTTTCAGCTCAAAATACAATATGGTAATAAAACTGAACCAAAAGCTAAACGATAAACATTGCGGCAGTGGCGGAGATTACGATATTAGTTCATTTTGCTTATTTAATTAGATTCGGTCAACATTACAGTTGAAATAAAATTCATTCGTTTAGGCCTATTAACAAGTTACATTTTTATTAAATTAAATTAATTAAAGAAAATATAGTTTAATTTTCATAATTCAAATTTATTGACAATGAATTAATGTATATTAAGTAAAGTAAACATACCATTTATAGGAAATATAAAATTCAATCTATAGTATCATCCTCTTCGCTGGCCATACAAGAATCATCCGAAGACTCGTCGAGAGAGATCACTATCGGTTCTATAGTTTGTTCTATGAGGTTATCTAAAACCCACATTTTTTCTACCTCTTTAATTACATGATTCACAGCATCTCTCCAGTTCTCTTCAGTTATTGTTGTCAATGAGTACTTCATGAGTTCACGAACATCTTTCATTTTAAATGTTTTATTATGTCTAGCTTATAGGTATTACATTAAATTTTAAATTTTCAAAACAATTTCCAATATAACTATTAACAACCGTAATATAAATCACCCTTGCAGTACTCGTTATCCAAATATTTAGACTCTCCTCATAATTTACATTTAAAAATAAATAGTGCGCACACTTTTACGTTTTAACTGTAATCAGTATGCGGAGCTTCTATCAGTTTTAAATTGTTTGTTATCGTTTTAGTTTTTATTTCTACTACAAAGTCACATCGACACTGGCCTGATAGGTAATTCATCAGCCATTATCCGAATTACTAGTTTAGTTTTTAGGTTTTACAGGGTGTTCGAAATCATATGATGACACGCCGTAAATTCTACAGTAAAAATTTCCTTGTGATGAAATTCAAAACTTCTATTTTCGAGTTGCTTTAATTCGATTCTCTGTATTTCTATAATTAGAATTCATTTTATATTAACTATTATTATAACCTTTAATACAAAATGTTCTAGCAGTCTGGTTATCATTTTATATCCGTAGCATAGTGTTTATTTAATCCATTATATCTATCACTATTTGTTATATTACTTACCCAAACTTCTATTTTACAGATTTATTCCGTGAATGTTAGTTTTATTGTGCTTAGAATTTTAAAAATTTCATTTCCTACAAAGACTGTAAATTAATTTTCTTTTGAACTATAGTTTAAATTAATGACATCATAAATATATACTAAATTTTAAAAGAAATATATTTACTCAATAACTTCAGACGAGTAATACTGTGATTAAAATAAAAAAATCTAATCGAATAATGTGAGTGGATGAAGGGAACAGACAATACGTGGGGGACGAATGTCAATGTCAATGTTCAATCAAGATACTCACCCCAAGGATAAACCCTGTATTCTCAAGTGCCAAAATTTAATAAAATTCTTAGGGAACACTCCTGTCAGACTTTGAATAACAAAATTGAAGCTTTCCTATTTCTAATGTGTCACCCCGAATTTCTTTTGAATGTGGACAGTATGCAACTGGCCCACGAGGATTAACATTATTTTCTTAGTAACACATAATTCTTTACACTTAACTGAGACATAGAGATTTTAAAATTTATTTTGTATAAACACTATATTTTTATGATTTTAAAATAATACTAAAATTAAATAGAAATTACCAAACACTACTAACACATCCAAAGTGACGTTTGCATTTACGGCAAATGTTCTAAGTTTAATTAAATTAATAGATTCAACATTATTGAAACTTCTTCTTCTCAATATGCCCTATCCTCAGTGGACGTCGGCGATCAGTATGGTTCGTCCGATTTTATTCACAGCAGATCGAAATAATTCTATTGATGTCAGACCTGTCCATTATCGCAAGTTTTTTAGCCATGATATTCGACGTCTTCCTTGCGATCGAATTTATCCTGCATTATAAGTTGAAGCAGCTTGTACTTCGTGTTGTTTCGCATGATATGCCCAAAGTATGACAGTTTTCATTGTTTCACTGTTTTCAGCAGTTCGCTGTCTTTTCGCATGAGTAGTAATATAGCCTCGTTGGTCACATGATAAGTCCATGAAAACTCTTAGCATACGGCGATAGCACCACATCTCGAAAGCTTCGATCCGCTTACAAGTAGCTTCGGACATCGTCCATACGTCTACGCCATACAGAAGCGCTGAAAACACATAGCATCTCAAGATTCGTGTCCGAAGATGAAGACTCAGGTTCATGATACAGAGAACATTTTTCGTACCGTTTCAATCCTTACTTTCATTTCGTAAAAATGGTCCCATTTCTTATTTAGCCTTGCTCTTAAGTATGTTGTTGGTACTCTTTGTAGTAGGGATCCATTCACGAAGAATTGGGCATTGATGTCCTTTTTACTGACTATCATAATTTTAGTTTTTGATATATTCCACCGCATGTTAAATTCTTGACATATGTCGACCACTCTATCGATCAGTCTTTGAAGTCCTTCAGCGCTAAAACTAATGATTCACAATTAAATACAAAATGTTTCTTTAACCTCTCAATTTTTACTGATCCCAATTCTGTTCACTGTTTCTAAATAATTCGCTTTTGTTGATGTAGAAAGGGGTCCTTTTTCGTGAATCAACCTTCGTGATCTAAATACAGATACAGTCAGAAGTCTCTACTGGCTATTTTATTTCAGCACTACCTCCTTGAATCTTTGTGAGGATTACCAGATACAAACATTCACTGATTTACGTGAAAAACTTTATTTTATTTTTAACAATTCCAATAATATCCTCTCACCATTATCTTGTTATTTTAATGACTAAAGTAGGAATATTCTCGACAAAGAAACGAAGTTTAAAGATGTTAATCTACCGTATTGCCCATTGAAATTTTATAATATATATGCTTAGAAGAACTGTGTAAAATAACGAAACTTTTAATTAACAAAAAAAATATTAAACATTTTTAATTCACTTATATTAATTCTTGATTTTAAATTAATTTTAAATTTTTTTACTTATTAAATCATAAAATTTGCTGTTTTTTTATTTTTTCATTTATTTACTTTAATAATTATTGAAAAATCGTAAATTATTATACATTATTATTTTGTTTTTTCCCCAAGTTTGGACAAAACATTCAAAAATGTATCCATTAAAACATCCAAAAGTTTATTCATCAACTTAAATTATTAAATAAAATAATCGATTTATAATAATAAAAAATGTTTTAGATATGCATTTATTAGAGAATTTTGTTATTAAAAAATCTAATGAGCAAAAATTATTTTTAATTTTTTTTATTATTTCCTCCTAACGCTTTAACCTCTTTAATTTTATAATCTACTCTAAAGTGTATGTATGATGGATAATATTACTTAGTAACGAATCAAAGCTATAAAAGTATTCTTGTAACATTGTTAAACATACATACATACATATAGTCACGCCTTTTTCCCGTAGGGGTAGGCAGAGACCACTTCCTTCTACTTGCTACGGTTTTTACACACATTTTTTGATTCCTCTACTTTCATCAGGGCTCTCATACATGTTCGTCGGTTGTTGGTACTCTTGACCTGACCTTTTTTCAAAACAATATTGATCTGATCGAGATATGTTCTATGCATAGCCAGACGTGCCTTTTTTGACACTTTCTAGCTGTTCATATAGCTATGCAGTACCCCATTCATTTGTTTTCCTGCCAACACCTTTCGCTCAATGTCACTGTCATACTTTCCATCTCTCGTAAACTTTAAATCTAGGTATTCAAACTCATTTACTTGTTCCACTCTTTCTCCCTTAATCAGAACTTCACAGTTTTTCATGCTTTCTTCTCTTTCAAAAACCATTACTTTCGTTTTGCTAACATTAATTTTCATCCCTTTGATTTGTAGGGCATCATGCATAAAATTAACCATCGCCTACAACAACTCTTTAGATGACGCTAATATGACTTGATCATCGGCGTAAAGAAGGCGATCAAATAATTCATTTTCAATCCATACACACTCTCTTTTAAATCTTTTAAACAATCGTCTCTCTATAAGTTAAACAGCCATGGTGAAACCACACATCTTTGTATCACACCGATGTTAAACCAGTCCGTGCAAGCTCCGTTTATCCTGACACAAGCAGTGGAATCTTCGTAAAGTTATTTCAGTGCTCGTATTAAACTACCGCTCACCCTATACATAGACAATTTCGACCACAATTCACTCCTCACCACTCTATCATTGGCCTTTTCCAAGTCTATAAAAGCGCAATAGACCTTCTGACTTTTAGCCAAGAATTTTTCGACTGTACCTCGTAATGAAAAGACCTGATCCATACATCTCCTTCTTCTTCGAAATCCTGCTTGCACATCCCATATTATTTTCTCAGTTTCATTCGTTACTCTTTTAATCAAAATTTTTGCATACAGTTTGCCGACTATGCTTAGTAAACTAATACCTCAGTAGTTCTTACAGTCCTGCTGCGAACCTTTTCCCTTGTAAAGCGGCACGATAACGGCCTTGTACCAGTCGTCTGGATAGGTACCACTCCTTCAACAAAGGTTAAAAAGGCGGTACAGCAGACAAGGTACCACGCTTTGTCCAGACTTCAGCATTTCATCTGTTATCCTGTCGTACCCAGCAACTTTATCCAATTTTATACTGTTCAACGCTTCCACAATTTCTGTCGTACTAATTTCACTTTCATTGCAACTTTTACTCATGTCTTCGAATGGGGCCTGTACTTGTGTATCCTCTTTTTCAAATAAACTTTCGAAGTATTCTTTCCATCTCTTTAAAACGCATTCCTCTCCTTTTACCATACAACCATCTTGGTTTCTGATTTTTTCCAGTTGCGAGGTTGTATTTTTACCCACGTTTTCTGTAACTTGCATCCTTTCCTTCTTTTACTTACACCACACACTTTAATAGCAATATCCACGATTGATCAAACATTGGGAAATTGTGTTTTTCTTAGTTAAATACATATTAATCCAGTATTATTGACACAGATTGTTTATAGGTTTAAAAATAAATATTTTTAGTTTTCACTACCTATAGCTTATTATTGGTATAATTATCAGACAAACTGTAGCCAAATTTAAATGTGGAATAATTTATCTAGTAAAACTTTTCATATATTGGCATTAATGTATGATTTATGGTTTTTAGGTTTACATGCAGAACTTTTTTATATTCGGAAAGGGGTGATAAATAATTATGCTCTAAATTTTATTGTTCTTATTCCGTCCAACATTGATTCGCTGTACTTTACATGGGAAAGTTTAACACCAGGACAACCAGTAAGTATTATTATTTTGTTTTAAATTCGTGAATAAGTAAAATTTGAATTGCCACGTCTTTTTCGTTCTCTAAAGAGTACTCTGCTAGCGGTTTCTCTACTGGCAAATTATGCCCGAGCTCAGCCGTAGAGGGTAGAAGAAAAAAATATAAAAGTGAGCCGCGCCACCGACTTAGACGGTATAAGCCGGAAACCCCTAGATCTTATAGGCACTAGCAGAGCCACAAGATAAACAACTATGATTATGGTGAACCAAATAAATAAAATTATAGCAAAAATATGTTGGATACTTTACTCACACAATAAATAATTAAGGTACACAGCTCAATAGCAACATCATAACAAATATAGTCAAAGTTAACAGCTATGGTAAAATTTTCTTGCTAAAACAAACCAAAAATTTAAAATTTACAACTTTATAAAATAACCAGAACAGAAGTAAGAGTAACAGACTTTACCAAGTTACAGAAAAAAAGTAAGACATATATAAATTAACTCATTAATAACACTAATTCAAACATTTACATAAAGGCAAAGAAAAAAAAAAGGTAAAACATATATAAGTTAACTCATTAATAACACTAATTCAAACATTTACATAATGGCTGATAATTCACTAGTTAACCGTTTACATAAAGATTTTCACTGCCAAAACAATCGAGTTTATTTAAAAATATTTTTACAATGGTTGTCCTTTAAAGTAACAAGATTGTAGGATATTTACAAATAAGTAGGAAGAAAATATATTTTTACTTGGACATAAAGAATTATTGAGGTTATTTTAATCCAAGTTTAGTTTTGGCATATTATCTAATGCAATAAATAGTTTCCAACAATGTACTATATTAATAAACTAAAACAGAACTTACTCGTGGTGTCGAAATGAGACACGGCGTTATATATTTAAAAATAAATCACTGATAACCTTTGGGTGTACGAATTCACATGTAGAAGGAAAAAAATAGGCACGTGACAAAATGTTTCACACGCGGTTTAAAAACAAATATATTAAATACTGAATAATATTATTAAAACAGTTTACAAATATATATAAAATATATATAAAAATAAATTTTAAAAATATATTTTATTTATTATAATAATTGTGCAATTCATGCAATAAAGCAAATACTGGACGTATGAGCACAAAATAAAATAAATACTTTTTATCGACTTTAAACAAGCCTTTGACTCAATAAAAAAAGCAAATACTACGGATGGCTCTTCCAACATTAGAAATATCAAAAAAATTAAGACAGTTAATAACAATGCCGATGCAAGAAACTAAAATCAACTTTAAAACATAAAAATGAAGAACGGAAGAATTTACCATTAATAAAGTAGTAAAGCAAGCAGACTCGCTATCAACGTTGTTCAACCTCACACTAGAATATTTGATGACGAAAATTAATAAAGGAAATCTAAGAACAGATGAAGGACATGTTATTGCATATATAATAAGTGATAATCGCAAAATCAAGAAAAATCACGAACATCTTGAACGAAATTGTAAAGCAATGAAAACAATGGGATTAGAGATAAACCAAGAAAAAACAAAAATAATGATACTAGGTAATAAGACAATACAAGAAAGTATAAAAATAAGAATACATGAATATAAAGAAGAGGAAAATTCTAAATATCTGGGAACCACACTAGATAGAATGAGATATCAAAACTTGAATTAGTAATTATAAATAAAGCCCTCCATACAAATAAATAATTATTAAAAAGCAAATTACTTACGAAGAAACCGAAATGTAGAACTAAACACAATAATTAAACCAATATTACTGTACACAGCAGAAACATTGAGCATGACAAAGAAAAAAGAAGAAGATCTAAGAATCATGAAAAGAAAAATGCGCGAGCTATATTAGGACCGATTAAAATCACAGAAGATGAGTATAGAATTAAAACAAATGAAGAAATTAAACAAGAAATAAAAGAAGTTATACCTAGTAAAAAAAATAAGGCAATTTAAAGTTAGATGGCTTGGGCACGTCTGGAAAACAGGAAATGGAACATTGGTTCATTCAATGCTACAATGGGACCCAGAAATTGGAAGAACACGTGAAAGACCCATATTAGGATGGCTAAAGGAAGTGAAAGAAGATAAACGCAGGGCAGAAGTGAATAATTGGCGAGAAAAGGCGTACGATAGGGGAAAATCGAGAGACATTGTAAAGAGTGTTATATAAGAGACTGGGATTAATCCACCCAAAATACGGATCTAGAGAGCGAAAGCGGCTTAGCCGCACGAGAGGCGTTTTGGTCACCATAAAAAATTATATTTAGTAAGTAATTACATGTAACGCACTAAGCTAATTTGGAATCCTTGGTGTAAGTAATATAACAAATTAAATAAAGATTATTTCATATCGTACAATTAGGCTGTATAAATACAATTTTCAATTTGTTTAATCATGTATTCTGTTTTAGGTGCATTATTCAATTCAAGTGGAGACATCAAATTCGGCAGCTTTACCACCACCAAAGTTTAATATATCCAATGTTGGAGTGATACCAAATTCAGTTCAAACCTTTCAGGTTTCATTACCATGTTCGGCAATCGTTGAAGCAGAAGTGGACATTGCAATAAAAATTAATGTCACTGTAACACCCGATAATGTCACAACTTTAACTTTTCGAAGGAAAAAGATTTGTCTAGAATTGGAAAAATCAACTACTTACATTTCTATGGATTCCATGCCGCAATTCACGAATTCTGCCAATATTTTTTACATAGCAGTTTGTTGCGCGATTTTTTTTATATTAATTCTTGCTTTCGTTGTTACAATGTATTACATAAAAGACAATAAAACTAGGCGAACAGCTGAAAACGGAAGTGGTCCTACAACAACAACTACTACCACATTTTTAGCATCTTTACCAAGAAACAGTGTTAATGCTTCTTCATATGGTAGCTTTAGAAGAATGCCCAGTTACTCACTCATTGACGAAAGGTCTAAGGATTTGCAAGATAAAATTACAGAATTGACAATCCAGAGGTGGGTTTTTTTCAGATACTGTAGAGCCTCGATAGCATAATGACTTAATTAAGTTTTGTGTTCCCTTCCCCTCAGAGCCAAAAATCTCTTTCTTAAAATATGAACTCTCAATAACTTAAACGAATAATTTGGGCATTGGACCACGCTAAATCAAAGTAATGTTTTGATAACCTTAATAACTTGAAGCAGCTATCAGTGACTCATTTTAAATGAATGAGCAAACAGAAGGTCCTATGTAAAAATGTGTTGTTATTGCTTGCACTTGTTTACCATATGGCTACAAGTAAAATTGTATACTCATTGTGTATTGTGTTTAAATTATTTAAAGCCTAAGGCCTAAATACAGTAACTTGTATCATTGGCTTTTAGCCGTTCTCCTGGAAGCATCGCTGTGCAGTGCATATTCTGAATAAAAAGTAAGATGAATTCAAAACGAAAATTGAAAATACTAACATACGCTAATACATTAAAAGCGATCGAAGCAGCGAAAAGTGGTTTAAAGAGAAAAGACGTTTCATCCAGTTTGAAATACACGAAATCCTTGAAAAAACAGGTTGAACTATTGAAGAAACAAGTATTGGGAGAAAACCTTTTTCATAAAAAATGGTTTTTTACAGACAAACAAATGTTTACTGCAAAAAGAAAAATTCACTTCATAGACAACTATACTGTACTTGATGATGTACCTCCATTGAAGGCAAATAAAGTTCAATTTCTTCCAACAAACACAACATCACAACTTCAACCGCTGGGTCAAGATATAATACAATATTTCAAAACATTTTACCGACAATAAATTGTTAAAAAAAGTGATAACTGATATGGAGATCTACCAACAAGCGCATATCAATCAGCAAAACAAGAAAAGCTTTACGATCTTTTATAGAGCAATGCAGTAACACAGAAGACGATATTTTCACTTGTTTATTTAATATTGAAAATAAGATTAATTTAAAAAGTTTGAATTGCTTCAAACAAAACAAAAAATCACCGACTTTTGGAGTAGATGAAATAAAATTGAATAATTAAACTTAAACAAGTGTATGTATGTAACATTTGAATTTAACCTAGCCTTTATAACTGTGTTTAATCCCTAAACAAAGCACATAAACGAAACTTACTAAGTAAAAAAATGAACCATTTAAAACTCAACTTAAACCCCTAGTAAGTTAAAAACTCAATAGCTCGAACTATTTAACGTTTCCCTTGGTCTCTATCTTATCGAGGTGCTACTTAATAATTCAGAGCTATAAATATATTTAAGAAAACACCAGTAATGAATAAAATAAATTAGTTGTTAATGCAATGTAAAGTTAATGATTTTTATTTACAATTAGATGCAGAGTTCGCCTAAGCAGTATAATTCTTGAAGGTACTTTTGGAAAAATCTATCACGGGTCTTATACTACTGAAAATGGCAATGAAGAGACTGTTATAGTTAAAACCGTTACGGACCATGCTAGCGAAGTACAAATTTCTCTATTGCTTCAAGAAGGATTATCTATGTATGCATTAAATCATAAGAATATATTAAGTGTACTTAGAGTTTCGGTTGAAGAACATATGGCTCCATTTTTGCTTTATCCCAACAAAAATTACACAAATTTAAAGATATTTTTACAAAAATGTAAAGTATCTTCTGAAGGAGTTCATCATACCTTAACCACACAGGAAGTTGTAGACATGGCATTACAGATAATACAAGCAATGCAATATTTACATAAAAAGCATTTATTGCATAAAGATTTAGCAGCAAGAAACTGTGTGTAAGTATTATAAAACTGCGTAATTTTATTTAGTAAGACTTTTTTAAAATTAGGAATTTTTTTTCCAAAAATGTCTATTATAAGTTTGATTCCAACAGTTAGTACTCTCATAACTGTAATTGCGAAAAACTAGTATATTTTTAATCTCCTATTACGTTTAATATTAACTTGAAGACCTATTTTATTTTCACAGATAATTCATTAAACTTAATTTAACCCACAAGATTTTATTACTTTAACTCTTAATATACCTATGAATATATTAAATGTAAGTAAATATTGTGTATAAACTTTTAGAGTAGATGAAAAATTAAATGTAGTAGTTGCTGACAATGCCTTATCAAGAGACTTATTCCCCTCAGACTATCACTGTCTGGGTGATAACGAAAATAGACCTGTAAAATGGTTGGCAATTGAGAGTCTTTTACAAAAAAGTTTTTCTCCGAGTTCTGATGTTTGGTCGTTTGGGGTTTTGCTTTGGGAATTGACCACCCTTGCTCAGCAACCCTATATCGAGATTGATCCATTCGAGATGGCAGCTTATTTGAAGGATGGTTACCGACTCGCCCAACCCATTAATTGTCCAGATGAATTGTAAGTATACAGATTATTTTCCAGTAAATTTTTGAAGTAAAAACTTCTTTAGGTGCATTAAGCAATTTTTAGTTTCTGTGAAAACTTATGGTTTCACGTCACCTTAGTGACGTCAAGGTTAGCGATATATGTAGATGGGTGTTTTCGATGTAGAAGGTGACAGCGACTGTCAGCAGTTGCCAAAATGAATGCTTTATTTTTGTTATTAATCTTTCCATATACAAATAATAACATATTTAGCACTCACTGTTGTACAGCACAGTGAATACTATTGTACACACATTGAAATTTTCACGTAATTAAAGGGTTCAGAAGCAACGGTGACGTCATAGCTTCTGTCTGTCAAAAAAGTGGCCTCGAGCTGACAGCCCACTTTTATTAAGTTATTTATTATTCAATGATTTTAATTTTTAATACCACAATTAATTTGAACATCCTAAAAAACCACTGTTATTTCATAGCTTTAAGTTTTCACTGCTGTCAGCAGTTACAATAACTGCCAATTTTTGTTTAATTTAGGAATTGGCGAATAAAATAAAGAGATACTATAAATTAAAATTTTCGTTTGAAATACTCAATAAAATACATTTTCGGTCTTTCCAAAATCATCAGTAAGCAACTACGGATGTCTTAATATTTGTTAAAAGTTAAATAAAGTGAAAAATCATAACCTGCAGAGATCTCCAGCCTCAACTTTCCGAGTGACCGTTCTCTATAATACGTTTTCAGAAATATACAATTAATCGTACATTCTTTTATTAAAATACAGTAAAATACCAGTAATAGTAAAATCTGTAGTGAATACAGAATAATAGCTTTGCTAAATTCTTTATCGATAATCTATTATTTAAACAAAAAGATCCAAGAAATTCCACGCGACATACAGTTCGTATGTTGGTGTTGGCATAAAAAAGCTCTTAACAACAAACTTGTTGCCGCAGAATTTGATGTAAAAAAATACTTGGAGGTATTAAAATAAGAATTTATAATTTTTATTCAAATAAAATATAATAAATATATAATATAATAAATATAATAAAAATGAAAATAAATAAATTAATACCTGCAACTAATTGCAAGTTAATCTGAGCTTTTCAAATTCTGCAAAAACAGAGATCCAAATTATTTTATAAGTTCGGTATGTGGTTAAAAGTGACTAAGATCATACATACATACATACATATAGTCACGCCTTTTTCTCGTAGGGGTAGGCAGAGACCAATTCTTTCCACTTGCTACGGTTCTTACACACATCTTTTGCTTCCTCTACATTCATCAGTGCTCTCATGCATGCTCGTCGGTTGTTGGTACTCTTGACCTGGCCTTTCTTCAAAACAATGTTGATCTGATCGAGATATGTTCGCCGAGGTCGACCTCTACCGACTTGTCCATTCATACTCGCCATATAAATTTGTTTCGTCAATTTTCCTTCATCCATACTTTCTACTTGTCCAAACCATCTAAGCATTTCTTTTTCTATCTTTGTAACCACATCTTCTTTTACAGCTTTCTCTTATCTCACTATTTTTTACTTTATCCAACTGAGTCACTCCGGCTATACTTCTTAAACTACTCATCTCCGCAGCATTAATCCTATTTTCATGCTTTTCCCAAAATTAACATATAATTAAATGACAAATAGACGTCAAAATTTAAATGTACGTTTAGAATTAAAAATTTGATGAGCTTTTCAAATATGTTAAAAAATTGTATAAAGTGTGATTTTAATTAATTTGATTGAATTTTGAAAATTTGTAAGAGGGTGGATTAGGTTAGGGGGACCTACTCTTTTTTCAGTATTTTGTTTAATTTTCTTTTACTGTCTCGCAAGCCTAAAACCATTGTATTAAAGGTTGATACTTCTAACTTTTTAAAATCTTAGTAATTTAAACTATTTATTTTTTGTTGCAAGATATTTTAATTAAGCATGTTTTCAGTTTTTTAAACTAGGCTGAATTTGAGAATTTTTAAAAAGTAATGATCCCAGTCGAGCAATAAAAAAATTATCATATTATTTTATTTACTTTTTAATGATCTTTAAAAGTTAGTTCAAGACACCAACGTGAGCGAAGCCGCGGGTAAAAGCTAGTGCCAAATAAATAAGATATTCTAATAATATACAGAATCAGATTCTTTAAATAAATAAAATTACAGTCGGGAACTTAGTTCATAAATCAGTAGGTAGTATAGATACGTTTATCTGTAAAGGTGTTATATCTTTCCATTTTCTTATATTCTTGAGAAACAACCACTACTTTTAATGCGTGTCCTATCTAACATTATACATTTTGTGCATTTTATGTATAATTAAACCGAATTAAATACATTGTTCTCATTATAACAAATAAATTATAATTGTATTCAGTAAAATTTGTTTTTTCAAGGTTTGCTGTAATGGCGTATTGTTGGGCAATGAGCGCAGAAGAAAGACCGACCTTCACTCAACTGCACGTTTGCTTGCAAGAATTTTATGCACAATTAACTAGATATGTGTGATTAAAAAAATTTGTATTAATTTTATCTTCCTTTGATAGTGGCAACATGACATTTTAAAATCAAATGTAAGAACAACTTTATGTACATGATTTTATTAAGGAAAATTACGTTTTTTTGGTCAGCAGGTTTTGCAGTTAAGCAGCCAAATACCTATTTGTAGCACTTAAAAAAATATTATTTTTTTACGTCAACGGTATTAACTTGAAAGCAAATATTATTTCGATCTGTATGTCATATCTAAACTCGCCTAAAAAAATAAAATGTTTCAGAACATTTACAAAATCTAATCAAGTAAATCAAAAGATGAGCTGGATTAAATCGAAAATGTTTTGCAGTAAGTTTTATAGCTTTCAGTAAATATTGTTGATTACTCATTTTACATATCATAACAAATTGTTTATAATTAAACAATAGCATGGATAAAATAAATGTTCTATAAACATTAAAAAAAATTATTTTAATTAAATGTACAAACTTTCTTGATTGTTTTCTTGTTCATTTATTGAATTTAAATTGTTTGTTTTATATTTTTTATTAAATAACAATTTTTTGTATATTAGAACGTTTTAAAAATGTGATGTCATTAATTATTTTTGAGATTATATTTAAAAACGTAGAAATAATTACAATTTAAAGGGCACATAAAACGTTTAAAACTGTAGATACTTAATATTCTAATTGGTAACTAATTACACTGTGAGTACTTAATACATATATTACATAATAATAAACGCAACCCTGTAACTAGTAGCTCTAGATATAAATAGATAAAAGAATTGATTAACTAGGCAAAGCATTGCACTGTTAGTATCACACAATAGTTAATGTTATCAAAACTATAGCAATTTGTAGAAAATATGTAGTAATGTTGTCACTATCATTGTTTAGGGTGCCAAATCTGTGTTCCAGTTTAAAATGTTTTACCAAAATATAGTGTTTATTATATTAGATCGTAATTTAAATATTAAAAAAGTTGTCAGAGTATACAAAAATGTACATAATACCTAGTATCAAAAGCAGAGTTTATAAAGTTAGTAACAAGTTTAGTATCAGATTTATATTATATTCTTACAATTAGTTCTTTCCATTTTATGAGCTGAATATGATCCCAAAACAATATATTGAACCAATCAAGAAATATTCTGATACTCTGGCAAGTAAACGTAAGATTCATTATTTGTATGTTTTTATACTTCTGTTTAGATCTATTATTTCAACTACCTAAAATGTTGTGATCTCTTTATATATACTTTTATTTCTTAGGTATGTGTAAAGTTGGGAAAATAATTGAAAATATCTTTATATGATTCAGTGTTTAATTGCAAAAAAACCGTTGTGTTTTTTATATAGATATGGAAAAACAGAGAGTTGGACGGTATTCAGTCGACCAGCACAAAATATAATCTATATGAATTGTCCCCACTTCGTCGACATGTGTTTGCGACGTTACTAATCAGTATGAAACTGTTAGCGACGGTGTGTACGTCTGACTTTTTAGGAAAGAGACTACGACGTATGCAAGAGATCAAATAATTTATCTTCTAAAAATGTGTTTATTTTTACCATAACGGCTTGAAAAATAAAACATTAACTTTTAAAAAATAAACTAAAAATTTGAATTTTAAAAAAACATTACAAATCTAATGTAATATAGGTCCTTGTTGTGCCAAACAATAGCCACATCTGTGAAACAAAAATAATCTCATATTGCTGAGTAGATTTGGTGTAATGTTGGCACAAAGTTGGATAATTTTCTCTCTTAATCCATTAAGATTTTAATCTTTCTTAATTTTGTTTCGATAAGCGTTTTCTTTCAGATATTCCCAAAAAAAATCATTTAGAGATAAATCTGAAGATCTGGGAGGCCACGTGATCGTACCACATGTGGAAAAACGATCAGGAAAGTTGTCTGGAGAAATTGTGTCACTGCTCGTGCATTGTGACTTGAACAACCATCCTTTTGAAACCAAATATCCCCAAAATTAATAGGAAGTAGCTGAACTGTCGGAATAATTTGATCTTGCGGAGTTGTAGATATCTAACAAAGTTTAGGTTACCATTGATAAAGTAGGGACCTATAAATAGCCCTCTAAAATTTCTGGCCAAACATTAAGTTTTTGTGGGTATTGTGTACGCACAGGAATACTCAGATGCTGATTTTTCCGAGACCAATACCTATCCTACATCAGTGGATTGTATTTTCTATGTAAAGTCAACGATAACTCGTCTAAATAATATGTTTTATAAAAAAACACAATTTGTATTTTTCTTTTCCATCATGGTTTCACCAAATTCCATGTTTTACAAATTTGGATATTGTTTGGCACCACAAGGTGGTTTATTTGAACCATTATTACATAAGATTTTTAATGTAATTTAATGTTTGTAATACATTTTTAGAAGAGAAATTATTTGATCTCTTGCATACGTCAAACGTCTCTTTCTTGATAAGTCAGACGTACACACCGTCGCTAACAGTTTCATACTGATTAATAACATCGCAAACACATGTCGACGATATGGGGGAAATTTAAATTAGAATGTAGTAGTTACTTACTTGATTATTTATCGCAAATATTGATTATATTTTGTGTTGGTCGACTGGATACCGTCCAGCTCTCTGTTTTACATTGAAATATCTATGTTCCACAAATATGTTTTCATATCTGAATAATTTTCATTGTGTTAATTTTTTGTTTTAAAAAAATTTACCAGTTATTCAGTTAATTCTTTCTTTTTAAAATATGACATTAAATAAACCAGCATAGTTTGGTAATAGATGTATATGTATAGACTTGAATTTTTAATGCAGTACCGATTCATACCGAATTGGGTACCATTGTCGTAAATATTTTGTAACGTTAACCAAATATTTATAAAAGTGTATTAAAATTGAAAGTAAAAAAAATATATAAATTGATAGTTTCGAAATCATTATGACTTGCTCTTTTCGCCAGTTAATTATTAATATTTTATATCGTCACTGCTCAGCGAAGATTTTGGGGAGGTAAGAGATTATCGTTTGCCATGAAAACAGAATAAGGAATTTTAAAAAACCATCGTCTATATATTCCATTTCTCCCCCAGCGTGCAGTATAATTAACCTTTTTCCTTAACTTTAAGGTGTTTTAATTTTTTTCCAGATTTACAGTGTCTACCCACTTCGTTGAATAAGAACTGTGTAGATAAGTTTCCCCACGATAATGTTTTATTTTTTTTAAAAATTTTATACTCTTTAATCTCACATCATAACTTTCCATTAATACATCTCTATTAGCGGGTGTTTTTTGTCACCGAAAACCTAATTTTATAAGTACTTTAAAATTGACTACTTAATTCTTTGCCCCTGTCATTCTGAAATGGAGCAACGCCTTCAATTAGATGTTTTAGAAGATGATCTACAAGGTTGCTTACCTGTCTCTACTTGTTCAGCTTCATTGTGGACACTGTAAAACACCTTTCTCGATATTCCTATCGCAACTAATACCCTTTGACGATAATTATTAATTGGAACTGGCAAGCCATGTTTTGCCTCGTTTTTCAATTTAATTACATTAGCAATTACCTCTTTTGTTTCCGTAGAGTAGTTTTTCCTATTTACTTTCCATTTTATATAGAAAAATATAACAGTAACAAAACACTCGTACACCAACGCACTCATACTACTACTAAAACTAAACCACACCTTTAGCCCCCTTCTACATGATTACATATTCCCGCTTAAAAATTTCGCGCGTACTTATTTTTTTACCTTTAAGCAGGGTTATTCGGCAACCGTCGTGTTTTTTTGACGTTTTATCCTACTCCAACATACTTACCGGAAGCTGTTCCTTACAATAATAATTCAAGTATACTATTTTGTAGTAAAGTTTTGTTTAAATTTATCTTTACATTATTTCACTATATACAACCATTATGCATAACAAAATGTTGGTACATGATGATGATGATAAAATAAATAAAAATCTTACAAAAACTTATTAATAAACCTGTCATAAATGTATAATTATTCGTTTCCCAACTTGATATGACTGTTTACTTTTAGGAATGCTTTGAACGTTTTAAATGTGTTCAAGATTTTTTTTATTTAGTATTAGGATGATGTTGCAGTGGGAACGTATTTGATATTCAAAAATATGTTCTATATTTTATGAAGCTCTTTAGGTTTTGCGACAATAACAGGCAAAAATGACACATTTCCCTTTTTTGTATGTTTTACTAAGCTACGATGACTACGACTTTCAGCTTATGAAATGTATTTTTGTATAAAGAGTATATCAAATAAATTAAAAAGTGTGTTTTATTTCAACCATTGATTATTATTTACCCACGACCATTTAGAACATTCAGTACCAATAAGTACTTAAACTTATTCTGTAGAGCAGGATTCGCCAACCCATCTAGGTCGCTAGGTACCGGTAGATCACGGGGCAATTTTGGTAGCTCACATATATACAGAGCGTTAGTAAATAAGTACGACAAACTTCAGGAGGTGATTCTGCATGAAAAATAATGACAGTTTGCTATATAAACGTATGTCCGCATATACTTCGTTTTAGATATACGGGGTGTTAAAATTTTCATAAAAACTGACGATTTATTTATTGTTCTAAAAGATATGAAAATTAAATTTGGTGGATGCGCGTTAAGATGTTTTATTTTTTGCATAAAAACGGCGCCACAAACGAAAAAGAGGCGAGAGAGATTTTTTGTCACAAATTGAACGAGGAATTCCCACCAAATTTCATTTGCATTACGGACCTGATTAACGAATCATAGGCGCCAAAGATCAGCCGCTGACGTCTTATGCTGACACTCAAGCTGGCCTTTCAAAAAGAAGGAGAATTAAGTAGTTTCGCAAAGAATACTCGTGGATTAGGCCCAAAAAAACGCACCCATAACTATTCCTCGACAGTGGCTAGAACAGCAAAATAATTTAAAAAATTATATCATAATAAAATAAATGTCTACGCGAAATAAAATTAACAATTTTTCAAAACCTACGTTCTCACGTGAATATACTAAATGAGTTAACAACCACATTAAAAAGTTTTATTTTGCAAAAAATTGCCGTTTTTAAAACGTAATATGCTGGTTTTTTTTGTGTTTGGCAATTTTAAAAATTAACAAACAACATTAAACTTTTAGGTCTGTGTCGTTTTTAAATTGGTTTATAACTAAAAATGAACAAACAGAATTATTTATTTAAATATACAAGTCACAAATGATTTTAAAATTGTCTATTTGGAGGTAACAAGCATTCCCTTGACAATTTGGATGATGTGAACGGATGTTATAGTCATTATTTAGTAGTAACTATAATTTTTTAAATATTTAAAACTTATGTATATAGTGTTGGTGCTTTTTTTAAAATAATTGCTTTGGTTAATGTACTGGAAAATTAAAGAATTAAATACACTAAACTACTATTTAGTAATTTTACTCAGAGTAAACTGATTAGTTATGAAATGGTTTTAACTTGTGAATTTATTCCAATTTTTGTCTTTTGTCATTGTACTTTTAAATGATTTTTGAGGGAAAAGTGCATTAAAACCGTTCCAGCCATTTGGGAAATAAACAACCTTATTGGTAGCGGACACTAAGAGTATTTATACATAAATGTACCATATTTCTTTTAAAACAAAAAAATATTTAATTTTTCTTTAATTTTGCTATAGGCAACACAGAAAGCACGAAGAAATCGCTCTTTATGATTTGATAAAGTTCCGTTAGGTGGCTACATCCGTTTTTGACAAGGCAAACAAGCAAACTAGTAGTATTTTTACCTAATTTATAAGTATTATTACATAAATAAACTCGTTTATTGTTTTATCACAAGCACCTTTAAGTAAAAATTCTCATCATTACAATAATTAATTTTTGCTACAGAAATTTAAGAAACAGTGGTAATTTTACTTATTTTCTCCCTACTGTGCAGAGAGCGTCACTTTCGGCCCACTACGCAAAACGAAGTTGCCGCTTTCCGCCTACAGTAGGGAGAAAAATAGTATACACACCACGGGCATTAAAGTAAGAAATGTCTCGGAACACATGTATGATGACATTTCTTACTTTACTGCCCTAGGTGTGTAATATACTATATCATGTTATCATTAACATACGGACTTATTTCCTTATAATATTAGAAAAGTTAACAGAGGCTTAGCGTGGACTAATACAGTCGTTAGCGGAGTCGCATCAGCGAGGCCCGTTTTCTTTCGTTCCCAAAGATCTACCCAATAGATCTATCCTACCAAACATGCTTTTACAAGACATTTATGATAGTGAAAAAATATAAATGCGCGGTGGGACAATATTGAAAAGCATATATATTTAAAAAAAGGTTTTATTTTGTAACTTGCGTGATTTAATGTTTTTACAAAAGTAATTTTCTTCGGCTTTTTGCTTTACTGAAGTCCTCTACAGAAAGTATTGCTAAAGCAGCCAGTAGGTCCTGCTTCATACTGTTTCTTAAGTAGTTTTTAATAATTTTTAACTTAAAAAAACTTTTTTCTGCGGAAGCTGTACTTACAGGCATAGTCAACATAATTCTAATAGCAATGTAAACATTAGGATAAATGTCTTCCAATTAATTTGTACTTATGTATTGAATCATCTAATTGGCGGAGTTTGGTAGATTAGGCACTAAAAGTTGCAATTCTTCGTAAAGCTCATAAGATGTCTGATTTCTCCATCTTAAACTACTACACCTAAATCATTACAGTGCTTCAAAGCATCCAAAATGGTTGTAATATTTAGTGAGTGCAGTAAATCTTGCGTTAATGTCTTGTAATAGAGCGTTAACCATTGTAATAAAAAAATCAATTCTGAATGTACTTTCAGCGGAATCGATAGTCTCATCTACAGCTTTATAATTAAACATTTTCTTTTTTGCGCACCCTTTTCCTGACAAGTCTCGTATTTCGTCAATCTAACGGTCGCGGTCTTTGAAGGTAGTTACAACGGCCTCGCAGTCGCACTTAGGGGCTTAAGGGTTTCTTGCAAGGCCTCAAACAAACACGCTTTTAAATTTGTGACGTTCTTTTTCGAGCGTAAAAGGGATCAAATTAATTAGTCATCTGTGGTAAAGTCTGGGGGCATCTCATTTAAGTGCGAGGCCGTGGGCGAGGACCCACTTCGCCCACGCCTAGCTATGCCACTGTAAGTTAATTATTGACTGTGATGGATTATTTTAAATAAATAATTTAAATAAATTACTAAAGAAACACATTGTAATACCCAGTTCTAAAAAATATTTTATTCAACAATATGGCTTAGTAGTTTGGGTTTTTACTATCCACTATTCAAAATGATTGTTTTTTCGTTTTGACAAATTATAACTATTATTTTATCATACACGCGAATTAATTAACAGAGGCACGTTTAGATGTTGCAAGGTATTTTTTATACTCAATAAATATAAAATAAGTTATTCAATTTACTTAAATCAGTAATCATACTATTGCATACATAAAATTCTTGCGACTGGTTGAGGTAACTATTTTCCTTAGCAATCTTTGCTTCATAATTTAAAATTATTGATTTTTTAAAGAGTTCGTCCCAATTGGAATTCGCACGAACACAAGTTGGGACACTTTGGTGGATGTTGAAAGACTTTTATTTACTTTTAGGTTTAATATTGACATTTTTTTATAGTGAAATATAGCTTGATATCCGTGCGAACACCAGATCCTCGTGCTTAAAAGCCATAATAATTGGTACAATTTTGCAATAATTATATTTTAAATAAAGTTAAATAAAAATTATATTCAATGAAATATAATTTTAATTTTTATATGCCACTCTAATAAGTCTGCAAATAGAGATATAAATTAATTCATTGTAAATTCCTGTACGAGTACTAAGTGACTAAGTCTTCCTCCACAACCACTGATTAAAAAAAACCAACAAGAAATTTAGCAATAACAAAGTTTTGAAAGTTTTAAAATTGGATAAATTATGACAAATCCATTTCCTGTGTTAAATTTTTTTGAAGTAGTAAGTGTTAATGTTTGCCAAAGTCTAATAACTTTTTAAAATATAAATTCCAGTTTCCAAAGCGATACCAAAACAAAATCATTTACGAAAAAATGCAAATGTATTTAAATTTGAAAAGGTTTATTTAATCTTTTCGTTTGTTATCCAACTCGACTGAATTTTAATTCTTGACTTATTTTAGTATTGAAATCCAATAAAAACGACATAAGAAACACAAGGTTCAACAAATTTGGACCAGTTGGGTACATTCAATCAAATCAGAAGGACTCTTGAAAATTCAATATTTCCTTTTTACGTTTTTTTTTCTGAACGCAGTGAATTATCTTAAGTTTTTTTTTGGAAATAGATTTTTCAAGAACGTGTTATACTTAAAAAGTCAATTGTAAAAGTCACGAGTGGGTAGAAGAAAAATAAACTTATTTGTGCAGATACGCATATTTTTGAGTCATGTTGATGAAGTTAAAAAACACGTGAATGAATAAAGTGTTTACAACAGACACTTCTCATTTATAAGTACTTATTAATGTTTGCGAGAGATGTAATTGACAGTTTATTTTAATAAAAGTTAATAATCTTTACTATGACTACTATTTATGAAGAATTAATGTTTGGTTATCACACTCTAAACTTTTCAATATACTTTCCGATAGTGATCAATCTAAAAGTTGCAGCTAAATTTTAAATGTCCTTACCAATCAAAGCATTACAGTTGCAGTCAGAACTCGTATCATATAAAATGTAGGAGTCCCACTAAAACCAGTCAGTGTTGGCATTTACGCTGCTTCTTCTTTACATTACCGATCTTCTATTCGTTACAGACAATCCCATTTTACCAATCTCTCAAATCTAACTCTAGCTCAAGTTCTCAGGTGGCTGCAGCTGTATGGCCATTGAGAGTCCTATAACGATACAGCAACAAAGAGAATCATGGAAAGACAGCTCTTTAGAGTAATGTCTATAAACAAATCTGTATAAAATGGTCCGCCATCTCTCTATAGTGGATTCTAATGAAAACAGATTTTTTAATGGAGTAGGCACTTGTGAAAACTGATATTTAGATCATGGAAACATTTTTCAACCTTTCTCAACTTTTAACTACTAAAGTTCAATATTTGCAAACCAACACTTACTTCTTTTTAGACATATAGTTTACTTTCGTGTAATTCAGCTAAGAAGTAGGTACGTGCTGGTGTGGCAAGGGTAATAAAGAGAAGGGTTTTGCTATCCTCACTCAATCATAAGGGTTTTCATATCTTCATAGGTTTAGCTGGTTCACTGCGTAGTTTTTTTCTTTGCACTTTTCCTATTTTATATTTTGGATCATAGTTCCAATAAAACAACTTATTTTTATTACTTTTTTAGTGTAACAAAACGTGACAACGACAAACAGAAAAAGTATAAGTCAATTATTATTTTGAGTTCAAAAAAAGCACTTTTTGGTATGAGAGCGAGATATTTTTATTTTTACTTATTAACACTGACGAGAATCAAGTGATCGAGAATAAGAGAATACTATACATAATTTTTACACAAGTGTGTTTTTTATATTGAGATTAAGGTCATGTGAGTGGGGCGTAGGTCGCTCCTCCACTGCAACCATTAATAGGTCTATTGTGGCTCACCCCTAGAGGTTAGAGTTCATAGCCCAATCCTGCTCTTCTCACGAATATCATGGTTGTATGGGGTGAGATTTTCCTGAAATCGGTAGGTTCTAAGTTGGTAAAAGCAAATATGTTGAACCTTATTCTTCCCAAGTCGGGGCATGAACATAGTATGTGTGTAGCAGTTTCGTCTTTCACGCAGCAAAACCGACAGTCCGTTTGTTGATTCAGACCTATTCTTCCGAGGTATCTTAGACGACAGTGTCCTGTAAGCAGTCCCGTTAGAATTCGCAGGTCGTTCTTGTTCCATTCTAGGATCTGCTTGGTTGTGTTTTTCGAGGGTAAGAACGCCTTCAAGTGAGTCAACCCTGGTATATCGGGCCAGTGCGTAAGTCTTTTTCTCTCCGCCCAGTCCGAAATAATTGTTTTGGCGGCACTTGTAGCGGTTGTCGGTTTTTTCGTTGCCTTTCATTCTCTGGCGCCCAGGTAGCCACAGCAGAGTCACCCTGTTGCTCGCACCAAGGCACTCCAGGGATTCGATGCAATTCCATACAAGTTTAGACTTTAACTTGTTGGAGCTCAGTGCTTTTAAAACAGCTTGGCTGTCTAAAATTATACTAATGTTTTTGTTTGCTAGAGGCCTGTTAATCAGCTCTCTTGCACACAATTCGATAGCGAAGACTTCAGTCTAAAAGATTGTAGTATACCTGCCAAGACTGGTAGATATTTTAATCTTTGGTTTTCTGTTGAAAACACAGGCCCCAACTCCATCTGGGGTTTTTTAACCATCTGTGTACATTACGTATTTAGTCTCTGGGAAGAGAATTTCTCCAGAGAGAAAATCTGGCTTTTTTTATTGTTTTTTTCGGGTGGGCGTTCCAGGTGAGTCTTTTATCCAGAACTACACCCAAGTATTTTACGTCCACCGTAAATTGAATGCTCTCTCCGTATAGGACAGGCTGCCGAAGCTTATTTAGCTTTTTCCTTTATGCAAAAGGAATAATTACAGTCTTTCGAGGGTTAACAGACATATGTTCCCTCTCGCACCATCTGTATACTGTGTTGAGGGCTTCTTGGAGGACGTTTGAGATCATCGCTTCAAATGTTCCTCTACTGTAACCAAATCATCCGCATAGCATTGAAAATCTACTTCCCGCATGAAAGGCTCGCTCAGCAGAGATTTGACCAGGAGTGACCACATTAAGCGGAAGAGTACCCCACCATGTGGACACCCCTTCGCCGCCCTGAACCTGGTCGACCCTTCATGCAGTGATGATATTACATATCGGTTTTCAATCATGCTTTTGATCTAGTTACAGATTTGTCTGTCGATTCCTCTATCTCTAATTGATGTATAGAGTGACTGTGGTAGGGCGTTATTAAACGCTCCTTCTATATATAGAAAAGCTGACAGCACAATTTTCCTATGCTCAAGGGAATGGCTGATTTTTTCTACTAGATTATTTAGTGCTAAATCCGTAGATTTGTCTGTTTGGCGGGCATATTGATGGGGATTTAAAGGATGTTCCCTAAGGTTACCCTCCCTGATATGTCTATCAATAATTCGTTCCAGAGTTTTCATTAAGAATGAGGTGAGGCTGATCAGCCAGATGGATTTAGGCGGGGAATGGTTCACCGTACCCGTTTTACGTATATAAACAACTCTCGCCGTTGACCAGCCCAGAAGAATATAACTCCGTGCTAGACTCGCTCTGAATAGTTTAACCAGAAGAGATAGTTAAATTTCGCTGCCCTTTTAAATGAGGGCAAGGAAATCACCATCCTTCCCCGGAGACTTGTATGGAAAGAAAAAGTTTAGTGCCCATTGTACTGATGCTGTAAAAGAGCCATCTGGTCGTTTTATTGAGCCGACCTCTTTCGTCGGATCTCTGTCGAAAGCCTAGTGGATCTCGTGCTGGCAGGTAGATCTGATATACTCTGACAGAATCTTCTTCAGGATTCTCGTTTGGCTTTTCTTATTTCTTTGTTAAAAGTCGTTAGAACTGTGCGATAGATTTTCCAGCATCCTGTTTCTTTAGCTCGATTAAAGAGACGTCATACTTCTTTTCTTTTTTGTCTAGGCTTTTGCTTCACCAAGGTGTACCTCTATGGCCCCTATTCTCCTTCAATGGGCAGTTTATATTGAGACCAAAGTATATACATATTTTATTTCTTAAGTTTCGAGATAACTCAACATTCACCACGAGAGTGAAACATTAACGACTTCTTTCGAGAGAATAACATCAGCAACTGGTTTTTTTAAAAAAAATAACCTGTACTTTAATAGCGCACATGTGTTTACATTAACCGAGAGTTGTTCTTAATATTAAACCCATGTCAACGTTATATTTTGCGATACCACATTTTTGGGTACAAAAATAACATTTTAAATAAATGTTATTTTTTATTTCTCGTGAAATGGATTGCAGACGAGTTTTTTAAATATGTATTGGTATAAATTAGGATAACACATAATAAGGGAGGATTTGTATTTGTAATATAATACATTTATTTTGAGCAATGCTTGTTTTTTTATATCAAAATAAAATAAAAAAAAGTATAAATTATGACTTAAAATAACCTTGAAGAAACCATTTAATTATTGGTAATTCCATTTTTGTTACGTAAACACCCTATTGTAACATTTAAAATTAATTGATTGTCAGGTAACGTTTGTAAATCCGAAATCTATAACTAATTGTAAGAGCATATTGATTTCATGATATTTCAGGTCATTAGTTATAACTCCTTAATGTCGCCAATTAAATCTCTCCGATGTTTTAGAAATTGTCGTGATAGAAGATATTAAATTTGATTTTGGCTAATTTACTACTTAGAATATCTGAAACTTGGTGCAGAACGCAATTTAAATTCATAGTATAAGCAGAAACCGAAATAGTAATTTCCGTAATTCCTTTATACGTAGTTTAGAAATTATCATGAGTTGTTAAGTACATATACCGACAGCTGTCAAAGTTGCATACGAAAATAAATGGTAGAAATATGAGTACCTACTTATACGTCAGAATTTGATTAATCCATCATCATTATGCAAATAAACATTTATTAATTCACAAAATCAGATCCGTAATTGAAAAAAGCTGCTAAGAAATATTTGGACCAAAAACTTTTATCGTAAAAAATAAATAAAATCACTAAATTAATAATTAAATGTTAGCCAAATGCTAAGATTTTTAGAAATTTTAGAATAAATATAGTGATTTTTATTGATCTACAAGGTTTAGCACTTCTTAAAGGTAGAAACATTTCAACGTATTTTTAATAACATCGAAACAGAAAATAAATATCACAAAATCGTCAAGTCATTTTTTGATAAAAACATATGTGTGTATGTAAGCTGATAATATTTTTCTGTCAAATAGTGGTATGGTACCCTGTATATTTGCTACCAGAGGCGAAAATGAAAAAATGTTAATGATTGTTGTTTTAATCAAAGATTTTATTTATAACCTTGACAGTAAGATGAAGGAGACCAACATCCATATTATAAAATGATAATCGGCTTGAAACTTAATTGTTTGATCAGGATTTGTCACGCCAAGTATCTTCATGCTTATGCTCTAACAGTGTCACTAAGGGGTTTACAGAGATTACAAGTGCAGAAACTATGCATTTCGAAACAATTTGGATTACAACAATATTTTTTTTGAAATTTTACGGTGAGTACACGTTACAGCTAATAACATGTTAGTTTTGCTTTTGGAATAAGTACTAAAACATTTTTTAAAAACTACCGTGTTGAAAATAATACAATAAATGTTGTGTTGATTTTACTTTTGTTAAATATACCTACTAATATTATAGTTAACAAAGTTCTTAAAATAATCCAGTACTATAAATGTTTTAAAAATTTGTTGCAACAAAATAATAGGGGAACTTAAATCAGATTTAAAACAGTTTCTTTGTCTATTGTTGCAAATAAGTTTTTTTACTGAAATTTGAAAAATTAACTTAAATCATTTATTAGCAAAAGATTTAAAAATCCAACGTATACAACAAAGATATTTTAATGGATTTTATTACATTTTAGAAGAAATGCATTTTTCATTTTTTTAAGTATATGTTAAGATAACAGTTAAGTTTGAAAATTAAATAAAGCAAACTGAAATGTATAAAGCAATTTAAATAGTGTGCTTATCATAACTGATGTGTTGTTTTATTTCTTGTCTTTGAAGTACGTCAAAGAGACAAACTGTTTGAATATCTTGTGACTTTGCCACAATCAGCCACAATCCTTTTGTAGATTTAATGAAACAAAACCGCTATCGTAATTGCTTTTGCTATTAATAAAACCACACACCAACCCCAAAAATATAGTATAGTGGTGACCGAGCAAATAATGATACTAATTATACTTAGCAACAAATTAATGAACTAATTATAAATATTATCATATTACCAGGTTTAATTGTTATACCAACAAACTTGATATTTTCCTTTTAAAGGTTTATATTGCATAAAAAAACTTTCAGTGCGCTAAATTTTTTTATTTGAATGTTTATAAATTCTCCGTTTTATGGTTTTTCTATTAAATAATACGTATGTTACGGCATGAGAGTATATGTATGATTTATTTAGGAAATGTTTTTTTATTGCATGAATAATAATCATTAAAACAACATACTACTATGGAAAAAAAGTAAAGAGACTGTATTTTTTAAAATCAAATGCTATAAATATTGATGTGTATATTTATTTGGTACGACAATTTCATGAAATTTATCTTATTAGGCTAGAAATTGCATCGTTTTTTGTGTTTAAAAAGACTGTCGTCAGTGATTTTGAAAATGGAAAAATCTGTTAAACAAAGGATTTCCGTCAAATTTTATTAAAAAAATGAAATTTTTTGTTCTGCTGCACTGAAAATGATACAAAACTGTTATGGTGATGAACGTGTATCAAAATTAAAAGTGGTACAAATTACCAAAAAAACAACGTCAATGTAAGTCAAAAATCGAGGTCATGTTGATTGTTTTCTTTGGTTACCGTGGTGTTGTCCACAAAAAGTTTCCTTCAGTTAGCACTCTAGTCAACAAAGAATATCATTTAAGACTTCTGCGTCGTTTCGTGAGTCAATTCGCAAAAAATTATGGTGAAACAATTTCTAGTTTTTTTATCATGATAATGCACAATCGCATACTGCCATCATTATTCGTCAGTTTTTTATTAAAAATCAAGGAAATGTCGTTAAGTAAAACCGTATTCGCCAGATATGGCTACGGGTGACCTTTTCAAATTTCCTCGATTAAAATTACTACTTCTTGAACATCGTTTTGAGTCCATTGAAGCCATACAAGTTAATACTGTTTGAAGACTGGAAAAAAATTTTGCAATAAGTGTATTCTAGTAGGTGGGGATGATTACTTCAAAGAAGACATAATACATTTGGATGAACAAAATATTTTTTGTGTGTTTTATTTATAAACAGAGTTTACACGGACTGGTTTAATATTGAAAAATGTGTTAGACAGGGATGTGTGGATTCACCATGGCTGTTTAACTTTTCATAACCGGTTGTTTAAAATATGTTAAAAGGTGCGTATGGATTAAGAATGAATGAATAATCAGGTCATATTAGCATCATCTGAGGAGGATTTGCATGATGCTCCAAAAATCAAAGGGATAAAAGTCACTGTAAACTAGACGAAAGTAATGGAAGTATAAAGAGTGGAACAAGTAAGTGAGTTCGAAAACTTGGGTTCAAAGTTTACGAGAGCCGGAAAGTACGACTGTGATATTAAGCGAAGAGTGATGGCAGAAAAACAAATGAATCGGGCTCTGCATAACTTTATGAACTGTCAGAACGTATCAAAAAGGCACAATTGGCTGTGCATAGAGGAGTGCTGGTCCCTACACTTATGTAGCAGAGATAGATAAACATATTTATAAGGCGAGCGAGAACGGGCAAGTCGGTAGAGGTCGACCAAGGCGAACGTAACTCGATCAGATCAAAATTGTTTTGATGAAAGGCCCGGTCAAGTATCCAAGCAACCGTCGAGCATATATGAAAGCGCTGATGAGTAGAAAAAGCGAAAGACATGTGTAAAAACCGTAGCAAGTGGAAAGAAGTAGTCTCTACTTCTACGAAAAAAATTACTTTTTGTCTGGTATAGGATATACCCTGACAAAATCAAATATTTTGTTATTTTTGGAAATATATAAAAAAATCGTTTCGACCTTACCAAATTCAAATTAAAAAGATTGTAACATTTTTGTCTTTTGTAAGTAAACCACATCTAATCTAATCCTATAAGAATTATTAAAATGATTTAACTTTCATTAAAATATAGTCAAAGCTTCTTATTCGCAGGTATACGTTCCGTAAATATACCGCTTTACAGCAACCGTGAATACGAAATGGTAATTTGTATGGGATTATAGGGGTTGCGTTCCAAGGTTGCAAAATAAGATAAATATTATAATAAAATAATTTTGAACAATGTGTTTTAATTAATATTATCAGACTAAAGCAATGGTTCAAAAATTTAATTATTATTTCTTGTATTGCCGCTTTTAAAAGGTCTTTCAGTTAGGATTGATATTCAGCAGCACCATTAACAATTTGCCATTTAAAAACAACAATCTTTCCTTAAAGGAATCAATTTTTATGAAGAAATCGCAAAGCTCACTTATTATCTGTAAACCTTCATTAAGATTTTTAATTTTTATGTAACCTTTTCACTCGTCGAAGCTTAGGTTGCTTTAATGAAACGGGGATTTAATATTTCCTCCAAGTTTGTCAATACACTGCGACCTAATATATCTACTGCAGAGGTGCTCAAACGGTCGATCGCGATCGACAAGTCGATCGCGAGTGCTTTTTGAGTCGATCTCGAGAAATAATTCCGATATAGAACTATTTACACAGATTTTGTTTTAGTAGGTAGGTTACTAAAACAATTTTAATGAATGAACTACTAAAATTTATTCGATCCACAATTGGGCCAGAATAGCCCCCTCATAACTTTCCTTTATCAAAGGAATGCGCGGTACTGGTCAAAGAAAAGTCGCGTTTTTTACTTCCGTCACTTTTTGACGGGAACATTCGAGACTTCGTTTGCGCTGATATAAAGATGCACTTGCAGGAATTGGAGTCAGTCTGAGTTGTAACTCGAAGGCAATACGTCGATACAAAGTTTTTTAATAAATATTACGAAATGAGTGCGGCGAAGAAAAGTTAAACGTATCATTTTAATAAAGATTGGGAGGAAGAACTTTTCTTTTGTATGATAAAGGATAAGTGTATTTGTCTCATTTGCCGTGCGTCAGTTGCAATACCTAAGCGTGGAACTTGAGAGGCATCATAAAACGGTTCATAAAAACTATGAAAAGGACTTTCCCCCACAGCATGAATTAAGAAAACGAAAAGTATTTCATTTGATAACTTGTTTAAAAAAAGAACAAACCATGTTCACAAGACCAGCCAAACAATCAAAAGCTGCGATAGCATCATCTAAAATATCTTATATATTGGCGAAACACAAGAAACCATTTGGAGATGGATCGATTATGAAGGAAGCATTTATTGAAGCGATTGAGACATTATTTGAAGATTTTAAAAATAAAACAGAGATTATGTCTGCTATTAAAGAACTTTAGCTATCTCGTCCAACTGTCACAAGGCGTGTTGAAGTCATGTGTCAGGACATGGCATATAAACTTAAACATGATATTATAAAAAGTACATACTTTTCTTTACAGTTCGACGAATCCACCGATATGACAGATACTGCCCAGCTGTGTATTTTTATTCGTATGGTATTTAATGACATGTCGACTAAGGAAGACTTTTTGACAATGATTCCTTTGAAAGAAAAGACCCGTAGTGAAGATATATATGAAGTCTTCTTCAATTTTGTAGCAAACTTCAAGCTACCAATATATAAATTAGTGTGCATTACAACCGATGAAGCACCAGCAATGACTGGAAACAAAAACGGTTTTGTCGCATTGCGTCAAGCTTATGACGATTTACCTTCATTTTTCTCCTTCCATTGCAATATAGATCAACAAGTTTTGTGTTCAAAAGTTCTAAACATGAAGGAGATTATGGGCATTGCAATAAATATTGTGAATTCCATCCTTGCACGTAGCTTGCAACGAAGGCTCTTTAAAGTACAGTTGAAAGATAGTGAGTCAGTTAAACACACAGATTTAGTTCTTCACACGGACGTCAGGTGGTTGAGTCGCAGGAAATTCCTAGAAAGGTTTCAAGAATTATTGTCCGAAATAACAGCTTTTCTGGACGAAAGAGGTGATGACACTCAGATGCTGAAAAACGGAAAATGGCTGACAGATTTGGCATTTTTGACAGACATCACAATGCATTTAAACACAATTAACTTGGAGCTTTAAGGTAAAGGAAAAACTATTATTGAGATGATAATCGCAATAAACGCATTTAAAAGTAAGTTGCAACTTATGATAGATCAAATGAAAAAAAAGGAAACATTTTCCGTCTTTGAAAGCAAGGATTCATCAGTCGAATTATCATATTTATGAGGCAGAATTATCAAATGTTTTGGGTCAATTCGAAACACGTTTTTATGATTTCAGTAGATTGGCAAATATCACATCATTTATGAGTTATCCTTTTTCGTGTAAAAATATTGAGGAATTAGCTACTGAAATGGAAAGTCAATTTAACATGGACTCATATTCTGTTGAAAATGAGTTATTGCAGATTTCAACAGATATACATCTGAAAGCAACAGCAACTGATACAAAATTCTGGTCTTTTATATTTGAAGGTAAATATCCGAATCAAAGGCAAATCGCCCTTCAACTGTCGGCAATTTTTGGGTTGGTTTACTTGGGCGAGTTTGCATTTTCTTAAACAAAGATAATTAAGTCAAAATATCGCAATCGATTCACTAACGAACATTTGTCATCATGCTTGCGATTAGCACTCGTTAATTACGTACCATCTTATGAAAAGTATGCTGAGAACATGCATTTCCACGCTTCAACAACCAAAGTCAATCTTTAAAGTTTAATACTAGAACTCTTTTGTTTTGTAACACCCAATAAACTAGCAATTTAGAATAATTAAGAGGTTTTTCATTGACATTTTAGAGCAGACCTACACTTACCTTGACTAAAAAATGCATATTGTGCGGTAAAACTAGTATCTATACCACGTATCCACCCTACCAAGACGACAATCCTGCATCATACATACTTGCGGCCTCTCAGAGTAGATCGATCGTAGTCTAACAATATTGAGGTAGATCGCCATCAGTTTAAGTTTGAGCGCCCCTGATCTATCGTATCCCCTTCTGCTGCCCAGCGATTCAAAATGTATCAAGAACTAAAGCAATTCCTCCAATCCTATGGCTTTTAGGAAGATTAAGATATCTGATGGTTTCAGGTTAGGTATATCACCCACCTGAACTGCGATTAAAAAAATTTTAGTCGCGAATACAAGAAGCACTCGCAATTTTTTAATCCGCGATTAATGAAAAAGCGAATGAAGGAAACGTGAATTAGGAGCTTTGACTGTACCTACCTACAACTATCATTTTAAAATATTTTCAATAGAAAAAATGTCTACAGTAACTTTTTTTTATAAAAGTACTTTTGAAAAAGTTTATTAAATTAAGCATCAATAAACACTCAATAAAAGTCCAAACAAAGAATAGGAACCTTTGTCGGAATATTATAGATCAAATACTCGAACGTTTATTATAGGTATTCTTGTATTATGTATACCGTTCAAATACCGGGACGGGTCGCTATAATTTGGTTAAAATTATAAATAGCTGAATGAACTGATTATTTCAAAATAGCGTTACTTAATTTAACAAACAACAGGATGCTTTTTTCTATAAATGTGAAAGGATTAAAGTATATTGTTTAACAGCATTTACTCATCAGAGCAACATAGTATACAGGGTGTTTACAAACTAATCTGAAATATTATTGTGGCCGATTCCTCATTCAATTTTAAGACTAGTTCTTATGAAGATGTGTAAAAAGTTTTGTCGTTATTGAGATACAGGGTGTCGAATTTTTTTGTAATAAACGAGCTCTGACTGTAAGTAACATTTGGGTATTATTGCTTTCGTTTGTGTTTAGTTTTAAATTTTTGACTATACCTACATTTACTAATGCTAAAATGAGCAATAGGCTTTTTTTGTATGGATCTATGGATTAGCCAATGAAATGCCTTAGAGGCTAGACGTATGTATGCACAACATTATCTAAATAACCGTTAACCATGCTCTTAATCGTGTTTATCTTTTATCTTTTACAAGAAACTGGAAACTGGATTACAAGAACAAAAATCTTTTGCTAAATCTAGTATTATTGGATATCCTAGAACAGCAAGACATCTATAACTTGACGAATATCTTAAAAAGAGTACAAGAAAAATTGCCACAGTTGAAGCACAATTCCAATAAAAATTTGGTTTGGGATTATCGACGATTATATATTGGGACCATTAGGACCAAAATTAATTTTCAGTTTTTTCGGAAGATGTACCTCTTATAATTAGAAGACGTAGTGGTTCATGACAATACCCCTTCAAATTTTGCAGTAATAGTTTGGGAATTTTCAAACAACGTTTTTCCAGACCGTTGGATACGACGGGATCTCCATACGCGAGGTCACCCGAACATTATCTTCTGGATTTTAGTGTTTGGGGATATTAAAAATTACTCGTTTACATAATTCTTATTGTAAATTCAGAAGATCTTTAAAATCGCATCGCAAAAGGCTGTAATATTTTTCGCAACAATTCTGGCTATTTTGAACGGATTCGGCAACCAGTTAGACGTCGCGTCGATTGATAGCTTGTATTTTAGCTAGAGGTGCACATTTTGAATATCTGCTCTGAAATATACTACTTTTATGTCATAATTATTAAATTAATATTATTTCCATTAAAGTAAAAAAAACTTACACATTCTGTATCTCAATTGCGACAAAACTTATCAAACATTTTTATAGGACCTTTTAGTCTTAAAATTAAATGATGAGTCACCCACAACAATACTTCAGATTATTTTGGACACAACCTGTATAATATAAAAAATATTAATTATATTGTCGACTGAAATTCTATTTGATATTCCACACCAGACGGGCACAACAAAGATGCAGATCCTCAGTAAATACAAAGGGAAATAGGAAAGTTTTGTAATATGGTGTCTGAGTGTTGGTGCATGTTGAGACGTGCTCATACCTGCACACTATCCGCTACGCTAAGCCGGTGGGCTCAGTTGTTTGTCAGCAGTGATAGTTTAAAGTGTGTACTACGGCAACTTGGTCACTAAATGATATTCGGGTGGTTTTACGGTATAACTTCGCTCGTGATTTAAATATAGACCAGTGCTTATAACTTGCACTAGGTGATGATTGTCCACATAGTACGACTATATTTAGAAGGTACTGAGAATAACAACGGGGAAATTTCAGTCTGGAGGACTCTGAGAGGACGGGGAGTACACCAACGTCTGTTGCGGAGGAAAACGTTACTGCTGCTGATTATTTGCACGTGACGAAAGTTTGTTTTTTTTTGGGTGCCGCATAGTCTGACTAAAGACCAGATGACACGACGTGTAAAATGGTGTCAGGAAACGCTGAAAATGTTTGATAAGGGACAATCTCGGTATGTGAACAACATCGTAACAGGTGACGAGACTTGTCTGTACTATTATTATGTGCCGACCAAGTCTCAAAACAAAGTTTGGGTCTTTCATGACGAGGAAACACCCGTAGCAGTCAAAAAATCACGATCAGTAAAGAAAAAAATGTTAGCTGTATTTGTCAAATCGAGTGGAATTGTGGAGCGTGTTGTGTTGGATACACAAACGACATTCACAGCTAAGTGGTACACTGAGTATTGCTCTTCCAAAGTCATCGACTCTATGTAGAACCTCCGACCAAATTCAAGAATGGGCACCTAGTTATTTTATCATGACAACGCTCCAGCTCGCCGCGCGAAAGCGTGCACCGAATATTTGACCACTACAGGAATGAAATTGCTTGAGCACCCTCCTTACAGTCCAGATCTTGCACCCTGCGACTTTGCACTGTTCTCCATGTGAAAATGGAGATAAAACAAACACGGTCCTTTTGAGTTCTTGAGACAACGAGTGCGCCACACGGGACGTGGCAGATGTAGTTTAAGGATTGGTTTCGAAAGATGAAGAGATGTATTGCCTGTGGTGGAAATTACTTTGAAAAAATTAAATAAATAGAGCTCTATTACAAAATTTCCCAGTTTCCTTTGTGTGCAATAAACGTGAATATTATACACGTGGGTTGATGTGTTAAGGAAACCACTTACAACAAAGATTGTTTTTATCCCTACTTACTCATATTTAAATAGTTATTGTGTATTATTAATTCATTTATTAAATTTAAACATACATATATAATATATATTTATGTAAAATATGTGACCATTTTACCTTAAAATTAAACTATTTATATTTACTTATTTTCTTCTTACTATATTTTTCATCGTGTCAATTTGACGACTCTTATTGTTTAATCCAAATTCTAGTTTTAATAATTTGCAAACTATTGAAAATCTTTTAACTTGCCCCTGTTAACTAATAAAAAGTTAATTTGGTACAGGTTAAAGTTTAAATAATCAATTCGTTACTAAACAAAATGACCAAAACGCAATTTAGGTTATCGTCTCAAGATTGCGAAACTCCTAACCAGTTGAAGTATTTACTACCTTCTTAATCTTTAATATTTCAGGTCTCGTATTAACAAGCTACTACTTCACTAAATTAAACACCAATGTACCAATTAATTGTCACAAGATCTTATAGTTTTCAAAATAAGTATCTGTGTAATTGGCAAGGGCCCTCATATGGACTTAACTGAAAGAATTGTTTCACTGAGTAAGAGGGATGCAGATTGCTATGAGGGGGAGACACCATGGACGCTGTCTGAGTGCCGTTTGCGGGATTCAATAGAAAAATCCTCCTAGTTTATTATTATTTTTTGCAACGTGTGGATATTTTTTAGGTTTTTTCACTACAAGGGCAGACAGTTGAGTTTCCTGAACTGGGCGTTATGCTGCCCGAGGCAAAGCCATCAAAACAATATTTTAACTTACAACTTAATCAACTTATGAAACACAAAAACTTTATAAGATGGACCTTCATCTGACATACAAGTCAGGAAAAATGACGTGTAAAAAATAAAATAACATAAATTCCAATTGTTTACTCTACTAAAACCCAGCTATAAACTATGTAATAATTATTCAAGGTTGTCTTGATTTTGAAAAGCATAAAATTGAAATAAACTAATGGTTTCCGAACCAGTTATTTGATAAGATCGTAGAATACAGGCACTGGCTTATTAACTAGCGCAATATGTAGTTAACATTTTTATACAATTATTGTAAGATAAAACATCTATGTTAATAAATTAAATATGAATAAATATATTATGGTGAGATCTCAGTTGAATGATTTTAAGTAAAATTTTAAAAATTTTCAGAAAATGTTGACGCGATTGATGATAAACTAGACTTTGGAGGAGACCATATTTCATCCCGTTCATCCATTATTAAAGATCAAATTGTCCACAAAAGTTCTTTTGTACCAGCCAAGCAATTAAGTGTTTCTAAATTGGATGATAATAACGATTTTGTAAAAGTAGGACTAGTCTGTACTAATGGAGGTTGTAACACAACGAAGTCAACAAGTAATTCTGAAAATACAGTAAAAACAGATGTTTTAGTTCACATCCAAACAAAAGTAGATTTAACACAAAATAAAAGCCAACCAGAGGATGATGTACCAGATATTCCAATAGTCATAGGAACTGACGATTCAAATTCTGATAGAAATTACTACAACGATTATAATATGAAGCATAAATCGATCTATGTTCCTGATGCTCAACGAAATTCTTATTCAAACAACGGTGCAAGAATAAACAGTGATTTTTCTAGAGACTTAAATCCGTCTAGTATTTCTAGTAACATTTATTTTCCTAATACAAAAGTAGATTCTGTCAACTCTTTTAAAGATAATGGTTTTGATATAGATTCAGGAGTAAATATTAACATCAAATCTGTTCCTCCTGTTACAGTAGATATAACTGAACAACTAAATAATATGCGCACCACCAAATATATGTCAAATGGTATAGAATTATCAGTACCTTACTTTGATACTGCACTTCATAACCATTATTATGGAGAAAATCCTCCACCGCAATTTGCTTTTTACCCCAGAAGAACAAGCATCATGAATCCAGTGGAGTTTAAGATAATGACACCAAGTTGGAAGCCTTCTTTATGGCAAAATCAATTTGGTCCCTTCAAACATGTTGGTGCTGCACCGTTAGCAACTGGAAAAGGATGTAACTGTCCAAATGGTCAAATTGGAACTGAAGTAAATCGGTATCCAAATTATAACAGAAGAAGTCACGTCTCTTATCAAAATACACGAAGTTCAATTAATGATCCTGGATCACAAATAAATGATAAACTAGCGCCCTTAAATTGAGGTTGAATTTATAAAATAGTCCATATTTATTTAATAAAAAGTTTCAATATCTGTTTTCATTTTTATTTTGGTATAACAATCTCATTACTTCATGATTTTTGCCACAATAGAACCTATAAAAATAATCAAATATCTAATACATTTTTATGTAATATAAAATGCAATTTTCTGATATAAAATATTTATTGATAAAAGATTTACGTTAATTAATTAATAACATTATTTTTAATAAAATATCAGAATCGTTTAGGCACAAATTTAATATTAAATATATTTAAGATGCCTATTCAACACAGCAACATAATTGCATAAAAAGTGGAACTGGATTAATTTGTTTTGTAGAAGATAATAAGCTACAAATTAAATAAACAAACATGAAATCATATAGGGTTAATAATAATTTTAAATTAGTTGGTTTAGGGATTCTTTGCTGTGTACGTTGTGACTTTGCCATTATCGTTAACGGTAGTGACGGATTTCTGAACGGTTTTTGGGTTTCCATTTTCGTTTGTAGTAACACTAGAACTTGAAGTAAAAACACTTTTAAATCCATTTGGTTGATCTGATGAAAATCTGACATTCACATTGGGTGCATTCTAAAAAAGAATTAGTTGCTCATATATTTTGCATCTACCATCATTTTATCTAATGCCAAATATACTTACTGGATTTTCGGGAAAAACAGAAGCACTTTGTTGAACACCACTTGGTCCTAGAGAACCAAAAGCAAATGCACCTTGTCCATTAGGAGTAAAAGTACCTCCCACACCGCTTCCGGGAATAAACTGAAACCTATCTGCTCCTGGGTATCCTCCTGAAAAAGAGCCACCATACGATCCACCAGTCCCACTACCAAAAGAGCCCCCATATCCTCCTCCATACGATGCGCCATCTCCACTAGGGATGTTTGATTTTGACTGGATTGTGTCGTGAACAGATGACACTTGAGCTTGAATGCTATGTTAAAAAAATTATTCAAATCATCTAAATATTATTCAAATTTTTTTTGATAAAGCAATTCCTGAAAAATGTAAATCAGGATATTATGTTTTTTCAAAACATATTTTGAAAGGGTTTCTTATTGTCAAATTAAAAAATAAAAGCAATACAATTACCTTTGATAAGACAAAATACTTTATATTCCATCTGTGTTAAGTTTTAAATTAATTATAATTTTAGGTAAAAGTAAAATTTGTACCAACAGGTAATTTATTTCTAGAACATATAATATTAATGTTAAAATAACTTAAAATATAGTTGATTAATTTGTAGAATTATATTTTTTAAAGAAAAAATTATACTGTATTAACATTTACCTACCCGTTGTTAGCACTCGTGTATGTTATGCTAGAAAAAGCTTCAGCTTTACTGTTTGGACTAGAAGATGCATATGAATAAGTACCTCCACCGCTACAGAGAAAGTGTAATACTAAGGAAAATAGTTTTAAAACATATAAATTAAACGAATAACATTGTATAAAAAGGATAGTGATAAGTTATTGACACATTTAAATTCAATCGTGAAATTTTAGTGTTATATTTAGCTGAGATTGTAACAAAAAGAAAAAAAGTTAAACTAATTTTTGATGCTCATGAATTACTAAATACCTTTATGATACACAGAACAACCTTTAAGAAACTATTTATTTATAGTTTAAAAAACATTATCTTAATCATTTGAAAAAAAAATTAGGTCGAAGGTTAATCTAAAACACTATGGTACAACTTTTAAATTTTTCTTTAAAAATGGCGATATCATGAAAGAATTTTAAACAATCAAAAAAACAAAAAATTTGATGCAAATAACAAACATTAATTAAATTGTATGGTTCTTTTAGTACAATTAAGCAAAAGGTATTTCATTCACAAGTATTACTTACTTTTTAAATAAATTTTGCTGATATTTATTTAAATTATCAAAAAAGGTGTTGAAGTCTAATCCTGATGAAAACGGAAAATTATCAGGGGGACCACCTCCGCCTGAAAAACTACCAGAATAGCCATATCCGTAGGAATTTCCATTATTACCTAAATCATTGCCCAAAGAATTATCTACAAAAAAAGTCACAATCACAAGCACATCATAACAAATTACGTACTGACGATTTACTAATAACTTCATGATAGATAATAGTTGATATTGCTCGGTTCACACTTTTGCTCCCGTAGTATACATTTTAGTGGAAGGGATATAATTAACTGTTACAATAAATTCCGTTTTTTTATTAATTTTCGCATATCATGACTTTTTCAAATAATAAACCTAATTATTTAACACTGTGAATTTTTTGTAGGTTACAATTCAAAAAAATTTAGCTCAAGTAGTACTTATAGTTATAAGCAAAAAAACCTACTTCTTGTTTTATATATTTTTCATCAATTTTGTATTACTGATTTTTAGGTATTTTATTTACTCTTAATTCACGTTATATATTTTTTACGGTTGATTTCCCGATCTGCTTCATTACAATATAAGTACACATTAAAAAAAATGGAAATCTGCTACTAAAGTGACATTTGATGCACTTTTAATAATAGTTATTTAGCGAATGCTAGAAATAATATATAAATTGGATTCTAGTTTTGGTAAAATTCTTAAATAAAACTTGTTATTAATCATAAATAATTTAAATTCAAAATACATTATTACTTTTTAATTGACCGTTAACTTAACACATCGGTTAAAACGTAAAATGCACAAAGACTGATTAAAAAAAATACACCTATAATCGCCTCTATATTGTTTAAATTAAATTTTAAACCACCATCACATATATTATTATGTCATGAGAGTAATAACTAAATTACAATGCTTTCAACTTAGCATTTACAAATCACGAAAAACACCTGCACAAAACCAAATCGTTTACTTCAATAAAATATTCTCAGAAATAAATCTTTTTGTTTCTATTATCAAAACATTTAATTACCAGTTATTTTAATAAATTATATATTAATTGGTCTATCCAAAAAATGTTTTTTTGGTTACTCATAGACATAAGACTTTTACTTTTAGTAATATATTAAAATTTTATCTCTTAAATAAATATTTTCCAGCTGTTTTTTAAATCTAACAGCATAAAAGAGCAAAATACAGCATCAATTTTATGTTCGACTTTAAAGTTCTTAAGTAGGTACTAGAAGAAAAAATTTAAATACATCGATTTCCAAGGTTTTTAAGTTGTGTAAAAATAATGAAAAAATATACAGTGAATACGAAACCATTTGCATACAATGATTTTTTTCATTTAAAAACGTTTTTAAGTAAATCATAAGTCAGTTTATATTTTATTTTCTATTGCTGATGACGCCGACGTGACTACTTTTATGAACATGACACCAAATGTTTTTTAAATTTTTTGAGAAAACACTAAAAAGTCTTGGGTATATTTTAACAAAATTGGTTTTAAAATTTAATAAAACAATATACATTTTTGTCAGACGAATGAATAGTTTTCATATTCAAAGGATAAACTCCATATCGATTAAGCATTACCTATATCTTCCTGAGTAAATGTACAAGGCACTTGAAGTTTGTAGAATCAAACAGTAATCATATTAAATAAATGAATCTATCAGATGCATTTTAAAGGTTGAGAATATTTTCCTTTGCAATTTTAAGCTTTAATATTCATTCTAATTTAAATTATGTAGTAAACAGATTCTAGGTGCGTTTATAATCTTAAAATATAGTCATTACCATTGAATAACAATAAATTAAATAAAAAAGAATGAATGTAATTTCTAGATGTTTAATGTTAAAGATTGTAAATATTTATAGAAAGTTTTAACATTTATTCGGTTGATAATTTGACTTTGTTTTGTTATTTTTATACCGTAGAAGGTCAAATAATAATAAGTATAGTTATCAAATAAAAATAAATTAAATCTTTGGGTACTTATATTTTGTGTGTAGTGATATATACCTACGGTATAACAAATTAATTAAAACACTATTTTGAGCAAGATGGTATAATAATAATTGTTCCTATAAACTCTATTGTAATCGGATTTCGATAATTCTCTAAAGGCACTTAAACTAATAGTAGATCGCTTGCATAATAATTCACCCCATCAACCCATCTTAATATAGTCCATATTTAAATACACCACAGTTAATCAATAAATGAGACAAAAACACAATAGACGTATCTTAACAAAGCTAAATCACATTTTAAAATCCTAATATACCAACATACTTAATGAGCAGTAAGAACGTGTCAAAAAAGGCACGACTGGCTGTGCATAGAAGGGTACTGGTTGTTGTGAAACTCGTTTGTAATCCATCTCAAAAGGCGCCAATCCAAAAATGTGGTGTCGCAAAAAGGTATAGAAATATCTAGAAAGCGTCACATTAAAATGGTAAGTAGTGTAGTGTGTCTTTAAATTTAAGACACTTGTAACTCTCGGTTATCGTAAACATATGTGCGCTATTAAAAGCGAGCTTTTTGGTTGTTGTAAGGCTTGTTGCAACCCATGTCAAGTGGGATGAGAGGGTGACCCATTGTTCCTACATTTTAAAATAATATACTTGTACATGTAATATCGCTAAACAGCACGAATATGTGGTTAATATTAAGAAAACATGTGCCTTATTGGAAGCAATCTTTTCTAGAAAAAAGGCAGTTCTCTTTTGAAACCTGTCGCCAAAGGTAATCGCCCCAAACCAGTCGTAATGTTCACTCTCGAAGGTAATCATTTGAAGTCGCGGATAATCCTCGTATACTCTTAGTTTCAATGTAAAAAACACTATTGTATAAAAATCTCGTAATCCCGATCTGTGTTAAATAAAAATATTTCTCTTGTACACCCAAAAAGGCTCTTTTTGGACTTAAAATAATAATAATTGACTTAGACTCTTGTTAGTTTTTCCGTTGTTACGTTGTTTTGTTGTTTTTTTACATTAAAAGTGATAAAAAGAAGTTGTTTTTATTTGAACTGTGATCCAGCATATAAAATAAGAAAAGTGCAAAAACTCTCTACACAGTGAACTAGCAAAACCTATGGTGATGTGAAAACCTTTATGGTTGAGCAAAGATAGAAAAACCCCTCTATCTATCACTGGTCCCTACACTTATGTATGGTAGGGAATGTTGGGTTTGGCAGAAAAAGCATGAAAGTGGGATCAACGCTACGGAGAGTCTCAGAGTCTGAGACGGAGTGACTCTGATATATAAAGTAATTAATAGTAAGATAAGGAAACACTGTGGTGTGAAAGAAAATGTGGTTACAAAGATAGATAGAGCAATGCTTGGATGGTTCGGACACGTAAAGACGATGGATAAAAGAATATTGATGAGACATATTTAAAGGGAGAGTGTACATGGGCAAGTCTATAGAGGTTGACCTAGACGAACGTACCTCAATCAGTTTAAAATTGTTTTGAAAAAGGTCAAAAGTACCAGCAACCGACAATCATTTATGAAAGTGCTAATGAAAGTAGAAAAGTGAAAGACGTGTGTAAGAACCATAGCAAGTGAAAAGAAATGGTCTTTGCCTACCCCTACGGGAAAAAGGCTTGAAGCACCGAATTATTATTATTATGATTGTATACGGCTGTTCAACTTATTCTTAGACGGTTGTTTCAAAGATTTAAAATAGTGCGTATGGATTAAAAATGAATAATTTGATCGTTAAATCTTTCCTTTACGCCGATGACAGGTCATATTAGCATCATCTGAGGAGAGTTGCAGGCGATGGTTAATATTTGCACAATTACCTAAAAATTAAAGGGATGAAAGTAAATGTAAATAAGACGACGGAGAAGAAAGCATGACAAACTGCGAGGTGATGATTGAAGGAGAAATAGTGGAATAAGTAAATGAGATTGTATACTTTGGTCCAAAGTTTACGAGAGACGGAAAGTGTGACTGATAGTATGCGAAGGGTGTTGGCAGAAAAGCAATTGATAGGGCCCTGATTAACTTTATGAGCAGCCAGAACGTGTTAAAAAAGGCACGATTGGCTGTGAATAGAGGAGTGCATTGAGGAGTGCATGAAAGTAAAATCAATGCTGCGGAAATGAGTAGTCTGAGAAGCTGGAGTAACTCTGATGAATAAAGCGAGGAATAGTGATCACGCTGTGCTGTGAAAGAAGATGTGGTAACATAGATAGATAAAGCATGCATAGATGCTTTGGACACATAAAGAGGATGGATGAAAGAAGATTGACAAAACATTTAAAAGGCGAGTGTGGATGGGCAAGTCGATAGAGTTCGATCTAGGCGAACATACCTCGATCAGATCGAAATTGTCAGGTCAAAAGTACCAGCAACCATCGAGCATATATGAAAGCGCTGATGAAAGTAGTAAAAGCGAAAGACGTGTGTAAGAACCGTAGCGAGTGGTCTCAGTCTACATATACGAGAAAAAGGCGCGACTATATGTATGTTTATGTATACCAAGTATCTCCTCAAAAAAAACTTTTAATTTAAGCTATGACATGACTCTTTATTAAAGTTAAAATTGGTAATTTTATGTTGTTAGACCGGTGACCAGTAGAACTGAACAGCAGTATAGTAAAGTAAAAGATTGTTGGAACAATTCAATTAAAAGAAAATATTATTTTAAACCACCATACTTCCTAACTTACAAATTTTTAAATTTTATAAGAATCCTGATAGTTTTTTAAATTAAATAACAATTAAAGTAATAGCTTTAAAATGCGAATATTAATTTTCTGATGTAAATTATAAATAGGATTAGCAACTCATTTTAAAAAAACAATGTTGTACTTTAGATAATTAATTTAAATTTTTAAATATTTTACTACTCGTAATGTTGCATCACCAAATTGTTAATTGCATAAAAAACTTACTAATTAAAAAAAAAAGGGGTCCTTGGTATATCCATTACATACATATAGTGGTAATTTCTGGTTACTAAGACAAACATTAGATAATTTACTCAACGCTTGTTATTCTCTATCCGATTTCCATTAATGCTCTCAGGCATCTAAACCATAAAATTATTCTCGAGAATACAAACAAATATAATTTAAAACCATTTTGATGATTGTCTGTAGCAGTTCCTTATTATAGCAGGGTTTGTGGTATAAGATTATTTAACAAGTATTGCGACAAAGGAGGAGCGGGAATTCCCGAATGTAAGAACTACTTTCAACATCAACATCTAGAACCGTTCAACTCTTTATTGTCCAAATCTCGTTTTATGTGAAAATTTATGTTCATTTTTGGTTTTTCACTTAAATTACTGCATAAAAAATTATTTTAATTTTTTCAAAGTTTTAGTCCCCCATTTTGATATTTTTTTTTAGGTGGGACATCTGAATCCCTTCAGGAAATGAAAGACATATAACTATGTCTTTCTTCTAAAGTTACAAATATATTGTATGCAATAAAAAAAAATATAAAGAAAAAATATGTATATTTTTTTAAATATGAAATTTAAATATAGGTACCTACATATAAAATCAAATTGTTATTTCATGGTACTTTATAAAACAATTTTCATTATCATTGCAGCAAAGATAAACAATATAGCAGGGGATCCCACGATGCTAAATGGGGATTTACACGATTTTGAAGATTAGATGATAGAAAGAAAAAAAGGTTATGTGTCACATGAAAATACTTGAGCGCGACAGATTTTGATAGTGTATATGCCGCACGTATCTCTTATATTGGAGGTATGTTAATCTGCCGGTTTTCATGGTGCACGGAAGTGTTGAAAACGGGAAACAAAAAAATTTATTCAAGCGCGTCAGATATTTAGAGGGGATATTAAGTAACTCGAAAGAAGCTCCCATTAAAAAGACTGACGATTCGGACATTACGCGACGTCGTGGTGGCTTTTTAAAAATGAAATAAAAATCGCCATTTTGAAATACTCGAGCGCGTCAGATTAATATATAGGCAACTCAACTTAATTTTCTAGTAGTGCTGATCGATAATCTAACGATTATGTGGAGGAAATTTTTTCTTAATCTGACGATTTGAAATTTTTTTTTTGCATACATACATCTTTTGCTTCTTTTACTTTCATCAGCGCACTCATATATGCTAGTCGGTTGTTGTACTCTTGACCTGGCCTTTCTTTAAAACAATGTCGATCTGATCGTGATACGTTCGCCGAGGTCGACCTCTACCAACTTGTCCATTTACACTCGCCTTATAAATTTGTTTTGACAATCTTCCTTCATCCATCCTTTCTACGTGTCCAAACCATTTTAGCATTCCTTTATCTATCTTTGTAACCACATCTTCATTTACACCACAGTGTTCCCTTATCTCACTATTCTTCACTTTATCTAACCGAGTCACTTCAGCTATACTTCTTAGACTACTCATCTTCGCAGCATTAATCCTTTTTTCATGCTTTTTCTGCCAAACCCAACATTCACTACCATACATAAGTGTAGGAACCAACACTTCTCTATGCACAGCCAGACGTGCCTTTTTTAACACTTTCTGGCTGTTTTCTGTTTTTTAAATAACTAAATGTGACAAATAAAATGCACAGAAAATACTTTGTCAACTGCTTTGAAAAAAGCAATCTTGAGGCCCCCAAGGCTCAGCGTTTACGCTTTCTCTTAGATCATTTCGTGCCATGTACCGGATGGCCAGATAAGATTGCAAAGTGCTGTATTTTGGAAACTATTCGTCGTAGAAACTTGTGGTAAAAATTTTTATTACTAAAGTAACCACCATCTAAAACTTTTAAAATGATTTTTCACTGTATTTCTTAATATACTAAAAAAAATATGTTTATTAATGCCAAGCTTTATATAAGTTATTTTTGTTTTACACCTTTTAACGTATTTGTTAATATATAGTGGTGGGGGATGATTGTTTTTTAAATAAACAGAAGTAACTTCTAAACGACTGAACGGATTTTAACAAACTTGGGCTCGTTGAAAAAAACATTTATTGCTTCATAAAAAAAGTATAAAACTTTTAATTCAAAGAAAACAGTTTGTAATATTTACTATTTCCAATGTAGCGTTCATATTTGGACAGTATATTGATGATTTTATTGTTGTTATACAAGCTTTCACTGCGAGATAGTAGTGTGGGGATGTTGCGAGTTAGTAAGGGATAGAGAAAAAGTAAAATGGAAATAAAGGCGTGGAGTGGAGAATAGATACTTTACTGTAGCTGCACGCACTAAACTTTATTGACGATTATTCTTAAATTATTTCCATAAAAATAAAAAACAATTCGACCGCGCTGGAGAATTTCAAGATGACGTTTTTTTTTCAAGTTTGTGACCCTTCCATTCCCTTACGTCACGCTCAAATTGTCAGATTATTGAAATTCACACTTTTCAGCATGTATTTAACCCACCTTACCTTAATTTGACGCGCTCAAGTATTTCTAACAATCGATTTTTTTTACTATTCTGATCGGCTGCCTTGGACGCGCGATCCTTATTAAGGACTTATATACGGTGAAGGAACCCAGCAGGGTGCAAGGTATCGCCCTTTATGTTAATCTGCCGCGATCTAGTAAATCCCCAAATCCCCTATAGGGCTCCCCTACTATTAAATTGGTGTTATTGAAACACAAACATGGATTATACTGAATAACTTGAAGTATTGTTTACAAAAAATAACTAGTAATAAATTTGCAAATGCTACTACAATTTAGTTATGGGTTATGATCACCATCAGTATGTAACCTTCAGATTTTATTTAACCGAGGAATATTATTTTTATATTTTCATTAGTCATTAACATTAATAACAATTAATCATCTTTGTGAATGTTTTAAACTGTAATTAAGTGTATTAAGCGAATATAACACCAATTGTGGAATAGATTTTTATCGAATTTTTAATAATTTAAAGCCTTTTCTTTTTTTTGCTAAATCCGATGTGGTAACTTGATTGAAACAGTATATTTTGTTGGTTTAATAAAAATGAAAAATAATCAAAATTGGCCAAATAAATTTTGATTTTGCGCAAATATAAGAAACACAAAAAATACGTCGAATTTTAAATCAAGTGGGAGGTTATTCTGCTGTTTTCAAGTGGCACCATTTTAACATTCCACACCTATTAAAGGAAAACCCAAGAAAATGCAAATCAGCCATATAAACAACAATTTATTCTTTTGATTTATTTATGTATTTATTTTTTATTTTTTAGTTACATTAAGCATAGCGAAATTATAACAAAAAATAAAATGAAGTTAATTACAAACAGCTTCTTAAATGTATTAACAGTAACTGTTCAAAGTGTGCTCTTTACAAAGTTTCGCTAGTAACTCGTCTACATTTTTCAGTTATTTTGTAGTTCCTTAGTTCTTCAATGTCTTCGGGAGCAGTTTTGTAAGCTAATGTTTTTAAATAGCCCCACAGAAAAAATTCAACTGGTGTTAGATCTGGAGATCTTGTCAGCCATTCTATAAAACCTCTTCTGCCAATCCAATGTCTTGGAAATCGTTCATCTAGCCATTGTCTAACAGCTAGTGCGTAATGTGGTGTAGCTCGGTCTTGTTGAAGGTATATATTGTGTTAATATTTCCCTGTTCATCAATTTGTCTTTCTAGTGACTGAGTAATAAGTAAATCAATTGCATTTTCTAATAATTGTAGGTAAAATTCTCCCGTTAGGTTTTGGTCAAAAAAAGTGGTCCAATTATTTTATGTCCTAGAATGCTACTTAAAAACAGTAGAATAACATTTTTAAACCTTCCCTTTGATTTAAAATTCGAAGTATTATTGTTTTTTTTACATTTACCCAAAATAAAAAGATATTTGGACTAGCTGGTTTTGAAATAAAAGCACTGTATACGAAATTTGACATTATTTAAACTTGTTTTCCTAAATTATAAATTAAATAATATTATTTAAATTATTGTAATATAAATATTTATATAAAATGTCCAAGGTTAAAATATTATAAAAATAAATATTTATAGATTTTAATTTTTACGTATACTGTTACAAAATTTTGGTTATCAGATTGGTGCACGTTACTTGATTTGCGTTTTAATTTTTAAAATTTTGTTAATATTTTTAGAGAAAAGATCCACTTAACTGTCACAGATCTGCTACAAACCGCAATGAGAATGGTCGAAACCCGGTGCGGGGAAGTTGACTTCACTGTCAATCCCTCCAAAACAGTGGTTGTACCATCCACAAAGAGAAGGAATCTGGAGAGTACGACCCTCCAGATTCCTTCTGTAACAGAGTGTGGTAAGGACTGCACTTTCGACAGTACAATGACTGACCTATCTCTGCATAAAATGTGCTATGAATAGCACGCCAACGGCAGAGATGGACCCCTCCTCAATCTTTTGCCATTACATCTTGTGGTAACGGCTGAGGCTAGTATGGCGGCGTACAGGCTGCAACTCACAAATGTCTGGAGGCCTAGACCCTATGGACACGCGAGGATCTCGGACCGAATCTCTGACCTCATCTTCGAGATTATCAGTGACTGGCAGCCCGTGTTCTTTTAATTTAACTCCAACTTCAGAGTGGGTCTAAAACCACCGAGAAAGGAGGAAACAGGCCTTCTAATGAACTCACGCTGTTCACGGATGGCTCAGAGATGAGCGGAATCTCTGGCGCTGAGATATATGGAAGAGAGACCCTAGATATAACTATGCGACTGGGGAGCAATACCATAATATTCCAAGCCAAAGTTACCGAAATCTTGCATTATAAAGAATCTAGGAATGGACCTGAGGAACAGGAACATAAGAATTCTCGCAGACAGACAAGCGCCACTCCAAGCAATTGGAAGTTGCCAAACCAGCTCTAAACTGGTGAAAGAATGCCAAACTCTGGCAAAACACAACCGTTTTGAATTAGGTGGGTGCCAGGACAAATGGGTATGGATGGCAACGAAAAGGCAGACGCACTCGCAATACTGGGTTCTGCAGACCCGCTGCTAGTGCCTGAACCTGGCATGGGCATAACAAAATCTGCTATCAGGGAGAAGGCCAAGTCTTGGCTAACCTGTACGCAAAACCTAAACTGGCTAAAAATCCATAGCCTGTGGCACAGCAAGAGAATGATAAGGCAACCAAACCTTGGACTTACTACTCATGCTGGATAGGAAAAAGCTCATGCTGTTAACAAGACTCGTCACGGGGCACTGTTGTCTGACGAAACATCTGCATAACATGGGGATCTTTTTTAAAAACTCAATATGCAGATTATGTGAGGATGGGAGGAAACAGCATTCCACGTCATGTTTGACTGTGACGCCTTTACTAGGTGGCGCAGTCAGTATGGGGACGATATAAACCAGACTGATGTGGCACGGGCTAAAAACATGATACGAGGCCTTTAACATTTAAATAAATAGCTTAACCTCGATCAAGATTAGCCAGGAGACTAGTTGGTAAAGTGTATGCAAAAATAATATAAGACGAAACTAATGGTTATTAAAAGAGAAGAAAGCTAGACAAACTGCGAGGTGCTGATTGAGGGAGAAAGAGTGAAACCAGTGAATGAGTTTGGGTTTAAAATTTTCAAAAGACAGATATTATAACTGTGACATTGAGGGACGGGTTTTGGCAGAAAAACAATTAAATAGGCCCTGTATAACTTTATAAGCAGCCAGAACGTGTCAAAAAAGGCACGACTGGCTGTGCATAGAGTGCTGGTCCATACACTTATGTATGGTAGTGAATGTTGGGTTTGGCAAAAGAAGTAGAACCTAAAACCTCCGACCTCTGACTCTCCTGCGAAAACAGCTACAGTTTGTAAACGTGGTGCGATTCCTAGACATCATGCTTGACAGCAAATTATCAAGGAATTATGGGAAATATCTCAAAAACTGAGAAAAGTTTTTTTACAAAAAAGAAAGATATAATAATTATCTTTAAATTTGTTTTCCAACATTTTTTTTGTATTTTTAATAGAAATTAAGGTATTCGTAATTAAAATTTATAAATAATAACGCTCAATGTTTTTTTTTATGTCGTAGGTATCTACGGAAGGTAAAAAACTATTTCAGGGACATAGATATTTTTTAATTTATTTATTAAAAAGGTATTAAAAATTTAATTTTTTATATGTCATTCTTTTTCTACCCCTTTCGTAGGGGGGCTTAAATATGGGTATGTCACTAACTAAGTCATCGTCCCCGAAGAAATCAATATCAGCCGTTTTTAATAGTTTTTATATTTCATCTCTCTTCCACCCCCTTCGTAAAAGTTTTAACATAATTAGTAATGTTACTACCAAACTGAGCGATCTAGAAAACTATGAAGTCGACACCAATATCAGCCATTTTTAAAATTTTCTCTCCTTTCCACCACTTTCGTAGGGTCACTATCAAACTTAGCGTTCCCAAACACTATGAATTCGGCACTAGTATCAGCCGTTTTTAAAAGTTTTTATATTGAATTCACTTTCCACTCATTTACTTACAGAATTGGAAATGTCACTAACTCACCAACTCCAAAAACTATGAATTTGACACTTATATCCGCCATTTTGATAGTTTTTATATTTTAACCCCCTCCCACCTCTTTCGTCTCGACAATTAGGAATACAAAAACAATTTGGACAAAATTAAATCAAATTTTTAACAACTTTTATAATAAATAAATTAAAATAAAAACTATATACCTGAAATCATTTTTTTGTAGTTCTGGAGATACCAGTTAAAGAAATTCATTTTTTGATTTCTTTTAAATTTTTGTTGATTTTTTTGCTACAGTTATTAATTATATCTCAATATCTCAATATCTATTAAAAAAACAAAAATACAAAAGTGTATAAAAAAAAATTTATTATATCTTTTTATTATTGTTTAAAATTTTTTTATTGTATCGGTTATTATTTCCGAAATTTAAAAAAATAGTGATTTTGAAGGTAGTTTTTCATGATTTTCTACCTCCTAAATAGGTTTCGATCATTTTTAACTATAAATACTTTAAATATATGTGAAAACTATTTAAATGGACATTTGAAATCCCATTTTATTGGACTATTAGAGACAATTTTCGACAAGCAAGCCCATTTCGATTTAACGATATATTTGAATTTAAAATAAACAAAATAATAAAATATAAATATTAAAAATTTTTATTAAAAAATTGCGCATCCGAATTAACTTCCAAAAAATGTTACTTCAACTTACCTGGATACGTTGCTAGACTTCCACCTGCAAAACTAGCAAATAAAACAAACAAAAATTGCAACATCCTTCAAGAAGATTATCGTATTTCTTATGAATGTATCACCTTTAACGAGTTTTATACTAAAATACTTTTAAAATGACGATAAAAACCGACTTTAACCGAACAACTTTTTCTTTGAATTTTTTCAATCTAAATACTCCTCAAAATGACGAATAACTAAATTTAAGCCCCTCTTTCTAAATTGCTTGCATACAGAATGCAAAAAATTGCACAGATTAAATGCAACGAGTTTATCTTTCATGTCAAGTTCACCTACTATCCAGTTAAGGTCACAACGAATTTTACAAATAAACAAATGTAGCGCATGGCCGGTTTTATTTGAATGCAACTTATTTTGTAGGATGTAAGCCATTATTTAGTGGACACTTTTTTGTTTTATCCAATCTAATGGTTATTGCTTTATGGATACAAACTAAACACAATTATTTTTTTATACTTATTATTTTAATAGTTTTGACTTACCAGTTTTACTCATTTTTGATGTTTAACTAATAATTTAATCTGAAAATGATTCGAAGACATTTTATTTCCAACATTATTCATTGAAAAATAATAAGTTTTTTACTGAATACAGTGTATCGTTACAACTTTTTATCTTTTTAGATATGTGGGATGTTGTATTTGATTACCCTATTATTTTTACACTGACAATGGGATAAAATATTAAGAAATCTCTTTTTACATCTTAATATAATAAAAAATAGGTCTGTAAAAATAATAACAATATCCTAATGGTTTTTATTTTTAACAATATTTAAATATTATTACAACGTTAAATTTAATAGATTTTTACTTTAGTAAAACAATTTGCCAAAACAAAGTCGACATATTCGGATGTTAAATCAATGAAAGGGTGGGTTACTTGCTCGTACTTAAAAAAATCTATACAAACCCACCCAATTAGACAATTTTTTTGTTTATTTCAGCACAACTAAAATTACCGCCAGAAATTTTTTTACAGTACATAAGATTTAAAAAAAATTCGGTAATTATATTTATTTCAAATTTAATCAAATGCTTTGTTACAGTTTAAGTTAACACTTTCTAAGTTAATCATTGTCATCATTGCAGGTGGTAGAGTCTAGCAACGTATCCAGGTAAGTTAAAGTAACATTTTTTGAAAGTTAATTTGGATGCGCAATTTTTTCATCATAACACTCATTCCCGGTGTTTATTTTTTTCCTGTCAGTATTTTATTTATTTTTAATTCAAATATATCGTTTAATTGAAAAAGGCTTGCTTGTCGAAAATTATATCTAAATATTCATCGTCTAAACAAAATCTGGCACTCTTGACCTTGCCCAATTACACTTACCTTTAAATGTGTTTCGTCAATCTTCTTCCATCCATCCTTTCTACGTGTCCAAACCATCTACGCATTCCTTTATCTACCTTTGTTACCACATCTTCTTTCACACCACAGCGTCCCGTATCTCCTTACTATGCCTTACTTTATCCATCAGTGTCATTGTCACAGCCAGTCGTGCCTTTTTTGACACGTTCTGGCTGCTCATAAAGTTATGAAGAGTTCCATTCATTTGTTTCCTTGCCAACACCCTTCGCTCAATATCACAGTTATACTTTCTGTCTCTCGTAAACTTTGAACACAAGTATAAACACTTATTCACTTTTTCCCTTTCAATCAGTACCTCGCAGTGCTTGATATCAGCAGTGATATCTTCTTTTTCAAAAACCATTACTTTTGTCTTGCTTACATTCATTTTCATTCCTTTAATTTTTAGGGCATCATGCATAATAATAACCATCGCCTGCAACTCCTACTTAGATGATGCTGATATGACCTGATTATTGGCTTAAAGAAGGCATTTGACGATCAAATCATTTATTTTCAATCCATATGCACTCTTTTACAAATATTTTAAACAATTGTCCATGTATAAGTTAAACAGCCATGGCGAAGCTACACACCCATGTACAACACCATTTTTTATGTAAAACCAGTCCGTGTAAGCTCCGTTTATCCTGACACAAGCAGTGAAATCCTCGTAAAGTGGTAGTGCCAGAGTATTTAATAGTATTATGGGTTTTTGTTGTATGAGAGTTTTAGATTATTAAAACTGATCTTGTATTATAGTTTAAAGAAAAAGGAAAAATCAGTGATTTCATCGGTCCGAGACACCTGTTTACAAGTCTACGCTCCAGGAAGTTTTAATCCTGTCTAAAGTTACAACCATAAATTTTTACCTAAAATCGAACTAATGTCAATCACAAGTTTTAATAATATTACGTATTTTTATTTGTTTAAGTCTTTTTTAGACTGGAATTCCACTATGAATAACTTCATGTTGATATTACTCTTTTGATCATGTTATTAAAGTTATGAAAGTTTGAAATCAATTCATAATAGGGTTTACAAATACTACGTACAACTCATTTTCATTGAAAAATTCTAAAACGTTTAAGTTGACATTGTTCAATTTTCTTCGATTATCTCTTTAAGCTAAAACATCTTTTGTACAGCATTTGTGTAGGTTTAATTTTTACGTGTCCATATTATTCGTTTAAAATGAGCTACTTTTATTTTTTTTAATTTTTAACTTATGTTTTCTTTATAAATAAAAATTCAGCTTCCGTATATTTGTGTCCGCAAAGCTCGAAAAGTAGTCCATGGATGTTTGACTTGAAATTTTCACACAATGTTTAATGGAAAATTATTTTTTTATTTATTCCAAAAATTCCACAGAACAGAAAATTGCAAACGTGTTGCAAGGTTTAGGTAAAAGCAGTTTAAAAATACAAAAGGATTAAAAATGATTTATTTAGCTAAAAACCCATAAAAGGTAGTATTTAAAAGAATTTGAAGGATTAAAAAACATTCAACAGGATTAAAAATTATTTTATTTTATTTAGCTAGTATATTATAATTATTATAATTGTTTTTAACGTCATTTATTAAGAATTTAAATAAAAATGAATAAATTTGTTTGAAATATATTTGAAATATAACATTGTAGTTGTATACGTATATCTACTTTAAACTGTAACTTGTATGCGTGTTTGTTATTTATTATTAATCTATTTGTAAATATTTACATTTATCCAAATTTAAAATTATACCGAGTTTTACTTAAATTTAAATATTTCAAGTATAGAAAGGGTTTTGTAAGTTTATTACTAACCTACCAACAGTACTCACTCTCTAAACATTTCTATTTCAAAATGTAACGGGAATTTTTCCCTGGGTCAAAATCATCAGGTCATCTCTGGAAATTGGATTAAATTGTTTAGCTACTTAGAAGCTGGTGCTGACGAATCTTCCTTGGTAATATTTTATTTAAATATCTGTGTACACCCTTTGTTTGTAGTTTTTTTAGGTACCATTTGTAAATTTTTTGTACTTTTAAAAGCTTCTTGTAGTAAATTCGTTTTTGTCATGTATTCATTTTTTTGTGTTAAGGGGTTACATCTAGTCTTTTAGATAAATCTTCTACATAATTGAAACGTGAAATTATGCTTTAAAATATGCCAAATGCTCGCACTACATTTTTTTGTCAAGCGCCATGTAAATTGTAGATGTAGGGGGGGTCGTGAAGGCTATGCATCCTCTCAAGCACCTCGACCTATCAGATCTTTTGTGCATAACCCTTAATCTATTCGAAGCCCAGGATTCCGAGACTTCGTGCAAAGTTTATTAGTTTCCTGAGGAATATATATATATATATATATATATATATATATATATATATATATATATATGTATATACATGTATAAATTATATATTTCTAAACATATATATATATATATATATACCACTTCCTTCCCCTTGCTACGGTTCTTACACACATCTTTTGCTTCCTCCACTTTCATCAGTGCTCTTATGCATGCTCGTCGGTTGTTGGTACTTCATCCATCCTTCCTTTATCCAACCGAGTCACTCCGGCTATATATAGAGGAGCTAAAGAAGTTTTACTTCAGTCGTGTGGTCTAAAGCACACTCGTTTTTTTTTTAAAAACTCTGATCATTTACTTAAAATGTTGTAGGCTGTTTCAGCCCATTTTACAAATATTGTTGAATGCTATTGTTATTTACATTTATGTTACGAGTACTCGACTCAAAAGGAAAACTCATTAAATAAATATCTTGGAAATGTAGTCAATTTATTTTAATTATACCTAAACTATAATTTTTTTGCCAAACAGGCCTTTCATTTTTGAAATTACTACTTAAATAAAAACAATATTCTAATATTATCTTTTAAAAGCTTGGGTCAAACATAATGGCTACGTAGATCCATGGTAACTAAATATTTAATATTTAAAAAAAACTTGTTAATGTATTCGTTAACTTCTTTTATACAACAATAGTTTATTTTACTATTAATTAGACACAAGTGGTTATAACTTTATTAAAATGCTTTTTATAAAAGAAATAATAAAATATTAAATAAAAATATAATGTAAACAATTTGGTTTTTTAACAAGTAACTTTGATAAAATGGATTTACAATAATTTTATTTCGGAATTTAAAATATTATCGTCGTATTTCATTCTCATTTAATAAAATTATGGGAAAATTGTTTAAATATCCAGAGACGTTATTTTTTGAAGGATTTTTCTCTTTTTTGAATTGGTTCTGACTCTCATTTGTCTTCGGTTTTTCTGTACTTTGATTGCCTGTATTATCTAACATACTTAAATCAAAATTCTGTTCACCACCAGTTTCTTCATTATTTTGATTATTAGTTTCACTACCTTTGGGACTGTTAAAATTTTGTTCGTTTGGTTGATAAGGATATCGATTAAAACCATTTTGTTTATTCCGGTTTGGATTTGGATAAATATTATCACCATTTTGCTCATTTTGATTGGTATATGGTGGGATATTAATATTTTGCCCATTCTGGTTTGGATATGGATACATTTGATTTTCGTTTGGATTTGGGCGTGGAAAGAAGTTACCATTTGGATATGCTTGCCTGTTGGGATACCTATTGGGATATCTATTATTTGCTACACCTCCATTAGTATAAACGTCATAGACCTCAATGTTGGGGTTATTAAAAAACGATGGATCTCTAGTAATAAAAACGTTTGGTCGATTTTGATTATTTGGTTTCATTACAGGATACCGATTTCGCTCTTGCCAGTATTGTTGCATGTAATTTTGTTGATTGGGTGTGTTTAACTGACCTTCTCTTGTAATCTCTATTGTAACAGGTTGTCCATTTACCATTGTTTGATATTGTCTTCTGCGTGTCTGTCCACCTCTCACATTCGTTAGAGCACTTAAATCCACATTAAATTGGGCCTTTATATTAGAGGGTAATGTCTCAATTTCGATAATGGCCGCATTGTCCAGCGTAGCTCCTCTGCAAAGAGTTGCCAATACTACAAAAACAAAATAAGTTAGTTTAGCAGAAACATTAGAAGTCTAGCCTCTATGTAACAAAATGCGAAAACGAGTTACAGCAAGACAATATTTTTTCACTTTATTCCAATTTAAATGTATCTCTAATTTGTGCTTGTATTGTAAGTGTAGTCAAGTGTCATTTATTTTTCTAAAATGAATAAGTACGAATAATTCATTAGAGGAATTTGACTAGCCTATGATTACAGGTGAAATCTATAATTCCAATAACATGTAATCACTAAACAGTGGTTAGACTATTATTTTCCACTTTTTTGATTTATAGTTATTACTATAAATTATTTACGATTCATTATAATGTCAAAGTTAAAAGCTTAGTTAAACGTAAACGTGTTCGTATAAATCTTTATTTACACAGTTTTCGTTAAAAATGTCGAACAATGACGACGTCGTAAGTGCGACTCGATCTGTTTGGATAATGGGACAAGTTTTTGGACTTTCTTTTAGTTCTGCCTCTTTTAAACCGAAAAATACAAAACGCAATACAAGTAGAGCTATTTGTAGGATTACTTACTGGTGCATTTCCATAACGATTACTTTATATTTATCAGTGCAGAATTTTACTATGGAAATTGATTCAAGCAAAAATACGGTTATTCAAGCTAGCGATATTTTAAATGGTATATCAAGTATTGCAGCGGCTATAGGATGTTTACTAACAAGTCTGATATTCGAAAACCGTTTAACTACTGTTATACAAAATATCGACGTTATTGATCATAAACTTAAAGAATACCCCAAATGGATAACTTATAAAAAAATAAGAAAATTTTCGTATGCTTGCGTAATATACACTCTAAACTCTTGGATTTACTTTCTAATAAGCTACATGGTGATTTGTACTGACGATGGTATTGTTTGTTTTGGTTCGTGGATTCTAATGTTCAGCATTACAAAAATCTTTGATGTTAATTTAATACGATTTGTAATACATATGAGTGTAATGTGGCATAAGCTCTGCATAGTAAACAGCAACATTACATACTTGGCGGATGAAAAGACATCTCATTCGTTAAGTTTGTTTAGAGAAATGCAACGGGTTGATGCTATCGATTCCCTCAAAGAAATTTACGAAGAAATTTTAAAAATTGCCGAAGAAATAAACAGCATTTATTCATTTTCTTTGCTTTTGATCATAACCAATCAGTTTGTATCGATTTTTAGTTCGTTGTATAATTGTTTTTTTGGATACTACATTAATGGTAACTACATAGAACCAAAATCTTTTCAGGAATTATTTGTTCCGCTACTATCTTTAATACATCCTGGTGGTCAAATTTTAGCTACTGCAATAATTTGTCAATTAACTATTTCCGAGTCGAAATACACTGGCAAACTTATATTTAGAATTCCACTTGCAAGGGAAAACAAAACGCTGATGAAACGGGTAGGTAACCTTTATTCTGGTTCTTATCGACGCTGCTCTATTATCCATTATTCCAAGGATAAGTTATTCTAGTAAATTAATCCTTTAGTTACGTTCAATTAACTTTTGAATTTTTCTATTTTAAAATGTCTGTCATGAGGTTATAAGCAGAACTTTTTACAAGTCAAGTGGACATACAAGTTATTTTTTACTACCTAATTGTATTATCATTTTGTTTTTAGTCCAAAGATAAATACTTAAAACTAAAACTTTATATTTAAATAAAAATCAAAAATATTCGTCACATTTTTTGCTGACACATTGAAACTGTAGCTATTTAGGAAAACCCGGAATTCGCGAATTCCGTTTTAAGTCACATACAAAACAAAATATTCTGCTGCCGTTATAAATGTTAATTTTGTTAAATTTTTAGTAAAAAAGGTAAAAAAAATTAATCCAGACGCATTTGATTGATACCCATGTAAAAATGGTTACAAATAAAATGTCATTACTGTAAATAGAGCAGTAAATAAATCAGTTTTAAATTTAAAAAAAAATTAATTTGTTGGTTATATTTAAATGATTTTTTTATGACGTACCTAGACTTTTTTTAGATATAGCAAAACAAAATAAAAAAATTTTATTTCGTCCTAATTAAACAATATAATGCCAATGGAACTGACCTAAGACGTATCTTTTTTTTATAGAGGACGTATTATAATTTACCTTTATCAATAAATATGTATACAAATATTGATAAAATAAGAGCAGCCTTTGTATTTTTAAATTATTATAAATTAGTAGATATCATGTAAGTGTAACTGTCATTGTTTCAGATCAACCTTTTTTCTCTTCATATTCTACATAAAAAGTTCGATATAACAGCAAGTGGCTTTTTTAGCATAAACTGTTCATTATTATTAATGGTAAGTTTAAAGGTTTTTATTTTTACAAAAACCCAAGTATATTAATTTTTAATGATCTGCTGTGTGAATATTTTATGAGTGAATATTGTCGATCGTCAATTCACGGTAAAAAGATATTTTTTCATGTTTTTACAACAAAGAAAATTTAAAATTGCTACTTACACAATATGAACACACAAAATATTTTATATTCAGTTTACTATATTATTACGTAAGAGGCAAAAATAAAGTAAAACATAAAAAAATTATTTAAAAAATGTGCTTAAAGCAAAACAATATTCTCTAATGTTCTTAAAAAATACATCACTAACACAGTGAAATGGTAATTACCAAAAAAACGTGCACTTATGGTGATGCATAAATTTGAATAAATATATACCTACATTATACATTTTTCCCTATCGTACATTTTTTATTACCAATAATTTACTCCTGCCATGCGTAGATCTTATTTTACTTCCTTCAGCCATTCTGATCTGGGTCTTACACGTCTTCTTCTAACTCCTGTGTTCCATTGTAGCATTGAATCCTGCGTGTCCTAACCATCTAACTCTGAATTGCCTTATTTTTGTTACTATATCTTCTTTTATTTTTTGTTTAATTTCTTCATTTGTTTAATTTTTCTTTTTGTGTTTCTTATATCTTCTTACTCTTTCTTTTGCATGCTCATTGTTTCTGATGCGTATTGTAAAGCGTAGTTTGGATTGTGCAAAAGTATCAGAACTTGTATGCGATACTTGTGTATTTGACAAATCGCTATACAAGTCCTCATACATTCACTCACACTTTATGTATGCGCAGACTTGTTGCGTTGACGATAACGCATACATTAAGTCGCGACGCATTTTGCAAGATACTTCAAAAAAGTATGCTCATACTTAGGTAATTACTGTTGTTTTGAGGTTAACTATTGGTTTTTTGAGTGAGAGAAAATGACATCGTGGACAAAAGATAAAACGTTGTCGTTAATAGATCACATTCGGAAATCAAATGTGTGGTACGTTAGCAGTAAACAGTATAAAGATGCAAATGTGCGCGGTGATATATTTGAAGAAATAGGGAAACATTTCAACTGTGCGAGAAAGGAAATCAAAGACAAATGGCATAATATAAAAAGCCATTATATTAAAGCCTCTAAGGTTAATTCAGACATTAACATGTTGTAAACCCCTTGCCTTTCTCGATATTTCAAAAATGTACGTTGCCACCATCTACGTTTTTTTCGCTTGCTTTTTAATTTATTCATGATCACTGTACAGGCACATAAAACGAGTACACAGTTCTCAGTTTCGTCAGACATCGTGGAGATACCAACTATACTACGCTTTTTCAATGTAAACATAATCTTATACTTGCCACATGTTTGCACATACAAATATCTCTGCAGATACAAGTGTCCGATACACATGTGTATCGACAAATCCCGATACAAGTTCTGATACTTGTGCCCAATCTAAACTACGCCTAATATTGGTTTAATTATTGTGTTGTAGATTTTTATTTTGTTTTCTTCGTGAGTAATTTGTTTTTTAATAATTTTTTGTTTGCACGGACGACTTCATTTGTAGTGTCCCAAGATATTTAAACTTTTTCACGTCTTTATATTCATGTCTTCCTATTTTAATACTTCCTTGTATTGTCTCATTATTTTTGTTTTTTTTTTGGTTAATCTCTTATCCCATCGTTTTTTCTTGTTTTACAATTTCGGTTTAAGATGTTTTCCATGAATTTTCTTGTTTTTACAATTATTACTGTATCATCTGCATATGCAGTAACTTGTCCTCACCCTGTACTAGATTGGCTTTATTAATATTCTGGTGGGAGGATTAACGACATAATTGATAGCAAGTCTCCTTGCTTTACTCCTTTATTTATGGTAAATTATTTCGTTCTTTCTTTTTGTTTTAATGTTAATTTTGGTTTCTTGCATCGTCGTTAATTTTAACTGTTTTAACTTTTTTGGTATTCCTTATGTTTAAAGATCCAGATCCGAAGTGTTGTCCTTTTTATTGAGTCGAAGGCTTGTTTAAAGTCAATAAAAAGCATTTCGTATTTCATTTTATGCTCATACGTTTCTTTCAGAATTTGCTTTATTGCATGGATTTCATCTATAGTTGATTTACCTTTGTTAAATAAAACAGAATTATAAAAGATAGTAACAATTGATATTTTTTTTCTTTGAACTTGTTATATGTATTTTGATAACAAATTTTATTATATGTATGTTATGGAAACTACGTTAAGGAATAATTTCATCAAATTATAAATCTAGCCTTTTTGTGTAATAATATTCTTGTGCTAATTAAATGCCATGTTCATAACATTAATATGTCTGTTCCAGATTGTGGGGGCGGTAACCGTATACTTGGTAATGTTTATTCAGTTCGATCTTGCTTCTAGGAAACAAATATCACAATAAGAAAATATCATTAAATTGATAAATTTGTTTTTTTGTTTGAAAAAAAAAACATTCAAATTAAAATTGAACTTTACCATAAATTATACTGATAAAAGCAAAACAATGTATGCGTGGACTTAATATACGGAGTGGGCCACAGAAAACAATCCACTTCAATATTTGGCAGTATTCATTATATAAGGAAATGCTGGACTATTTTCTATGGCCCACTCTGTATATTGACACGGTGAATCCAAATATGTTATCAAAACTGTTCGTTTGTCATTCTCACGCTGCTCAATAAATTACAAAAATGTGCAGATTGATATGATTTTCGTGATACAAATCCACGAAGAGCATTTACCAACTGCTGAGTTCAAAGGAACACAAAACCCCCACCAAAAAAATTTGATATTTGATCCCAACAAAAACACCAAATTGTCTATCAAATTTTCATTTCATTGAGTAAATAATTTTTCGTATGAATGAAGAAGTACTTTTGTATATAAAGTGTATATTTTAAAAATTATTGCAAAGCTCTTTCGACTTTCGTCATCTTCAGTGCTTACTTAGTCAGGTAACAGGAAGTGTTACCATTGAAGACATAGGCATTTAAATTTAAAAGGCTGAATTCAAACGAAAAACATGTTTGAATTAAGTCGAAAGCGCTTTGCAATAATTTTTTACTTTATATACAAAAGTACTTCTTCATTCATTCTACAAAAGCGTATTCAGCTTCACACGTTCAAATAATTTTCCAACTCAGAATTTGCATCAGTCACTTCACCATTAATTATACTGAATTTTCTAATCATTTTTATTGATTTTTAAAATTCTGTTAGATCAAACTGATATGATTAAATTGCTTATAACAAACGAACAGTCGAATACTGCTCAAATCAGTTTTGAGCAGCGCGAAGATGACAAACTAACAGGCCTCTGATGTAATAATATTTTCATTTCATAGCAGGTAGCGTAACGTTTTTTGGAAACGTACGTGAACTTTATTGTGTTCTTTATTTATATATCTGTGTAAGAAAGAGATAGAAATGAACTGTTTACTACTGCTGGTATATAAAGGAGCGCAAGCGCAGTGATTGTCTTAAACAAGTGAGTAAAGAGCGTGTACGAAATTAAAACGAAATCAGTTATTTTGTAGTAGCCAAAAAATATGTTTGCCACCACGACATATAAAGTTGGATGTAATAAAAAATTTGGTAAAAGCAATGGACGGGGATGGGGAGGCATTTTAGTATCTGAAAAGTAAATTCCAACTTATAAGTAAGGCCATACCAAAAGAAGGTATATTTGTTGCCCTCCAATAAGAGAAATCTTAAAAGATCAAATGTTCAAATCTAAGTTGGTCACTAAAAAAAAAGTGGAATAAAAAGAAGTGCATGGGTAATTTTTGAGAATATTTGTCACAATTTCCTTGGAAATAAAAGAGCAGAAAATTACGAAGAATTAGTACAGGAAATCCTTTATTCGTATTAATAAGTCGGTTGCATATTGTCATGTGTGATGAGTAGGGAGAGAGATTCCACCAAGATACTGCGCATATGGAATTAAGGCTGGTGGTCCTCATCAATGTTAGCAGATTTTTTTCTGTGAAATAAATCAAAAAACAGCACACAAAAATTATAATAGAAAACGGTCTACCAAATAGTTGTTACTTTTTTTTTTAAGTAAGGTTGGTTTTTTTAATTTAAGTATGCATTTTACCCGTATTTAATATGTCAATACCGGTACGTGACAGAGTAAATATGTAAACAGATTTTGATTCAGCAAACCAAAGTCAATATAAATCACACGGCAACGTTCTTGCTTTCGATGTTTTTTTTTTGTCGACCAGTGTTATTAGTTTCTAAGTTAATCGTTCTGGCAACATTGATTATGCAATAATTTTCAATTTCAAAACATTTAACCAAATTTGTTTTAAAATAATGTTAATAGGGTCGAGAATTTGCTAAAATTTTATTTTATTCCCATAGAATACCCAGAATCCTTTTACTATTTTATAATACTTAAAATATAGTCATTATGAAATTATTATTAATAACATAATAACAACATTCACACTCTAGAGTGAGAATATTCATTCTGTAACAGTTGTTTCTTATGGGGTTTGCATATATTTTCATTCTATCACTTGTTACAGTTTGGATATTACGTAATTGTTTTAAACAATAGCGATTTCCATGAATGTCAAAGTCAAATAAACTCTTCGAAGTAAATGTCAGTTTCCAAGTAAATTGGCGACGCGTCGTTCTTAAAAGTTTTGTATAAAAATGAGCAAGAATTTAAGTGAATCAGATTTAGAATTTGAAAATACTTCTCCTGAGAATACAAATTACGCTAATAACATAACAGAAAACCTACTTCCTCAAAAATCAAAACAGGAATATGAAAAATATTATACCATGTTAAGAGATTGGCACCAACAAAAAGGAACAGAATCCTTTTTAGAAAACGTTTTGATTGCATTTTTTGGTAAATTATTAAAGAAATAGAAATCATCCACCATATGGAAAATATACTCCGTTATTAAATCCACTTTAAACGTAAAACATAATATCGATATATCTAGATACAAAAAATAAAAAAGTTCTTCCGAAAAGTAGGTATCTACCTAAGAAATCAAAAAAATTTACTGAACAAAATATTAAAGGTTTTTTAGAAAATGCTCCAAATGAAATATATTTAGCAAAAAAGGTTATAAATATTTTTAATTAGGTATCAATTTTGATAATATTTAAACTTTTATGTTGCCCTTATCTTGATGTTTTGGGAGCTTGTCCTAAAAATGAACTGTATAATATTAAAATTCAAAATATAAAAGATTTGGGATCCTCATTATCAATTGTTATTCCCAACACAAAAACAAAAAAAACAAGAGAGTTCATGATTACTGGATATTTTTATAATATTATCAAAAAATATTGGGCTCTGAGACCTTCAAACATCCCTTTTAATAATTTTTTTAAAATTTTCAAAAAAAATGTACAAAACAAGTAATCGGGATCTAATAAGCTGGGAAATATGTCCAAACAATTTGTCACATATCTTAATTTAAATAATCCACAAGATTATACTAGGCACCGTTTCCGTCGAACCTCAGCCACTACATTAGTAAATACAGGTGCAGACACAATAACTTTAAAAAGGCATGGAGGTTGGAAGTCTACTCAAGTAGCAGAAGGCTACATAGAAAATTCCAAACAATACAAAATAAATATAGCAAACCAATTAATTTCTTCCATAAATAAAATTAATTTGACAGAAAAATCCCCTCAACCTCAAATTCTTTCTGTTACACGAACGTTACATCTGCCTCATCCAATCAATCTGTTGTAAAAAACTTTACAGTAAATATTTCAAATGCACCGGTATTTCATTTTTATAACTGTACCAACAAAATAAGTACTAATATTAATACTAATTAATACATATTTATGTTTCAATAAATTACTTAAATCCTAAGTATTTTTTATTTAAATTCTTTGGTCGAAAAAATCGTCTGTTACACGGTTAGAATCTACTATTTAAAATTCGTGATCCTATTGCCAGGAATTTCAGTGAAAATTGATTAATTTAATGAATTGTAATTTTGAGCTGTAAATTTGTAAAAACAAAATTTATTGAAACAGTAATTTTAAGAAAATCAATTAAAACTTTGTTAAAGAAAATTAAATTTCTGTATAAAAATTACCATTGTTTTTAAAAATTAATTGATGATTATTAACAGCAATAAATAATTAGATATTTGTTTACGTAACCATAACAATACCATAACCATACCTTTAATTATTACTTTAGTGGAATAAATCTTTGACAATGTTTAATTTATAATTAATCAAATATTAAAACAGGTTAATAACGCAGATTCAAAATATACTAATAATAGTATTTACATTAGACTTCATAATAGGTAAAACACTCATAAAAAATGTCCAAAGAACACGACTATATCAGTTTATACAACAAATACTTGGACACTTCTCTTTAAATACATAGGTAACATTCGATTTACAAATTTGTCTACAACTCAAAATACGTATGCCGTGAAGATTTATTTTTTAATTACATTATATTAAGACAAAAGTGACAACTGACAACGCGCATAAAATGTTTTAGGTTATGTGCTTCAAATTTTAAAGATAGGTTCAAATAAACTTTAAAAATTGTACTAAAAGAAGATTTTTAACAGCAACAGTGGTCAAGAAGTAACAGTGTTAAATTATGAGGTCAATGATAAATGCATAAATTACATTTTAATTTGGAAATTTCCAGATTCCGGTTAGTGCTAGAAAAAAATCGCAAATATTTGTAATAAAAATTCCAAAGATTCCTAATGCCAGTTAAAAATTCCAAATTAAGTAATTTATACTTTTATCTGGTTAAACGTCAAAATTTAAAACATCAGTAATAAACTTATAATGGATTCGATGAAATTTATTACAAATAAAGAATATATTGTATAATACAGTACTCAGTTTATTTATTATTTCCTAATAAATTACCAGTTTTTCATGAAGGTATTTTTAAATACTTTAAAAATTAAATTATTTAAAATTTAAATTATACCTAATTTGTATTTTTGCATAAAAACAATAGAGATAATTAATAGCAACAGTGTGTGAGCTTGCTGTACGTTCGCATTTCGTATTATTATTCTTGATAAGGATATCTCTTAAAGTTAAGAAAATTATTTAATTTAAATGCTAAATATACTTACCAGAAAAATATAATCCAATCACTAAAGACGTACTCATGTTAGAAGCACGGACACGAACAAAAGTCAATGAAACAACTTCAAATCAACAAACGAGTATTAAAATGTCTAACAAACCTGTTTTATTAGTTTATAATAAACCGTCTTCTGATAATTATGGTAGTATGTAATTAAAAGTTTAAAAAATACCTAAGATGTCTAGTATTATTGTTTCTTTGATACCGATGTAATGTCCCGGATAAGCCAATTAGCTAGATTTCGTAACAATAAATGTATTAAGATGGTATTTACGCATTTTGTATAAATCACAACAACATTTCACTTAATAACACTAATTAATTTTTAAGTGCACAACCTTCGATTGTTTAAAAGAATAAATATTTTAAATATTATTTGTGATATGGTCAGCCAATTTAAGAAAAGTAATAATTATTTTCGTATCTACCGTTTTTATCTGAAAGATAATAATTGCAACATTTCTATAACATCCTCTCGTGTACTCTGCTAAATTATAGTTATAAAATATTATGTTTGAACCATCAGTTTATCAAACGAAGTTTTTTTGTAAGTATGGGTAGTCATTTTTAATTATTTTCTTTCGTGTTATGTTCATTTATTTACCTAAATAAAATTCCCAAGTAGAAATTTGGCAAAATAAAAAAAAATAATGTATTTTTTATTGGATGTATCTAAAAAGAAAGGTAAGACTATTGTATTAAAATAAATACAATGATGAGACGTAGAAATAGTCCCGAGATGTTGAGATAGATTATAATGACAAGTTATTTGTAGTTAACACACTGGATTAAAATGTATTAATCATTAATGCACTGCTGTTTAATTGCTGGACAGACAAGAAACTATAATTTTTGATTTATGTGTACTGACTCGTAGTTTTTGTAAAAAATTTAATAAAAATGACAACAAAATTATAAACAATAACGAAATTATTACTAATCCAATTAACGCCGTTTTCATTAGGAATGTTTCTGTTATTGCTGACAAAGTAACTTGTCAAGATATCTAGCTTAATTAATTTCATTGACAGTGAAATGTATTTCACAAACCAGGCTAGTGTTTCTTCAAATAATTTACATGACACGATAGCGATGGCTACTCGGAAATTTGACTATGTCATAACCTTGAAACATTATGTATTGCAGCGACAAGGGTTAAATCGATATTCGGGTACAATATGATTGAGGGCTATGGCCGGAGTTTATAGGCCAGTTGACAGTGATTTTTCAGGTTGAAACACGATAGGAAATAATAAATTGCAAAACATTTTGCACTTCTTTCTTTGCCAAAGAAATAAATAAGACTGCTTTAAAAGCAACAAAATCATCATCATTATTATACAATTAGTTATTTTATCGGCTTAAATAATCAGTTTTTATCAATTATAGGTATTTCGTGTAATATATTAACATATCTTTTATTCAAATAAACTTCTTGATTTTATTTATTGGTTTAATAAAGTACTAAATATTATTTATCTGAATTATTCTAATAATGCAGATCAACACTAATGATTTTAAATAAAAATGAAATGATGCATTTAGACATTTAAAACTTTAATATTCTAAAACATTAACGATGGTGACACACTTGCTTATAAGGTGATAGTTACATCCCTTATACTTGATCCTATAAATCGATAATAATTATAAATATATTATAAAAATATTTACTTAATAAATGAAAATATAAATTCAAAAAATTGTAACTATTTCGCATTGACCTTTTTAAAGGATTTAATAATTTTGATAAATATGCTACTTGAGAAAAAAAACTACAAATAAGTATATTCATAAAACCAAACACCCAAATGTGTTTATTATATACAAAAATGAAGGTATTGAAAGTTCCATATGGCAAAGGAAAAAAGTACACAATTATATGTATATGTATGTATGTATTGTGGAGTTAATCAGCCAATTTTTTTTTAAATAGCTGTTAGACCAAGAGCCAGTGACCAATTTTCAGTTGTTATTTAAAAAGTCTTGAAAATTTACTGACTCCATGTTTAATATCTGCTCGACAATAGAAGCCACTTCTGGCAGCCCCCAATGGCCAGGATAAATTACCCAAAAAAAAAGAGTGTAGGAAAAAAGAATTATTAGTTAAAGTATCAGTCATGAAATTCATGCTGATTATTTCTAAAAGTATACTGAATGTATAAAAAAATTCGCCAGAACATTTTCTTCCCTCCTAATTGTTGTAATTCATTAGTCTTCAAATTTTAACATAATACAGAAAATATATACAGAAAACATATTATTGAATGCAAGAAATAAATATAATCACTTACTGCCAAAGGGAAAAACGTTCCCGTGCGAGTGCGAGCGAGAGAGTTAAATTCATATCTGTGAGTTGAAAAATGAGCGCAAATGGACAGTAAAATATATACAAGTGTAAATATAAAAAATTCTGGGAATAATTTATTTTTTAAATCAGAAAAAGGTATTTATGTACAATATGAATAATTATCATTTTTCATTCATTTTTGTCGTTGTATTTCTCTTTATCTATCATCATCATTGTAGATATTAATAGTGACTTTCGGTGTTACTTAGAGATTACCTGTCACAGTGACAGGTAATTTTACCGCAATATACATTCTCTATGAGTTTAACTGTTAAACTTTAAAAAGAAATTGTTGCATTTCATGTAATTTACAATCCATCTTTAATGAGACCCAATATGCGCTCTCTTTTCATCTCACAGATATGAATTTAACTGTCTCGCTTGCACTCGCACGGAAACGTTTTTTCCTCTGGCAGATAGTAAGTGATAAAATTTATTTCTGGCATTCAATATCTTTTCTGTATTATGTTAAAATTTGATGACTAATGAAATAAAAATAAAATTATTTCCTATAAATATTTATAGCGTTCTGTCAACAATTATGAGGGACGAAAATGTTCTGGCGAATTTTTTATACATTCAGTATACTTTTAGAAATAATCTGCATGACTGATACTTTAACTAAAATTATTTTTTTTCCTACCCTCTTTAAAATTTTAGGGTAATTTACCCCGGCCATTGGGGGCTGCCAGAAGTGGCTTCTATTGTCGAGCAGATATTAAACATTGAGTCAGTAAATTTTCAAAACTTTTGAAATGACAACTGAAAATTGGTCACTGGCTCTTCCTCTATGACAAATGCACTTTATTTAAATTATTTTAAAACAGATGGATCATGTAGTTTACTGAGTTAGCATTAACAATAGATGATTAAAAAAACTTAAAATGCATATACAATAAAACAACATTTTTAACAGTAGATGCGTATAAATTGATTAGAAAATTATTGCAACCAAAAATAATATTTACATTGGTACAAGCGTCACACGGGAAACAAGATCGAAAGATCTTTTTGTACCCAACTCACTTATTTTTGACATTCACGAAAAAAATTTTAACGTCTACAATAAAAAACAAAAAATTTTGGACAATGATTTCAAAACACAGCGGCCATATTGAGTTTATATGGCACATTTATTTCTTCAACAATAATGAGACAAACAAATTCCACTGCTTTCATACATACAAGGGTGGTCTGAAAAGTTTCTGAACTAACAAAGATACAAGAATTTTTTTTTTAAATTTATTTTTATTTTTCTGCATAATCTCCTTGTAAGTCTACATACACACTTCTCCCAGCGATGCTCCCATCTTATTAACCCGTTCAAATAGTACTCGGCGTCTTTCTTTGCAGAATAATTGTTTACGAAGGTGATGGCCTCCTCATTTTACAAAAATCTTTGTCCTCCGTACGCAATTTTTAGTGAGTGAGTAAAGAAGGTGGTCAAACAGATTAAACCGTAATTCGTGGGTTTTTACCATGGCAATCGCTGAGGTGTGAGACGGTCCATTGTCTTGGTGAAACAGACTTTTTTTTCTGCAAATGTGGCTATTTTTTCGCAATTTAAGCCTTAAGTTTGTCAAGGTATAATGCGAAGTTATGCTCCTGTAATAGTTATTCATTTTTGAAGATAATCGATTAAGACAACTCCACGACTATCCCAAAAGACAGTCGCCTTTAGTTTCACAGCAAAAGAAACAGTATCTGGTTTTTTTGGAACCGATTCCCCCTTTGCCGTCTACTGTTTTGACTGTATTTTTGTTTCGCTCGCATAATTGTGTATCCAAGTTTCATCTTCAGTAATTAATCGGCGTCAAAGCTCCGATGCTTTCTGATGCCTAATTTTTTAGTCATTATGTGACAAACACGTGTTTTTGGACCTATTCATAGCAGCTGCTATCTTTCTCACTTTAATAAGACGGTATTTAGTGAACTTTAGTGATGTTATCAATAGTGGTTGCAGTTTTTGGACTTCCGAACGTTCAACGTCTCTTAAGCTGGTACGGCCACGTTTAAATTCATAGGTACCTTATTGTCGTAGACAGTGTCAGGAAAGTTTCGGGCAAAAAAGTTTTCATGTTCAGAACAAAATATGACGTTGTATCGATTCATTTTATAATTTGGTAAATTATAAACAATAAATTAAAACATTAATATTAATTTATTTGGTAAATTAAAAATTTCTATTTAAAAATAATATATGCTCGTTTATATTATTATAAATTAATATTTCAAATATAATAAAACGAGCTTTTGTTTATTGGCTATTTGATTGATTGCCAGACAACAATCAGTTAATTGTATATATTTTGGATTAACATAAACTTTCCCTTTATTCTACAACTTATTTAACTATTAATAATAAAGAGCCGCAGAGTGCAAGACAATTGCTACACTGTTACATTGGTACATTATTTCAGATTTGTTATTAAAATAGAAAAAGATTTTGTTTTGTAAATAAGTATACCTTAAACGAATCTAACATTAATGAGTTTAAGTTTAGAAAAAAATAGATGACCTATATAATTAAAAAACCTTACAATATTACCTAGTTAGGTTAGGTATCATGTGAGTGGAGCGTAGGTCGCCCCTCCAGTGCTACCCTTAATAGGTCTACTGTGTCTAGTTAATTACCATAAAAAACAGAAACATTCAAAATAACTAATTAACTGAAAAGATTTATTAGTAATTTAAACTATTTTAGGTTTGCTACCTATTTGTCTTTAACAAATAAGTTTGGTAGAGATAAATAAGTAATATATGAGACTGTCAAAGGTTTCTTCCCAAAGAAGCGGATGTCGAGTGCCGATTTAAACCGAAATGGTAACCACACAACCACACCTTTACTTCTTATTACTTATTCCAATTTAAAAATATTCAATTAGTGTTATTTGGCAACTGTCGTGTTTCCCACTCTAAGCAATTGAGCCACTTATGTTCCATTTCAATAGTAATTCATTTCTAACTAGTAACTGTTACAAATTGGTTATATTTATATTTTACATATATTTTTGCCACATCTTTTTACTTTTTTTCTTTCAATACCTTGTACATTTTTATATTTATCAAATTTTGTGATAGATGTTTAATAAACATTTAAACATTATTTTTCTGTATTTTTGTAGTGTATTGTTTTACCTTGAGATATGTATCTACATCTCCGGTTTAAATACCTGCAAGGTGCCCGAATGAATCAGTGAGAATTATTTAAAATCTTTAAATAAAAATACAGTCATAATAGGGTACAAAACAAAATATCTATAATCACATCACGATATTCATGTTTAAATAAAAAAACCTTAGGATGACTAATACTGAAGACTTATTGGAAAAATTATTGTATATGCGAGTATTTGTCTGTTTTTTGTTCGATTATCATTATTATACTCATTATCTATTACATGATTATTCTTGACGTTGATAGAGAAAATTTTCCGCGTAATTTATATTAAAATATTTAAAAGACTTAACTTTACAAAATATAGTGTCGACTGTGGCTGGTCGAATACATTTTTTTTTGTTTCAGCCAAAATCAATACACTGGTGTTTTCTATACATAAGCAATGTGTTTAATAAAATGTAGATCAAAATATCCCTTTTACAACTATTGGGTCTTTTCTAACAAGTCCCCGTCAATTCAATTTTGTTGCAATAGACCCAGGTAAGAATTAATTTTTATAAAACTAATAAATTTGTTTTCAAGATAATATACATTACATGCTATAACTTATTATTATATGTACGTAATTTGCTAATTATTGTTAAGTACTTCCTGTTTTAATAAAGATATTTTTCTACGAAATCACACTACCTAATATGCATAAATTAACGCATATGTTAGTTTCTTCTTTCACTCTTTCTCTCTCTCTCTCTTTCTCTCGCTTAATTAAATTATTCCAAAAAAGAAGGCAAATGTTTTTAGTTTTTTTTTTTATTTCTTTTGGTGTTTTTTTTTTGTAATAAAATTGGAACGATACAGAATAGATTAACATGGCTTATGCGCAAGAATGACACATGTCAATATTAAAATATATTGTACTATTTTATTAGTTGTTGTTATATGAAAAAATTTGTTGAATGTTTTACAGTTGTTCGTAATGTCTTTGCGCGGGGGGCCTTGCTAATCTTCTCTGTATCGTTGCAATTTTGGGTCTTTTCTTGTAACGATATTTCTTGTAAATTTTTTGTTTAAAAAAACCACAAATTATAATAATAATGACTTAAATTTGTTAATTGATGCCCTAAAAACTATAAAACCAAACTCAGTAGCTAGTGAACGAGTATTATAAAATAAGAACAAGACTTAGCCACCGTTCAGTGGATAATTTATGTTTTTTAAAATCCTATTTTCTTATAAGAAATTAAAATTAATGAAATAAATATAAATATTATTTGAAATTTTCGTTATTTTGAGTAAGTAATAATGTGTAATCCTTAATTTTATTATATATTGACATTATATGTTGACATTGATATTGATTTCGTTTTTCGTTATTTTATTTAAATTTTCACTATTTTTTGACAAAAATTCAAAAACTGACAAAAACCGGTTTTTTGAAAATCTGAATAATGAAAGCCGGTTTTTCAAAAAGTAGGTTTTTGTATAAACCCTTATTTAAGATACCAACTACTAATAGACCCTGGCCACAAACACTAACATTTCCTGGGATCCTTAATTTAGCTAGGGTTTCAAATTATCACACATTATATTTTTTGTGTATACCTGTCAATATTGTTAAAAAACAATACATTGTTTCATATATTTTACATGACTCCAAAGACTGGTTATGGTCCTGTGAACGCAGATTTGGCTCCCTGTTTTTTGAGGATGTCGGCTTTTTCGTTGCCCTTCATTCCCTGGTGCCCAGGTACCCACAGCAGTCACTTTGTTGCTCGCACCATGGCATTGCAGGGATTCGATGCAATTCCATAGTATTTATTTAGTATTTATCTTGTAAGAGTTCAGTGTATTTAAAGCAGCCTGGATGTCTGATATTATACTAATGCATTTGTTTGCTACGCGTCTGTTATTCAGCTCTATTGCACATAGTTTGATAGCGAAGACTTCAGCCTAAAAGATTGTAGCATACCTGCAATCTGGTAGATAATTTAATCTTTGGTTTCCTGATGAAAACACTGGCCCCAACACCATCTGGGGTTTTTGAGCCATATGTGTACATTACGTATTCAGTTTCTGGGAAGTGGATTTCTACCCTGACCGATTCATTCCTCTTCAGAAAGAAGACTTTGAAGGACTGTGTATTTTATATGTGTATTTTTATGGCAAGCATGTCAGGAACCATCCCGAGGATTTGGTGGTTTTTTGTTTCACAGAGAAGACAAACAAGTATGGAAAAATGAAAAGAATACTACGAAGACTTATTAACAGAGAACAGAAATGAATATAATAGGAGTTCACTATCAGAAATAGTGGTGGATGAGAAAAATATTGTGGTGGGGATTGAAGAAGTAAAGAAATCTATAAGGAAACTAAAGAATGATTTCCATGTCCGGAGGAAATTCCAGCCGAACTAATCAAAAACGGATCTGAAAATTTTTACGAATCCATCATTTGGTGTATAAATCAATATCTCAACGAAGCTGCTATACCCAAAGAATGAAAAAACGCGTGCATATCATCCATTCAAAAAAAAGAAAGTAAATTGGAATGTATTAATTATAAAGAAATATCAGTAACGAGCACATTGAATCTACTAAATGGGAGAATTATTAGAGATTTGATGAAAGCGGAATATAAAACACAAGAAGAAGAGAAGCAATCAGGATTTAGAGCCGGAAGATCATGCAACAATAATATATTTTGTCTGAAACAAATAATTAAGAAAAAATCTGCTCTCAACCAGGAAACGCATCTTATGTTCATTGACCTGCATAAGGCATATGATACTGTTCCTATAATTATACTATGAAAAGTCCTCCAGGAAACCAAAATGAATCAAACACTTAGTAAAGCTTTAAAAAATTTATATGACGGGTCAGCTTTCCAAATAAAGGTGGGAAGTAAATTATCACAACAAAATTTTGTAAATAAAGTATTACGGCAAGGCTGCTGCGTATCGCCCACCTTATTTAAGATCTACATAGCAATAGCATTAAATACATGGAAACAGAAATGTAGAGGTATGGGTATAGACCTGGGAGATGTCTACCTATATACATTACAATTCGCAGATGATCTGTTATCACAGCCAATGACAAAGATGACAGAGTATATGGCTATAAAACTCCAAAAATAATATCGACAATGGGGTTTGGAAATAAACATACAAAAGACAAAATACCTCCCAATAGGAATTGCTCTTTCGGATATTCAGCTTGAAGACGGGAATACAATTACATCTTGTACAGAATACACATATCTTGGCGTTATTTTTGATACAATAGGTAAAGACGATAATGAAATAAAAAAAGAATAACACAAGCAAGAAAAATAATTGGGTGCCTCAACGGAATCTTGTGGTCTCAAGGAATTGGAAAACAGCGAAAGTATCATATATATGAGACACTGATCAAAACCTTCTTTATGAAGCTGAAACTTGGCGGGTAAATGCAAATAACAAAAGGAAGATAGAAGCGGTGTTTAAAAGATCTTTAGGAATATCCCGTAAAGATAGATTTCGTAATGAAGAAGTAAAACATCGAGTGGGCATAGAAGAATCACTATCAACAAAAATTGACAGAAAACAACTAGTATGGTATGGACACTTCCAGCGAATGTCAAATACGAGACTACCAAAAAGAGCATTAGAATGTACGCCGCACGGTAGAAGAAAAACAAATATGTGGTAATGTTTTACTGTAATAGTAGTAACCGTAGAAGATTAGGCAATTGGGTTATAATTTTTTATTTTTAAGTATTTCAGATTGTGATTGTGTGGAGAGGAGGAAACCAGCCTGTATATCCTTGGTAAATGCCCAGCGTATGCCAGACAATGGCCGACTTTGCTAGGCTTAGCTTTTCTTGAGTCCCAGCAGTAACCTGCTCCTATTCTGGAGTAAGACAGGTATAGCAGATGCCTAATTGCTGTCACAGGGAGGCACAATAGCGTTATCTGAGTGCTGTTGGTGGGATTTGGTAGACGCTGCCTCCTAGGTTTATCATTATTAAGTATTTCAGAAGATGTCTTCATTATACCGGTAATCTCTAGACTAGAATCTCTAGAATATGTTGTATGACAATTGAACACTTAAATTGAGTAAGAAAATTGTTAACCATATCAAATGACACTTAATCATAGAAGATACAAATAAAAGGCGTTATAAAACATTTGTTTTATTATGCTTTTTAAAGATAGTCATTATACTAACGTATTTGACATAAGATATAAACCGTATTAAATTTGTGTTTATTAATTATAAAGATAGATAAAGAAATGCTTAAATAGTTTGGACACGTAAAGAGAATGGATGAAAAAAGGTTGACGAAACAGATTTATAAGGCGAGTGTGAATGGGCAAGTCGGTAGAGGTCGGTAGAGGTCGATCTCGGCGAACGTATCTCGATCAGATCGAAATGGTTTTGAGGAAAGGTCAGGTCAAGAGTACCAGCAACCTACGAGCAAAGTAGAAACATGTATTAATTATTATAAGTTATTTAGTTTAATAATGGTTTAGTATTGTACTTCTTCTTAAAAATATTTCATCATTGCATACTTAATTTTTTGTACACTATACGTACCTTAATTTACCATTTAATTTTTTTAAACAAAGATTGATTACCTTGTTTAGCTGTACGGTTAGACGAGCAACTGGAAAAAAATAATATTATGGTATTAATTTTAGCACCGCTGTATCGGTTCAATATCGATTAACCTGAAATTAACGGTAAATTTTTTTACAAATAGAATTTTGCCAAGAAATATTATTAAAATATGACACTACCAACTCGTGTATGCTTTCAAACACCAGGCAAACAATAGGAACAAAAGTGAAAAAGGCGAAGTTAAAAAGGAGTTGCCAGTTCACTGTTACAAAATAATAATTGGTTGTGTTTATATTTTTTTGCCACATCTAACAGCTTAAGTTTTTTTTCTCTTTGATACCTACTGTTTGTACTTCCATTACCTTGTAAATGTTTATGTCTATCAAATTTTGAGTTTTATATTTAATAGACAGTTAATTGACAGCCATTTTATTTGTTTTTTTGTAAGTTACCGCTTTATTTTCTTTATTATAATCAACTTGAAACAGGACAATTCAATTACGCCAACACTCAATTACATTACTTCCGATAATATTTTCCTAAAATTTATATTGTTCATTAATAAAGGACTTTTATCGTATTGGCCAGATTTTGTATGTTAATTTATTTAAATCCAACGGAAATATTATTTTACATTAAGACTTTTTAATTTAACTAATGTTCAAATGCAAATAAAACGACAAATATTTATGGGCTATCGCGATACTTATCGTAAAATAAATTTTCTGGTAAACATTTAGTCCGATACTACTATAGTTTATGGCTAAAAAATGTGTTTTAATGACTTAAAATTATGGCATAATAAATAGTGGATCAATATTTTACTATGAAATTCTTTCATTGATTTTTAACATTGCAATTCATTTTGGCAGTTATTCTCTTATTAACGTTTTGTATAAGTTTATCTTATTTATACAAAATAAATTTATGTCAAATTACATCAACCGCCAGTGAATGACAAGTTACTGTACTGTATACTATATTATTTAAATAACATTAACAAGTTTAATCACTGGGTTAGTAAACTAATTTCAAGAACCATCATTGCAACTCTTGACAAGGTTTATTATTCTGCACATCCATCAAAACATTACAGTATCATTTTTATACGAGTATTAGGATACCTAGTCTTTGTACTGTTTTATACTTTAATATATATTCCTGTTTTTTTTCTAATACAATTTAAAGTTAATAGATAAAAATATAAGGATATTATAGAAACATGATTTTTTGGGAACAAATGCATAGCAGTGTGCACTGTGCAGGGCAACGAGACTAGAAAAATAACACCGCTATCTAAATTTCAATTTTTTTGGAACATGTGCACTTTAATTTTAACCTCCTCTATCTCTATTCTTTTGCTTAGGCAGTGACAACACGAATCTAAACAGCATGGCGGCTAGCGTTTCTGCGCGAAAATTTAAATTGATGAATTATGATGAATTGTTAAGGCACTTTTTATTTTTATAAAATTGAAATTAAAATTCTGCTTAAGATAACTAAAGAATAGTTCTTTTGCCTTTTATCCGAGAAACACAATATGTAACAGAACTTGCACAATACTGACATTTTTAATTTACGAACATTGTGGTCAAAGGTAAACTACCTCGAATATAACTTATTTAACAGAAATGACATGATATTACATGTAGTATAAAAATTTATAATGCATTTATAACAAAGATTTGAATTAAATTCAAGAATAATGAATAGGATCTAATTTTGAGTAAAACACATTAGAGATATAAATAACGTAACTATTTAATAGACGAAATGAGATTAGTGTCAAAATTGAACGATCCAATAAGTGGATTAAGGGCTAAAAGCAATAGGTAGGTACGAGCGACAAAGGCCTAGAAAGGATAAATATTAACTAGTAGACTATACAATTAGTATTTAGCAAGATTACAAAAGTTAATGTAGAAAAAAAGGCATTCCAAATAAAATTATAATGGATAAAAATAAAAATGTAATGTGCCTTATTCAGCACATAAAGAATGGAATTTTCAGATAATTATTATTGCAAATGTGACCCAATTGCACACAATCTTGAGCTGAAAATATATTTAATTTTATAAACACTAAAAACAACAGATAAAAATATTAAGATGTGAAACATTTAAGAACAATTATAATATTTAATTTAAATAATTTAGCAATATTATAAACTTTTGTTGAATTATTAAAAAAAATTCTAAATTTTAGAAATAAGTGACTAATGAGAAGATATGGGATGTGCAAGCGGAATGTAGGAGAGGAATGGGAGGTCTTTTCCTTACAAAGCATAGTAAAAAGTTCTTAGCTAAAAGTCAAAAGGTCTACTGCACTTTCGTAGACTTGAAAAAGGCCTATGACAGAGTGTTGAGAAATTAATTGTGGTCGACATTGTCTATGTATGGGGTGAGCGGTAGTTTGATATGAGCGCTTACAGGGATTAATTTAACATCGAAAATGGTGTTAGACAGGGATGTTTGGCTGGATGTTTAGCTTATACATAAACGGTTGTTTAAAAGATTTGACAAAAAGTGCGTATGGGTTGAGAATAAATAATTTGATCGTCAAATACCTCATTTCCGCCGATGATCAGTTCATATAAGCATCATCTGAGGAAGATTTACAGGCAATGGTTAATATTATGCATGATATACTAAAAATCAAAGGGTTAAAAGTAATGGAAGCAAGACGAAAGCAATGGTTTTGAATGAGAAGAAAGCATGACAAACTGCAAGGTGCTGATTGAAGGAGAAAGAGTGGAACAAATGAATGAGATTGAATAGTTGGGTATAGTTGGAGAAGGAAAGTATGACCATAATACTCAGCGAAGGGTGTTGACAGAAAAACAAATGAATGGGACCCTGTATAACTTTATACGCAGCCAGAACGCATCATAAAAGGCACATCTGGCTGTGCATAGAGGAGTGCTGGTCACTACACTTATGTATGGTAGTCAATGTTGGGTTTGGCATAAGAAACATGAAAGTAAGATCAATGCTGCGAAAATGAGAAGTATAGTTGGAGTTACTCTGATGGATAAAGTGAAAAATAGTGTAATATGGGAACGCTGTCGTGTGAAAGAATATGCTGTAACAACGATAGATAAAGGAATACTTAAATGGTTTGGACACGTAGGGAGGATAGATGAAAGAAAATTGACTAAACAGATTTAATAGGCGAGTATAAATAGGTAAGTCGGTAGAGGTAGACATAGGCTAACGTACCTCGATCAGATCAAAATTGTTTTAAAGAAAGGCCAGGTCAAGAGTACCAGCAATCAACGAGCATGTATGAAAGCGCTAATGAAAGTAGAAAAAGCAAAAGACGTGTGTGAGGATCGTAGCATGTGGTGTCTCCCTACCCCAACGGGAGATATAAATATTTATAAAAATGTATAGTTTACTTAATTTTTAATTTGACGTTTCGCCCCTTGATTGAAAGCTTTATCCAAAATTTTTAATTGATGAGTTGAATTGATTTTCCAATTCATGTATAAACAATTTTGGATGAAGCTCCCAATCAAGGGGCGTCAAATTAAAAATTAAGTAAACCATACATTTTTATTTCATAACCACAAACCCAAGAAAAGAAATAAAAATAAATTATTATATATGGTTAAAGAAAATAAAGTATTTACGTATGTATATATATATATATATATATATATATATATATATATATATATATATATATATATATATAAAAATAAATACATAAATTTAACTATTTTTTTTTATAATCAAGTTGTCGTGTTTAAACGTCGATGAGTCCTATTTTCAAACAAAGTTAACTCCAAATTTTGGATGTAATTTGCCTACGTACAGATAGAATAACGAATTTTTAGAGACTCAACAAGCTCAAAACTAAAACTTTTTTAATATTGATAGACAATGTTTATTTAATTTAAACTGATTGCTGATTGGTAGAAACCTATTAAATTTAGAAAATAAACAAATATTCATTGTTTTGCAATAAATATTGACACTTTATAAAAAATCAACAAATAAAACATGGATAATATCTGTGTTTCAAAAACAAATGTTTTATCAAGTTTCTATTTAGTAAATCTCAATATCATCTTTTGGTTAGTTAATGTTAAAATTGATTGGTTAGATGTTAAAAACTTGATAAAATATTATTTTATATTTCTTACTACATAAAAGGGTATACTTATGAATTCATCCTTGAATTTACTAATACCTGTACCTAACTTAAATACAGTCAACCATTTTTTTTAATTCTTCTTCTTCAAGCTCCACATTTTCGTCCTGGCTATAATCCTAATTTTTCCCAAAATAAAACATATGTTACCAGGGTGTGAGCTATTTTATTAACGATCAATATTGATTTTGGTATTTTTTTTTTAAACAAATTGTACTATTTAGATTTTATTCTTTTGTACAACTTCTTTTTACAGTTGTACTAGATCGTAAGATTCCATCAATTATACACATCAATAAAATTTGTGTAGACAGGACGATAATATGCCACTCGTCTTTAAAATATGTGCTGCTAAACTGACATCAACCATAACATTTTTTTTTCTTCTAATAAACAAAGTAAACACAACTGGAATATCACCCACATGTTTAACTTGCACCCAAATTATGATACCAAAATCCTTTCTATTAACTATTGGCCCATCAAAGATATGAAAATAGGTAAACTCTACCACCAATAAAAGTTTTACATTTCTTTCTTTTTCATATTAATGACTAATTTTTCGCTCACAAACAATCCAATCCACATTTTTGCAAATGTCAGTATTCATTATTCCACATTCGAATTATATGTTAATTGTTTTTTAAACACTTTATTTTATTCCAGAAGCATGTCAGGAAGCAGCGAATAGTTCTGACCAGTTTATTACATACACTTAAAGAACAATTTACGTTAATAAGTTGTGTAAAGAAAATAAAAAATTATTTTCGAATAATCGAAGTAGGTTAATTGTTTAAACATTCGTTGCAAGGAAATAATTTTTCTTGAACAAAATCTTGTACCAACGTTTTTATTTCTCATTTTATACATTAATAACATGGTAAAGTCTCTGGAAAATACAAAAAAAATTTTTTAACATTGAATGTTTTCGATGCACTTAACATATACGGCGAAACAAATTAATACCTCTTTTCATAAAATGCTTAATATTTTAAAAACAGAAAAGATGTTAACATTCGACACATGTTCACATCCGACAGGCCCAAATCCCAAAACCTTGAGTAATAGTTTAAACATTGTTTTACACATAATACACACAGTAATACACTTAAAACTTTAAGCACAAGATAAAAAAAATTTAAATTTTTTTTTTTTAAATTAAATAACGACCATAACATTTCTTTATTTTATTGTTTAGAACAAATTTTATTTACGATTGCATATATGTCGATTGCATAAACGTGTTACAACATTTTTCTACATATTTACTTTCGCTTTTGAAATTTTTTTTTTTGAATTTTGTGGTGTCTGGTATTTATAGTAAATGTAAAATCGATTTTCTCTTAGGCCCAAATCTAAATTCAGTCCCCAACGTACGAAATAAGAATATTTCAAACCACCCTTGTTATAGCGTCCCTAAATCTATTTGAATCTTTGGTATACCTGCAGGTTACATTTTTATTAAAAAAAATCTTTTGGGATCAAGAATTATATTCAGCACGCACGTTCAATACGATTATGTTATATAAAATACTTATAATTAGTGATAATTGGTTGGAAAACAATGATAAAAAATAAGCAACTTTTCTTATTCCCCAAATTATGGAACTTGCTTTTACCTTCATTAACCTCTAGCTTTCTAGCTTTTCAAAACTCGTATTAAAATTCAAATCTTCATGTGTGATTAGACTTGGCCTTCGTAAGCATTTTTTCAAATAATAAAAAATTGTCTCTTTAATAAGGAACTTTAAAACTATTTATTGTTAAGAATATCGTTAATAAAAAATATTTGTGTTTATAGACATTTCGTTTATCTCTTTATTAATTATTTTGATTCCATCACAAAATAATATCTCTATGGCGATTACTGAACGAACAAGCTGCTAAATATATAAATAATAAATAAATATTTAATTTTTAGTATGATCAAGCTGAGGAAAAAATGGAAAAAGATGATATTAGCCGGGCACAGCAAGGTCATGATAGCTCCGCTTAACCCCTGATAACCTCAGCATGGACAAGGTCCGACTGGTAGGTTAGGTTAAGTATCATGCAAGTAGGGCGTAATAAAGCCGCCTCTCCACTGCGACCCTCGATAGGTCTGTTGTTGCTTACCCCTGGAGGTTACAGTTCACCGCACAATCGCGAAGCTCATGATTGCCTGTGGTAAGATTTTCTTGAAATCGGTAGGTTCTAAGTTGGTACAGCCAAATATGTTAAACCTTATTCTTTCCAAGCAAGGGCATGAACATAGCATGTGTTCAGCTGTTTCGTCTTCCACGCAGCAAAACCGACAGTCCGTTTGTTAGTTCAGACCTATCCTTTAAAGGTGGCAGTCCCGTCAGAATTCGCAGGTCGTTTCTACTGCATTCCAGGAACTGTTAGATTGTGTTTCCCAAGGGTTTAGGTAAAAACGCCTTTTAATTTGTCCACCCTAGTATATTAGACCACTGCACGAGTCTTTTTCTTTCCGCCCATTCCGAAATAATTGTTTTGGCAGCACTTATGGTGTCTTTAAAGACTGGTGAACGTAGATTTAGTTCCCTGTTTTTCGAGGATGTCTGATTTCTCGTCGCTCTCCCCCCTGGTGCCCAGGCATTCATAGCAAAGTTACTCTGTTGTTTGCACTAAGGCACTCCAGAGATTTGATGCAGTTCCATGTAAGCTTAGAGTTTATTTTGTTGGAGCTTAGTGCATTAAAAGTAGTCTGGTTGTCTGAAATTGTACTTATGTTTTTGTTCACTAGAGGTCTGTTAGTCAGCTCTCTTGCACACCTGAAGTATTGTTTCTTACTTACCGAGACTGATGATATTTCAGTCTTCGGTTTACTGCTGAAAACACCGGCTCCAACTCTATTTGGGTTTTTGAGCCATCTGTGTACATTACGTATTTAGTCTCTGGGAAGTGGATTGCTCCCCTTACCCTCCATCTCTCTTCGGGAACAGGACTTTAAAAGACTTTTCCACGTGGCTAGCATGTCAGGAACCATCCCGAGAATTAGATCCGAAACGGGAAACAGAACACTATTCAACCAGAAAACACCTGAACAGTATGGGAATCTTCAATGAAAACCCCATCCTCCATGGTGTCATTTGACGTATTTCTTGTATTCACCATAAATCTTCTGTCACAAAAATCCTAACTTCTGACACCAATGCTACGATATTTAATCTTGACTTCGATGATTTTAAACAGTACAAAAACTAAACAATTTATTCTAATCTTTTTAAATAATAAATTCTTACTTGACAAATTACTTAAATATTCACAAACTCTATACAATCTTTTTATAAAACTTTATAATTACTTTCTTAATTTACTTTTAATAATCTTAATACTACGATCTGTGCTTTTATTTAATTTACCTGTAAACCAATGTTCTCGACAAAACGACTCTCGTGGCCATAAATCATCCGCTAAATGGGGGTGTTTTTGGTGCCACAAAAATTTTTTATATTTGCTTTTGTGCGGATGATATGCAGCCTAGGACAGAGGCGTATTTATCGTAACAATATAAATTATTAACACTGTATGTTTATAAATGTTTTGGCAATTAGGATTTCAAATAAACGTAACAATAATAACAGAGCAACAGAAGTAGCTTGGCGGGCGAAGAACACACAAATCTGCGCACAACGAAAATATTCGAATAACGATCCGATCGGCGACGACGAAATTTTCAGTAATCGTGAGTCTCAAGTACAATCGGAGGAAGAAGTTTACAAATGGGAAGTATATCAAGCCGAATATTTGTTATTTTAGAGGCTAGTCGCCCGCCAAGCTACTTCTGTTGCACTGTAATGTTGGTATTAACTGTTATTTAAAAGTGCATGGTTTACTACAATATGTATACAGTACACTAATATTAAATAGTTAAAACAGTTATATCACCGGAAAATTTAGGAAAGGGGTATTCAAAAATAAAAGTGGTATGATGAACCAACCTAAATTATATTTAGATAAAAAAGTTAAAATACGGCCGGTCCAATATCTGTAATCTGACCGTTTGCAATATACTAAACCACTTATCTTACTGTAAAATAGGCCAGTTTATGTGGATATGAGACACATAAATCATTTTTGCAATCGGAAACATTTTAAAAATTTCTGCATGCATTTTAATTTGTATTGACAAATTTAGCATAGCCTTACTTTTATACTATTTTATACATTTTGTTTGCATGAAATTAAATTTACAATAATTACACTATCGTAAAATTTAATTATAAAAGTATTACAGCCAACCCGTTAACTGAAATGCAACCAATATCAAATGTCTTTCACTCTTTTTTATCCTGAAGTGAAATAGTTAAAAAAATAACATATTTTCGATAAATAAAATCGCCGTTTTTACCAAATACGCCCATATTCTTAAACGGTAAATTTTGTATTTTAAATTCAATATTATGTTTGAAAAAGTACTTCAAAATGTTGATTTTCCAAATAAAAAGCCACAAAAAAATATATTTCGGCAAAATGCCATAAAATTAAATTATACTTTAAACCTTTTTTTTCCCGCGAAAACGCTGTCATCCATTTTGGTGACGTAATATTGGTAAAAACAACAGTCGTGTATGCACGACCGGCACTCATTCAACGTTAACAGCCATAAATATTTGGTGTTTTTTGGAAAAATAATGAATAACTGCATAAACCCAATAACATCGTCACCATACCATTCTTTTGACGATCTGTGAAAAAAAAACAATAAAGTCTTAATTTGGCAGTAACATAGGGAATAAAACAACCTAACACTTTCCAATATTTTTTCACTAATTAGGTATACCTGGCACTTACATGAAAAAATAGTATAATATAACAAGTAATACTTACAAAGATGTTTTAACATTCCGGAATTCGGCAGAACATTGTCTGGGTTACATGCAAAGAACTTTGCAACCATCATTAAATCAATTTTTGGCAAATTCCTACTATCTGCTTTTACAAAACCGGTTTGCATTTTAATAAATAAATAGGTACAAATGTTATGCACTGACGAAAGAACACAATTATTACTCCTTGAAGTTGATAGATATGTACCAAGCTGTTTACACTGAACTGCCAGTTTTTGCCTATATGACGTCACACCATGGCATCTCGTGTTTTAGGTCACGTGATATACAGATTAAAAATTACGACCTTTAATTTCAATATAATAAAACAACAATGTGCTTTTATGACTCAAAATCAGAATATTTAAGTATATTCTACATAAATTTTAATTTTTATCAAATTTATTTTTCACTATCGAAAGTACCCTTTTCTTAAGTGTAAAACGATTATTTTCGTTCATAAATGAAAATTTTTTTTGCAACTTTCATTTCATTTCTTTGACCATTTTATCCTTATAATAATAGTTAACATTACTTAAACAATGATTTTGTCTGGCCTAATGCTGGAGAACCACTGTATATTATACCTATACCATGAAACGCATATAAAAGATACTTTGAGAGTCAATGGCCAGTCACTCAGTGATCCTCACAGTGTTTGCTGATTCTTTATAAGCATTTACCTAACCAAAGATTTTTGAAGATGTTATCTCGGATGCTGGCCATATTCTCCATCTCTCTCATCTTTACAGACATAGCTGGTGTGTAATTTTTAAAACATTAACTTTAAAAAACTTTTATTTTCTTTTATAACATACATAGTGTACTAGGTAAGGTAAATATGCGTGATATTACGATTACTATGTTCCAACATACCGAGGTATCATAACTTTTTTGATTTATTCATTATTAAATATCAGTAAATATTGCAGTCAGGTACAAAATATTCAAATAAAAATTTCAAAATTTTTAATACCGTTGTACGTTATGTATGATTTATTTATTATTTTGGAATCAGTAACTGCTTTTCGTTAATGTTAATACCTTACAACTTTAAATTGTTTTTGGTTCACAATAATAAATTTTAAATCTTGTAAATTATAATTATAATTACATTTATTAACAATTAATATTAAACAATAATAATTGCTCGTAGTTATAATTAAAGACTTCTTTAAATTTAATTATTTAAAATCTCCCATAAAATTAATGTTTTTTTCAAGAATTTATTCTTAGTATCATTGTATCCAAGAGGAAACACAAATTTGGAAATAAATGTGTCTAGTATCTTCATGTACTTTGAGTTTTGACAAAGAAATAAAAGTTTTCTTTGCTGTTTGTTCAAGACGATTCTGAGCAGTAACATAATTTGACATACTTCTTTATATATCTGAATATTTTCTTGAGAGAAAAATAAATTAAAAATACAATTTTTTATTAGTACCATTACAAATTAAAAAATTTAAAATCAAAACTAATAAAAAGTTGTTTATAACTTATAGGCATGTTAAAACACGGTGCTTAACAAATATGTACCTCAAGAAATGTATAATATATAGTACTAATAAATGATTACACTAAATAAAACTAGAAATACAGTAAAACAGCTGTTTTTTTGAACAGAGAATTTTAAAACTAAAACGAAAATAATACAGCTAGGGAAATAGAGTATTAAGTAGTAGGGTTTTGTGCTTTTTTTACTCACAAATTTTTTATAAATAAATTGCTGGGCACCACGCGAGCTTTACTTTTAAAATTTTTAAAAAAAGTGTTTCTTAAAAAAAATTATACTAAAATAATGGGGACATTGTACAGTAAAAATTGTTATTTCTCAAGTATCTTGACAGGTTTTAAAGCATTACGTGTTTTACAAAATATTGTTTTTTTTTTGTAAAATATTATTACCAAGAAATTCGATTTAGTTACACATTATAAACTATAAACATTCAAAACAAAAATTTTTACCTAAAAAATTATCATGATTCGAATGGCGTTTAATGAAAACCCGTACAAAAACTATTAAACGAATTGTTGAGTACATGTGCATGTTAAAATGAGTTTTATAATAATAACAATAAGTATTTACTTACAGGCAAAAAAATAGTTTCTATCCTAGAAAAGAAAAAGTATTAGCTAGAAAAAGTTTTTGATTATAAATTTAACACACTTGAGACATTTAATTTTAGAATATAATTAATTTCAAAAGGTAAACTGCTAGTAATATTTTCATACTTGATTTTAATGTAAAAAATTATAAATTGCCCAACATAATATATTTAATATTTTGGTCTGGCAAATATAAGGTAGGTACCTACGTACCTAAAAAAATAATAAATAAATATAAATGATTAAGCTAAGAAAATAAATACAAAATGGTTTTGCTGAAACTAGAAATTAGTTCAAATTTTAACACATATATTTAGTACCTATATTATCGTCCCTTACGTTCTTCCTATATTCTACAAAGTCCTTATGATTTTCCCCAGGATAAATCCATAATATACGAAACTAAAAAAAATTGGTATTTTTTAATCTTGTATCATACGTTTCTAATTATGTATCCAATTATCTTGAATTAATTAAGCTGCTTTATGAAAAGATAAATTAAAAATCTTAAGTCTGTAATTAAACTTTCTACCAATCAAACAGGATCATAATCCTCCGGACATTACTATGTATGTAACAGATAAATTAATTAACTAAAAAATCTTAACAATGGACAATAATTATTTTAACGATATAGCTTTAATCCACAAGGAACTTTTTAACATAATCACAGCTTCGTAAACTGTCCAGTATAAAAAAATTGTACAGTGTAGAAAAAATAATAGACAGCACCTAATATTTATTTTTAAATAATTACTAATACATTATTATTTCATAATTACAAGTTTTAATACTATTGAAATTAATTCTAGATATTTTCTTGTTTTTTGGTTTGTTTTTGATGTTATAGACATGGCTTGGGTTTGATTTGAAATTAATAAATAGCCTTCTTCCAAAATTATTTAAATAAGTTTATCACTAGAAAGCAAATTATGGTAAATAAAAAATATACGTAGATTTTAAAAACGATGAAATTTAATACCAAATGCATTTCTCCTTAACACAAATCAAGCATGTTCGGTATACAATTCAAATTATGTTAAAATATTTTTGGAACAAATTTTATCGACGTTACAGTCAAAAGAAATTTTATGTGGTAAGTGAATGTCGTTCTTAAAAAAGAATGGCTGCAATATGAAAATAACAAATGGACTATCGGATTCCATAAGGAATGAACGGATATTGAGATTAAGTTACAAAACAATGAAAATAAAGCAATAGAAGGCTCTAAACGATTAATACTTCTTGTCTTTTTTAACAACAGCAAAAGGAAGGTAGTAATTTAACGATAATAGTTAACTGCAAACTATTTTTAAAATGTTTGCCATGTATAAGGTGATTAATAAAACAATTGTATAATTATAATTTTTTGACAATATAATGTTTTAAAATAAGTATTATTAAAAACTTTTATTTCATTTAAAGTAAATGAATTTAAATATTTGGGTTAACTGGTCACTGATACTAATGAAGTTAAGCTAGAAATTTAAGCAAGAATTTCTGCTGGAAATTGATGGTTTTTTGCTTCGAGATCTAACTACGTAAAGAATAAACTTAAAATTATCATTTATAAAGTAATAATTAGACCAATTGTTCTATACGGATTTGACACTTGGACTTCTAGAAGAGACCTTTTGACCTTTTGAGAATATGGGAAAGGAAAATCAACGGAAAATGGTCAATGGAGGAGGAGAACAAATGAAGAAGTGTACGACAAATATTATGGGATAGATATTGTCACAATTATAAGGAAAAAAAGAATCCAATAGCTTGGACATGAAGTGAGGATGGTCGAAAAAAAAACTACTAAAAGATTATTAGAGGAAAATACAGGAGGATCAAGAACTAGAGAAAGACCTACACTCAGATGAAAAGAGCAAGTAGAAGAAGGTCTGAAACTCCTTGGGATTAATAATTATTACAAGAGAAAAGCGGCCAATAGAGATGATGATGATGATCATTTCATTAAAATATATTGGAACTGAAATAAAACAAATTTACGATTTTTATCGTTCTGGCTGGGTTTTTTATACTTTAAATTAGGATATTAAAATGATCCAATTTCTGTGCTTCTATTAAGCACAGTATCGCAAAAAGAATTCAAGTGAATAATAGTTCCTGACTGTATTATATTATAACAATGTTAACAATTCACATTCTTATTCAAAGAAAACATTTTACACAGTTGACCAGATCTGGTATGTGCCCGTTATTCCAGATATAATTACCTTAAAATATACTTTGTTTAAATTATCATAACGCGCGGAGAAAATTTGTAAAAATTGATTTTTTTATTTGTCATACAATTAGTTGTAATAGCTGTTAAAAAATCACAATTCATTACTATTTTTGGAAAGCAGATTTGAAATCCAGCTAATGTTTAATAAATCTTTATCCAAATATACTCTTTTATTGTGCTAGAGTTAAAACTTCAATAAAAGTATTAAAAGCAATAGAAATCAAACAAGATTATGTAATACAATAATTACAAAAATCTCTATCCAACTTGTTTTAGATTTCGTTTTAACTACAAATCACTATACGCTTTTTACAATTTTAAGTTTTGTTGACAACATTTTTATTATGTATGCAAAAGTAACACAATAGGTATAAGAGAATAAAAGGAAAACAGACGAATTCTGTAAAAATATTTTTGTTTCTGAAAACAAACTAAACTGTAGTAGGATAGATGATCTAATCAAATACAATAGCAAATAAAAAAAATTCCTACAGTACTGGTTACTGTTTGGAAAAATAACTAGATAATATTCACAAACATTATAAAATGGGAAATGTGTACTTATTTATTAATATTTTTTTCAATTCTAGATTCAATTTACTGGTAAATTTTAAAAAATTATTAAATATTTTTTCTTTAAACATAAATATATTTAAATATTAATACAACTGGTTTAATGCTTTTGGTATTTAATACTGGTACGAATATTCTTTTAATAAAGAATAGGTAATCCAACCAAATTATATGTATCTATGCATACACATAAAATTGGTTTGATACTATAAACATTTAATACTAATACAAATTTTCTTTTATTAAAAAATAGATGAATTATTCAAATAGATAGTTAATAAGAAAAATGCTAACAATACTCTTTGAAAAGATATTTTTCTTATTTCCATAATCATTATAAAATGAGAAATATGGACTTATTTATAAATATTATCTTTAAGTTTAAATGTAAATAATTGCAATTAAGTAGTAAATATTAAAAAAATTATTTAATACTTTTTTTATATTAAATAAATGCACATACGGAAATAATCTAAATATATTCTATTCTCAGCTGGAAATTTACAACTACATTAAGGTTTTACAGTTGATAAATATAAAAAAGTTAATTTTGCCAAAGTTTGTTCAGACCACAGCCTTTTTTTCCAAAAAAATTATTTTTTAGCAAAAATATAGAAAATCTTAAAAGTGAACTTTGCGCAAACGATTTTTAATGATACTGGATCCTGTCCTATGTGTTTGCAACAGCCGCATTTGTGACTCAGGCGTCGTTACCGTACGTGCAGCTAATTGTAAAAAACGATCTTTATTGTTGGTTATAGTTCTCGTGCGTCCAGTGTGTTTCTCAGATACATCTCCAGTTTCTACATAACGGGCATTCAAGCGGGAAAGGTTCGCGCTACATGTGCTTGTCGAGCGCCATTTTTAAGCATGCAAAGGCTCGCAGCATTTGTTCGCTGTTAATGGTATCATTCCACGTTAAATTCAAAAATTCATGTGATTTATTTTAAACTAACACATTTAATTTAGTGTTTAACACCAATAAAATAAACATACATACATATAGTCACGCCTTTTTCCCGTAGGGGTAGGCAGAGACCACTACCTTCCACTTCCGCTACGGTTCTTACACACATCTTTTGCTTCCTATAGTTTCATCAGTGCTCTCATACATGCTCGTCAGCTTCAAAACAATTTCGATCTGATCGAGTTATGTTCGCGAGGTCGACCTCTACCGACTTGTCCATTCACAAGCGAGTGCCTTATAAATTTGTTTCGTCAATCTTCCTTCATCCATCCTTTCTACGTGTTCAAACCATCTAAGCATTTCTTTTTCTATCTTTGTAACCACATCTTCGTTTACACCACATCGTTCTTTTATCTCACTATTTTTTACTTTATCCAACCGAGTCACCCCGGCTATACTTCTCAGACTACTCATCTCCGCAGCATTAATCCTATTTTCATGCTTCTTTTGCCAAACCCAACATTCACTACCATACATAAGTGTAGGAACCAACTCTATGCACAGCCAGACGTGCCTTTTTTGACACTTTCTGGATGTCCAAAAAGCCATGCAGTGCTCCATTCATTTGATTTCCTGCCAATACCCTTCGCTCAATGTCACTGTCATACTTTCCATCCCTCGTAAACTTTGAACCTAGGTATACAAACTCATTTACTTGTACCACTCTTTCTCATTCAATCAGGCTATATTCATGTTTGGCGAGAGCCAACAAGAGATGCACAATTAGCTCATGCCGTCCTTTTTGTGGTGGCAGTGCTATGTTTTGGGCAGGCATTTTGGCAGGTGGTCGTATGGAATTGGTGCTTATTGACGGGACTATGACAGGACAAGTTTTAGGACCTCATGTGAGGCTATGGCGAGGGGCTACGGGTGAGGATTTTGTGTTTGTGGACGACAACGCACGCCCACATAGGACTCGAGCAGTGAATAACTTTCTTGTGACACAAGGAATTCGTCGTTTGGAGTGGCCGGCGATGTCACCCATGGTAGAAACTGTAAAAAAAATTTTTCTAAAAGAAATAAAATTTTAATTTTTTTTATTTTCAAAAAAACTACATTGTTCTGAAATAAAAAGCATCTGCCAACGAAATAATTTTTATTAATTTTATTAATCTATGAATGTAGTTTGGTACAATGTTTAATGATAACGAAGATTTTAGGTCATGCATAACTTTTGAAACTATGTGTATATTTTATGCCGATATGAATATTCTTGAAAAAAAACTTTCAACAAACAATGATTTTGTTAAATGTAAACTAAAGAGAATAATAATAATTTTAATTTTTTTAACAAATTTTTAATTAACGTAGTTGTGTACGGTACATATTTCAGGTATATTCCTGAAATAGCAGTAAATTTCGTTCGATATTTTTGCAAACTGATGAATATTTTGTGAAAAACTGATTGCGATTTAATGCTTAAAAGAGAGGAAAATGTATGCCGATTTAATAAAAAAAGAAAAGCTAACGTAACACACGGCACACATAAAAAAAATGATTTCGTTTTGTTTCAATGGCAAACCTATAGGATATAATAGAAAAGTGCCACAAAAGATAATAAATCTTATAAATATTCTAAGCCACTTCATTCTTTCTCTTCCACACCTCCAACTCACTTGTGTAAATTCTCAACCTCACTCTGAAATAAACTGTTAACTTTTTCAGAGAGCATGTCTGCACTCGCCAAACCATCTAGGCAGTCGCTTAAGGGAGTTCGCGGATTTATTCCAGTATACATAAGAGCTGGGGACACGCCGCTTCAAGATATTAATCCTGATTTGGCGCAAGCTTTCAACTTCTATGAACAAAAACACAACAGGATAACATTCGGAAAATCCATTAGGGACAAGTATGACAACGTGCCGATCAAAAGTAAAGTGTCTGAGGGTATAAAAATGTTCGATAACGCTGCAGTCCCACTGGATCAAGACCTAAAACCCGACATGGAAGACAATAAAGTTATACTTCAAAACCCGAAAAACGACGATCCTTCTAGTAATATTCAAAAAATACCAAGGCATTAAACTTTTGATAAAAATAGGTTTTAAATATTTATTTTCGTATGTATATACATATAAACAAATGAGGAATTAAACATCATTCAGCATAATGTGACTTTACTATTTCTTTATTGATTTAACAAACTGGAGATTTGCTGGTTTATGTCACTCAGCTCTGGACAAACACTATTGAGAAGTTTGGTGAACCCCGTCAAAAAGCCTTGCATATATCTAAGCCTTTGATCGCGTTTGGCACCAGGCATTGTTAAGTAAATTATCTGCCTACGGTCTCCCAACCAAACTGCGCCCAATGGCTCTTGAGCTTCATGCAAGATCGCTCCTTACATGTGGCAGTTGACGGTATTTCTTCTGATGCGTTAAAAACCAATGCCGGGGTCCCCCAGGATTCCATTCTGTCCCCCACCTTATTTTTTTTACACATCAACGACCTCTTGAAAACCACCACGAACCCCATTTACAGTTTCGCAGACGATAGCACACTTGTCTCAACTTTTACATCCTATCGATCACTTTCGGTGAATGATACAAATAGACTCAGGCAGGTACAGGTTGATTCCATCAATAGAGATCTTGAAGCAATCGTCGAGTGGAGAACCAACAATCTTGTTCAGTTCAATGCCCAGAAAACACAAAGCGCCACGTTTTCCAAGAAAGTAAATTACTCAAATCATTCCATCACAATGTCCGGAAATACCCTTGATTCAAGTCTCTCCATCTTGATTTTAGGAGTCACGGTGTCCAATAATATGTCTTGGCATGACCATGTTGCTAACATCGCAAAGTCAGCAAGCCAGAGGCTAGGTTTTCTGTGGAAAGCTAGAAAGTTTTTTACTCCTGATCAACTGTTGACGACGTACAAGGCTCAAATCCGACCTCTACTGGAGTATTGCTCGCACATTTGGGGTTCAGCACCAAGGCATTCTCTTCGTCTTTTAGAATCCAGTCAGAAAAGGGCCATTCGGGTGATAAACAGCTCAACTCTCACAGATACCCTTCACCCTCTAGATCAAAGAAAAAGAGGTGCAGACCAGTCATTACTCTACAGATATTTCCATAGCAGATGCTCCAGAGAAAAAAAAACTTGTTACCACCATTGGCCACATTCGGCCGAAGAACTCGGCACGCTGATCAGTCTCACCCATTTGCTCTCAAGATTGACACCACAAGGACCAATCTCCATCAGTAATCCTTTTTTTACAGGGCTGCTATGGAATGGAACAAGCTTCCAAAATCAATTTTTCCGGAGAACTATGACCTGCAACTTTTCAAAAAGCGGGTACACAATCATTTCTACTTTTATTTGGTTATTGTTTCTGTTAACATTAATCTCGCATACTCAATCCTAATACACATGACCATAGTGCCCAATTATACATGAGTAGATACTCTATTTGCTCAGATTAATCGCACAAAATCCACATAATTTTATATGAAAGTGGTATATGAAAATTACATTCATGGATAATTAAGTCTGCATTTTTTGGTGATGACAAAGTTGAGGAAAAACTTTTAATTGTGGAGCAATTTAGAAAGCCCCGCCCAAAGATAAGCCTGAAAGGGTATTACTTCAGCATATTTTTGGGTGGATTTATTTGAAGGACAAAATACACAAAAACATGCATTAATTAAATTTACTGAATATGTTTCACATTCCTATAATGTTATGTGGTACCTTTTTCATTTAAAACTAAGAGTGATTGTAATTCTATTTAATTAGAAATTCTCAAAACATAATTTCGACATTTTTCAATGACTAATAGAAACGATAATGCACCTGTTTGTTTATCCTAATATCGGATTAGATAGTGAATACTTGCTACGAATTTATCTTTTTCTTATCAGTTGATACAGGTATACCGAAAACTAAAAACACTCAGCGTTGTGGTTAAAAGGTATGTACTTTTTTAGTTTTATTATGCTTCAAAACAATTAAAATGTTGCCTTTGATGGCTATGAAATGTACTGTAATTAAACCTTCTCGGAATACTTACAGTATGAAGTATAAAATATTTTTCAGTTTAGTCATACTTAGTTAGGTACATGAAACGTTTTTAATAAAATAAAGTAGGTTATATTTAGATAATGATAAAGGGTTGCCAAAATTTTGAATATTGATTTAACAAAACGGAATTAATAAGAAAAATAAAAAAATATTTAACTCTAGCAATTTGACTTACACTTTATATTTTAACGCATTTAATTTACAAAAATTACAGAGTAAACGTAAAAAATCTTAAAAAATAAGTTGATTTAATGACAACATATATTTAAATTATTTTATTACCCTAAAATATATAATTACTTTAAAATAAATATATTCTTATAAAAAAGAAATACTATCTATTTATATTAATTATAAGAAAATGTATTATGTTTTGAACAGTTATGTCGATCAAAATGCAGCTGTTAGTAATAATAAGTTTAGCGACCTTCTTCCAAACTTTAGATGATAGTGAATATTATTAAAATAACATGTTATTTATTAAAGTGACTAAGTACAAATAACTTTTTAATCAATCATTTTTGAATCATATTAGTAATGATATCCTGACAAGATTCCTTGAGTAGGTACGTACATTTTTTTTTAATTTTTATTAAATTAGCTGACAAGGCCAGAAACAGTAAAACATTTAGTAACCTTTTATCTTAATAGGATTTATAATTAAATTACATGCAGAAAAAATAATTCATTAAGGCCTTCATTATCTCGTTATCATGAATAGGTACTTTTGTTTATAAAAAAATGGATGATGTTGATCATTTTATCTAAATTACTTTTGACAAACTCCCTTCAAATCGAAAATAATTTATAATATCAAATAACATTGGTGTAGATATTGCTATCTACTTTCGCTCAAAAGTAAGGATTCTTCTGTAGAATCAAATAATACTTCTCTTAACTAATACCGTACAAAGTTTAAAAAAGACTAAACTTCGAGTATTATACCCATATTTGAGGCGTTGCCTTTCTAGCATGTATTAAGCTACCGGTTTTTAACCAGAAAAGTGCCCGATCAATGACTCAGGTCTAATAAACTATCATTTGCTTATTGTAGAACATGTTACTATGCATATTTATACATTGCAGATGTAGAAACCTAGGACTTTCAAAGTGGAATTGTAGTATATATTCATTTTATTTCATATATTTCAATTAAATACAGATCATGGGTTTTATTGTTTACTGATATCTCTTATCTGTTAATCATCCACACCTTAAGGTGTCACATCGTTATCAACTACTTATGTTATACGCATATTTTACACCAAGCTTTTTTCATTAAACTTCATTAAGTTTTTTTTTTATTTAAGCATGCATCAATTATTGTGTTTGGTTCAAATTGTGCTACTAACGTTTCCCGTACTGGTGCAAAGTCAGACAGGCGGTGTAAAACCACAGTTGATGAACTGTTACAATGTGTCAGCTATCCCTGGTATTACGTTTGCCAATAGCAGACCTCCTGCAAATCTAAATATTTTTCTGGAAATATTAAGAAGATTAGAAGATTCCAACCCCACGCTGACAATGAGAGAGTTGTCTATTTTGTTAATTCAGAGGTAAATTTTAAAAGATTTTACTTGGCGTAATCAATTTCTTTTTGTAATTTAATAATTCTTTCAAAAGATTTTGGATTTGACTTCTAAAATAATAAACAGGTAACTATAACTCGTGTTATTATTTGGTTTATTTATTTTATTATTTTACTTTTATTATTTATGCAATGTATAATTTTGAGTATCTTACGGTGTTTTTAAAAAAATTATATTGTATTTGACACATTGTTTTAGACTGAGGCAAAACGGAATAATATCAACAGAACCAATGGATTTATCTATTGGAATTCCATTTGCTCCTAATTCAGTAGAAGCTATTAGAGGAACAATTATTTCACAACGATATTTAGCAAATTCCACACAAAAATTGGACACTGGTGACTTGGATTGGTCCGAAATTGTAAATAAAATATTTAAATTACAAAATATCCAAAAAAAATTTACCCATTTCTTTATTTAGTTCTCAAATACAGTCCTTTAAAATATAAAACTCATTAAATTTAAAATAAAGCAACTAAAAAACAACAATGAAAAACTAAAAAACCAATAAATATTATTATAGTGCAATTAACATCGTTTTTGCTTTAAGTATTACTACATTCAAGTTACGAATATAAATATGTATATTTTATTTTAATTTATTTTTAATGAAAATTATTAAATCGTATAAAACATGATAGTTAATTTTTTTTAGTGTGCTTTTCATTACATGATCTCAAACGTTATCAACCCAACAGTTAGAAGGGATGAATCCCAGACTTGTGTTAGATCATCTCGTTATCAATTGAGAATACGAAGACAAGCTGGTGCAGAAGACACCGAAACCATTGAAACCCCTTCAAAACGTTTTGGCGTTCCTACGGGTGAACTCAGTCAATGCCCTATAGAACTTGGCGTCATTTACACCAACTATGGAACGATAAAAGCTGGACAAGTTCTGCAAGGATTAGCTGCAGGATATAATATGGAAACCGTTGATAATTCGGACAATAGATATGCTGCAACACTTATAGGTAATATTATGGAAAATAATATTTGATTAGCTTCCTTTAAAATCACTGATTTGTTGTACCCGTTATATTTGAGTTAAATAAAATAATGATAATTCCATGATTACTATTTTACTTTGTAATTAAATCATTTTGTAATTATATTGAAAATTGATTTAGGGGATCTGGCGCACTTTGCTCTATTACGACCTGAAAGAATTGGCGCAGAAGGAGGATGGAATAGTACGATAAATCCAAAATATTTCTTCCTTCAACAAAACCAGTATTTGGCACTAACAGATCAAGATATTCGAGGGTCCCTAGATGGACTCTACATGTCGTTAAAACTTGATTCCATAAGAAATCGATATTCAGATATAAAACTATCACAAATCGTCGACATGTACTACTCACCGTATCAATCAGGAGTATTTGATCCCGATTTTCGAGCCTGTAATAGAAACATTTTATTTACTGAACTTATTACCTCTAAAGCTTTAGAAGACAACATGCAGGCATTTATACAACCGTTGGATGATTTCGGGTCATATCCAGGAACCTATACTGCTAATGGTTACCGCACCATTGTTTCTTCTGCAATAAATAACTTTACAAACTATCTTAGTAAGTAATACATCATATTTAAAAAAAAAAAAATTTTAACGAAATATTTCTACTTTAAAAAAATATTGTTTTAAAATTATAAAGTAGAGATTATACTTTTGTCACACGTTAAAAAAAATATAAACTCCTGGACAAAATTAACGCAACAATATGAAATTATCCAAAAAATTAATTAATTTTTTCTTATGTGTCCGTTTTTAAAGTTTATCGAGTATTTGAATAGTAGGCTATGCATATTTTGTTTTGTTGTTAATCAAAACTATCAAAACAATTCGTTTAGATTTTCAGTTTTAAATTTTTTTTTTAAATATAAACAGTTTTTTGCAAATCTTGCGAAAGTTTTTTGTTAGAAAATGAATTTAACTGAACAGTAGGTAGTGCAGGTCTCAGTTTTATTGGATAAGAGGTATTGTCAAAAATATTGTGGCAAATTTGTTAGGCAAAAATCGTTCTACAATAAGTTGTATGGTAAGAAGCTTGAATAAGGAAGTATATTATTCTAAAAGGCCAAGGCAAGGGCGAAAACGATGCACTAACGACCGAAATAAACTGTTTATAAAACAATACGCTTTAAGAAACAGAACTGTTTGTAGTTCTGTAATTAGAAACGAACTCGATGCTGTCTGCAATGTTACATTTTCTTCTAAAACAATTAAAAAACGGTTAAATAAAGCTAGATTAAACAGTAGGAGACTAGCCACGCAACCTTGCTTACTAGAGAGATTAGAGTTGCCAGGTTACGTTTTGCTAAAAACCATCAAAATTGCTCTGTGGAAAATTGGAAAAAAGTTTTATTTACGGATGAAAAAAATAAATGGGGCACTGCATAGCTTTATGAACAGCCAAAAAGTGTCAAAAAAGGCTCGTCTGGCAATGCATAGAGGTGTGTTGGTTCCTACACTTATGTATCGTAGTGAATGTTGGGTTTAGCAGAAGAAGCATAAAAATAGGATTAATGCTGCGGAGATAAGTAGTCTGAGAAGTACAGCCGGAGTGACTCGGTTGGATAAAATAAAAAATAGTGAGATAAGAGAACGCTGTGGTGAATAAGAAGATGTTGTTACAAAGATAGATAAAGGAATGCTTAGATGGTTTGGACACGTAGAGAGGATGGATAAAGGAAGATTGAAAAAACAAATTTATAAGGCGAATGTGAATGGACAAGTCGGTAGAGGTCGACCTCGGCGAACATATCTCGATCAGATCAACATTGTTTTGAAGAAAGGTCAGGTCAAGAGTACCAACAACCGACGAGCATGCATGAGAGCACTGATGAAAGTAGAGAAAGCAAAAGATGTGTGTAAGAACCGTAGCAAGTGAAAGGAAGTGGTCTCTGCCTACCCCTACGGGAAAAAGGTGTGAGACTGTATGTATGTATGTATAAAACTAGGTCTAGCCTAAAACATCTAGATAGTCGTGAACGAGTCTGGCGAAGACTAGGAGAGAGGAACTCTGCAAGAATTCTATTCGGCGGTGGCTCTATTATGTTCTGAGGTAGTATAATCTTTGACGCTCGCACAGAATTAGTTCCTATCCGTACGAGATCCATGAATGCTAATTACTATCTTGTGAATATTGTAGTAGAACATATGATGCATTTCGGTTCTTTTTTGGAACCCAATTTTCTGTTTATGCTAGACAACGCTTGACCTCACATAGCTAGGAAGGTACTCGATCATCTTAGTTGGTATACCTACCAGTTATACAGTTGCCACCAAAAATGAATCCGATCGAGCATTTATGGAACCACCTCAAGAAAAATGATAAACGTCAAAAACCTGCACCTAAAAACTTGAGGGAACTTAAAAATGTATCACAGCAAGGGATCAAATTGCTCAAGATTTCATCCAATATTTAATTAGAAGCATACCTAGGCGCATAAATGCTGTGATCAGGAGTAGAGGAGACAACACACGCTACTAGTGTCGCAGTTACACCATTACTTTCACTACTAGTGTCATATTTACAACATAATTTATTTTTTAACATTTTAATTTTATTATTAAGTCTTAACGATAATTGTAATTCCAATCTTATAAAGAAATATTGAAGCTTATTCAATTTTAAAGTATCCGAATACACTTTTTCTAACTTTTAATGAAACTAATGTTCTTAAATTCATTTATTACAGCAATTTGTACGATTTAATTTTGTTGTTGCTTTAATTTTGTTCAGGAGTGTATGTAAAAAATCCATTTTAAGCAAATGATGCTGACAATTTGATTGATTGTCACTGTTACAATAATTCTGTAAAAATCATCTGCCATCAAAAGCACTACACTAACATTTATATTTTGCAGCTCAATTAAGTGACTTAGCTTGCCCGCAATTGGATACTGGAATAGAAAGAACCAGTACTGACCTTTTAATATTTTTGGATTCTAACTGGAACTTTAATACAATTCAGCCCATCATATCGTAAGTAATAACTATTATTTTTAAAAACTGGTTGGGCGTAATTTAAAATTTTAGGTACATTTTGGACAGCATTGACGTCAATAAATTTGGTTCGAGATATACAGTATTTAGAGGATCAGATGGAGCTAATATTACAAGCAAGAGCAGTAGATACTTGTTAGACTTCCACAAACAGTTTAATTTGACCATTCATGAAAATTGTAAGTTTTTCGCAAAAATAAATTTTATTTTCATTGCCTACACAAAATACAACAGTGTATTGCAGCGATTCTCAACCTTTGGGGCGCGACCCCTTGGGGGTGCAAAATGGGGGAAGGGTGGGCGCGAATACGTAAGATGAATTGCACAAAAAGTCACAGAAAAAACTCTTTATTAAAAAAAATACACTTCGAAAATATAAAAATATATTATAAATTACAAAACAAAATGTCACACCATTAGGTAGTAACATAGCAATACCCAATGTACTCAACAATTAAGTAATAAAAATAAACTATAAATTTAATAATTAGTAGCTCTCTTGAGCCTGTATCGCAAAGCAAAGTTTTTCATAAGAAGGTGATATAGTGGAAATGGACACTCCCATTTCTCTTTCTATTCTTTCTTTTCTGCCGCTACAGAAATACCGGTTTTTCAAAGATAATATGTAGGAAACGGTAAAAGTATAAGAAAAACTTTTTTCTTTGGTGATAAACATTCATTATCTACGACAGAACAATACTCAAATAAAGTTTTATTACCAAATTGTGTTCTAATGTCACCACTTGAGGTGAAGTCTATAAATTGTTCTTCTTTTTGGACTAACAGACCTTCAGGAGTATTTTAAAATAAAACTATAACCCACTTTCGCTATTAAGTTGTCGTCCGTTATAAAATACTTGCTAAAATTCTTTTTTTAAAGTGGTTAAGTGATTTTTCATGGTTGTAAATAAAACTTTGACCTTTACCTCTTCGGCGTTGTAGGTTTCAACAAAATATTTTTATGTTTGTAAACTTGTTTGTTGGTATTCCATAATTCTAATTTTCTGTAAAAAGCGTTAACTTTGTCGCTCATATGCAAGAGATTTGTATTTTTTTAAGATTCAAAATAGCTTCTCAAAAATGTCGACCAAGAATCTTAATTTCATCACAGAGTGATTTTGAAATGACTTAGGTTACGGTTACATTGGATGCGTACTTTAACGACCATCGAGTTGTACATAGACGTACGACTATGGTCGTACGACTTGGTGGTTAGATTGCATGCGCTTTTATGCGACTAGTTTTAGTTCAGACAATATGGCCGGAGACGATGAATATTTATGGAAAAACAGTTTTTTACCTCTTTTGATGTTAGAAAATACAAAAAAACACGGGTAAACGATATAAACAAAAATTGAAAAGAAAATTGCGAGTTTCTCCTAATTTTTGAAGAGTTGTTACGCCAACCGCAGAAATTTTTTAATATTTTCGAGTTTTACCGACAAAATTTATTATACAGTGTGTACATAAAGTAACATAACTTACTAATATTTCGATTTCTGTTGGGTTTAAAAAAAAAATGTTCAGTAAAAGTTTTTTCAAATAATTCAGGCCATCTGCAAAAGTTGATTAAAAGTATACAGGGTGCACCGTTACTACAAAATAACTTTTTAATATAATTTTTTATAAAGTACACTCTGTATATATGTTTAGTTTTTCATAATCTATTAAATAACAAATACAACCGTAGAGATTGCATAATTCTACGTTTAATAGTTCCAATGTTGCAGTGGTTTAAAATAAAAATTATAAAAAAATTGTTTATGTCAAAATGGAAGAAGGTTTTTCTACCATTACAGACATACATACCTATAGTGACGCCTTTTTTCCCGTAGGGGTAGACAGAGATCACTTCCTTTCACTTGCTACGGTTCTTACACACATCTTTTCGTTCTTCTACTTTTATCAGTGCTCTCATACATCCTCGTCGGTCATTGGTACTCTTGTCCTGGCATTTCTTCAAAACAATGTTGATCTGTTCAAGATATGTTCGCCAAGATCGACCTGATTGACTTGTCCATTCACACTCGCTTTATATATTTGTTTCGTCAATCTTCCTTCATTCATCCTTTCTACGTGTCTAAACCATCTAAGCAGTCCTTTATCTATCTTTGCAACCACATCTTCTTTTAAACCACAGCGTTCCCTTATCTCACTATTCTTCACTTTATCCAACCGAGTCACTCTGGCTATACTTCTCAGACTACTCATCTCCGCAGCATTAATCCTATTTCATGCTTTTTCTGCCAAACCCAACATTCACTACCATAAATAAGTGTAAGAACCAACACTCTATGCACAGCCAGACGTGCCTTTTTTGACACTTTCTGGTTGTTCACAAAGCTATGCAGTGCTCCATTTATTTTTTTTCCTGCCAACACCCTTCGCTCAATTTCACTGTCATACTTTCCATCTCTCGCAAACTTTAAGCCCAAGTATACTTACAAACTCATTGACTTGTTCCACTTATTCTCCCTTAATCAGCACCTTACAGTTTGTCATGCTTTCTTCTCTTTCAAAAACCATTACTTTCGTTTAGCTTACATTTATTTTCATTCCGTTATTTTTCAGGGCATCATGCATAACATTAACCATCGCCTGCAACTTCTCTTCAGATGACGCTAATATAACTTAAAGAAGGCATTTGACGATCAAATCATTCATTTTTAATCCATACGCACTCTCTTTCAAATCTTTTAAACAATCGTCTATGTATAATTTAAACAGCTTGGCAAAGCCACACATCCCTGTCTTACACCTTTTTCGATGTTAAACCAGTCCGTGTAAGCTTCGTTTGTTCTGACACAAGCAGTGAAATCCTCGTAAAGTGATTTCAGTGCTCGAATTAAACTACCGCTCACACCATACATTGATAATTTCTATTAAAGCGCAATGGACCTTCTGACTTTTAGCCAAGAATATTTCGACCATACTTCGTAATGAAAAGACTTGATCCGTACGTCTCCTTCCTCTTTTAAATCCTGCTTGCACATCCCATATCATTTTCTAAGTTCATTCGTCACTCTTTTAATTAATATCTTTTCATACAGTTTGTCGATGCTGAGTAAACTAATACCTCGGTAGTTTTTACAGTCCTGCTGCGAACCTTTTCACATGTTAATCGGCACCATAATGGCCTTGCACGAGTCGTCTGTTACGCTACCACTCCTCCAACAAAGGTTAATATGCGGTACAGCAGACTAGTTACCATGCCACGCTTTGTCCAGCCTTCAGCATTTCAACCGTTATCTAGTCGTACCCAGCAGCTTTAACCCAATTTCACACTGTTTAACGTTTTCACAATTTCTGTCATATTAATTTCACTTTCATTGCAACTTTTACTCATGTCTCCGAATGGGACATGTGCTTGTGTATCCTCTTTCTCAAATAAACTTTCGAAGTATTCCTTCCATCTCTTTAAAACGCATTCCTCTCCTTTCACCATACTACCATCTTGGTTTCTGATTTTTTCCAGTTGCGAGGTAGTATTTTTACCTCTGGCTGTTCTTATGGAGTAAGCAACATTTGGTACAGGAATAGACTAAAGTCCATTCCTGGCAGTTGGCTTTTTGCATCTGGCTATTTAATATGCAACTTTGTAAGAAAATAGTAAAGCTTTTTCATTCATAGACAAAACTTTTTTATTCATAGACAAAACTTTTTTAAAACCAGATTTTTGTTTTTCAAATGATTTTAGTTGGGCGATAAAAAATTCGTGAGGTTTCTTAATGTACTCGCTGTAAACTGTTTCCATGGGTCATTTCAGCTGTTAGGTTCCATACTATTCGCCGCTAAAATTTTTAAACAACTCTTAGAGGCCATTCTTCGCCATTTGTTTCAATCCACGTGAATCCAAATTTCAAATATTCCTTAGAATATTTTCTTGATTTTGGCTTCAAAACTACGCTTTACTGTGCACTTTTAATGCTTCACAATTATCCGATGCTTGTTCACGCCCAGTTAAAAATGTATTCATGTTTCAACATTTGAAAACAGTACGTTTTTACAACGTGTACTGGAGTTACTCTACAGCTACATAAATAATTAGAACTTTACTTCACTTCAAAAGTTTTGGAAAGATATTGGTATTTTATTAGTATTTCAATAAAACGTTTGGAGGGTTGGCCTGATTAAAATTAATTTAGAAAAATGGGTCGCAAATACTAAAAGGTTGAGAAATGGTTGTGTATTGGATAAATGATTTAGAGTAAATTTAACATTTTAATATAATTTTTTATATAGTACACTCTGTATATATGTTTAGTTTTTCATAATCTATTAAATAACAAATACAACCGTAGAGATTGCATAATTCTACGTTTAATAGTTCCAATGTTGCAGTGGTTTAAAATAAAAATTATAAAAAAATTTTAAAATTTTTTTTAAATTAAACCATGATGCTATTTTAACTGAATTGGAATATGTATAAAACAATAATTTAGTAAACTTTTTTCTAGTACCAAAACAATTTGATTATATTAAGACATATGAGGTAATGGAAACCACTGTAAAATCGAAACTCAGTAACAATTCTTACAATGGTGGCGAGTCAACAGTTGTATTGATAATTACGAAATCAACTCCAAGTGATTCCGATATTACATTTTTAAATCAAAGAAAAGAAGTTATAAAGCAATTCTTGCCAGGTAATTATCTTAGTTCAAATTGTTACATATATTGCAAATCTTTTTTGCAGAAAAAAATAAATTGGGCATAATTTAATTTCAATTTTATTACAGATGTTTCAGTACTTGTGCTTGGTTCAGATAGATCGGAATCCTATTCGTCATTGTTATTCAACCCTTCGAAAGATTTCATTCCTTTGACAGAAACAACAAGCGAAAATGACCTTAAACGTATTGGACAAAATGTGGTAGAGAAAATAAAAACTGGTAAATATCCCTATTACTATAAATAATAGACCATCATCATTAACTTGATCACACAACTTATTAATCTGTAAACTTATTTTTATTTATAAACCTTTTTTGTAAATTTTCCATAATTTAAACTCTAATAACTATCGCTTAATGTTAATATACATATTTTTAGTTCCAAGATCACTTGTGAATCCTTCGTGCGGTCCAGACTTCAAAGGTTCGCAAAATTCCTTCAGTTTCTCAGACTCAGTAGATCTATATGGAACAAACTATTACAAAATTGCACCTAACTATTTTTACAACGGTGCTGGCACTAGAACATTGAGAATCACTGAAGTCAGCACTGGTGCCATCACTGTCTGCCTGTCCAGAGATCAAAGCAGACCAACAAACCAAACAGGAGACTGTCAGACATTGCAAAGTAGCGTCAGATCAATTGACATAACAGGGTGGTGCGAAGGAAGTAATGTGCAACAATGTGCCCCCATATATTTTTCGGTTTATGGAAGTAACACCCAATACAAATGTAGAGGTTAGTCCAATGATACAATTTGTTATTATGAACAGACTACCATTAGCAAATAATTTGAATTAAGGTCCAATTTATCAATATTATTTTAATTTTTTAGATGCGATGTGCAGATTCCCAAATAACATCAAATATACTATAGCCTTGGATGACGTAGGGTGTGCAAGTAGTGCTATTACTGTACTATCGAACTGTATTTTAGTTTTTTTATTATTTTTGTTTTTAAGGTTTTAGACAACTTATAAATGTTTTTTGTCAAACAATAGAACATATCAAAAATAGACAAAATGTCTAGAGGATCATTTAAAAAACCTATGTACTTTTAACTCTCGTGTTTACATTTTTATTTTTACAATTAACGTTATTTTATTAGATTGAAACAATGAAAATTTAAAAACAAGGCAAATGCGAATTTAGAATTTAAGACGATAGAAGAAAAATAAGTATTACTTACAAGAGATATGTCTCATACATTACAAAATTCTCTAAAACTCTTACATGTCATATTTATAACACACTCAGTATTATATAAAAAACTTGTTTTGCTATTTCCGTAAGGATGGAAATTAATTATGAAATGAACTTTCGTTTCGTTTTCTTTTTAATATTATAAATAATCTAATCCCACGATTAGTTGTATTATTATCAGATACTGCAAATAAAACATTTTTTATATAATTATTTTACAGTTTAATAAATTTAAAATTCGAAACCATCTGTATTATTATAAGTACTTAAATTTAAACAAAAGGTCGTTTAAAAAAAACAATTAAATTTATGAAATAAAATTCGTTTTTTACAGCATGATTTTGAAAGAATAAGTTACTCTCACAAAATAATTTAAAATGAGATGATGAACATTAATCAAACGTTTCTGGTTTTAGAAATACAGAGCGTTAAAGTATTTTTTTACTAAAAATGGATGTGACACAGAAGTCGATTGCAATGTCTTTCTTTAATATATTTGCGAACACAAGAATATAGTTTAAGTTAACACAGTTATCTAATTGGACAAGAAGTTTAACAACTTAATTACGAAGATGGAACTGATACACAAAGCGTACAGCGGTTTAACAACTTTATTAGAAATATAGGACTGATACCCACTTTCTGAGAAAGAACAAAAATGAGAGCGACCGTAAATGAATGTTTTAACTCTCATAATCCGTTCTATACTGTTATTTGAGCTACTGAAATGTGTATTCTTAAACTAGTCTCATTATCAAAAATGATAAGAACAGGATAGAAACGTTATTTTTATTGAAATCAAAACGTGAGCGTCGCGCTGATTTATTCGTAGAAATAAAGAGGTCGGCGCGAACAATAATAAAAGTCAAAAACATAAGATGCTTGTGAAGTATTCCTACAGCTTTAAAAGGATATTTTCATAAAAGATAAATAATAATAAAAAGCAATAAACTATCCTACCCAACAAATTAATAAACCGTTTTTATTCATTTAAAGACTATTGATCACGTTGTTAGAAATAAAATAAATAGACAGAATGGTCCATTGGAAACTGAAAGTTATTTTTGTATATTTAACAACAAACACTAGAAATAGGTATAGATACTTGAAAGAAGATAGAATTTTTAAAAAATAAAAAATAAACCCGTCTTTATTAATTAATTGCAATATGTGGTAAGTCTGTTAATTATTATTCATGTTAAAAGGATATACGTATGTCTATATCTGATGAGAAAAAAAGGACTTATTTAAAAATAAGCTATCGATATAATTCTGAAATTGGTGATTAACCACTGTAAGTTATTTATTAAAATTCTTTAAAAACATTTCTTTTATGATACTTTTACTGTTGCAAGTGTCATTAATAAGGTCTTAATCCCTTTTTTGATTTCGAAATGCAGGAAAATGTACGCAAAAAACTAAAATACCATCGTCCTCGTTTTTATGACTTCATACCAAGAATCTTCGCTTTATGTATTCAAACCGGTCGTTGAGCGCATCTTAGCTTTAGTTTTCAGTATCTTCTCCTTATGGTATAATTTCAAAGTGTATACAAATTTACTTGTGCTACAATTTTAGGTATTGCAGAAATGTAATAAATAATAGCTGATAATCAAAAGCTATTTTACTTATTTTTTAAAATTTTAAAATAATATTGGATGACAAGAAACCAAGAAATAACTGTGTAATATGTCATCTGTCATGATGATGTCTATCAATCATATTTCCACATATTTTGATTAATACCAAGTTCCATTCCAGAATATTTTTATTTTTTTACTGTCACTAAAACGCTGCGCTAGTAGTTTTTAAAAGAGTTTTAATTGAATTCTTCCTAACAACATTCTTTTAGTCTTAGTATTAATTACAAAGCTGAAATGTTTATCATATCACGTTACTCGTTTTTGTAAAACATAGGGATCAATATTCTATCAATTATTACAGCATTAAATATTTTTCTGAAAAAATATTCGGGAACTTAAAAAATATATTATTTTCCTCTGTTCGTACTAAGGGGCAGTATAATTTGACTTATTAATTTTCAAAATAAATAATGCTGCAATTGCTGAATTTGGCATTAACGATAACTGTTTTATTGGATTATTATAATTTGGCTACAAAGGAATATTAGCTACGGTTTATAACTCTAATAAATATTAATAATGCTTATAGGTATAGTATGACGATTAATTTTTAGTACTGAAATTTTTAAGCAGGTATTTCTTGCACCTCTTCTGGTTGTGGGAAACCTAAAAAATTGTTGATACACCTATTTACATGGCCTAACAAATAAAAATGACAATCGTCACTGTAGCAAAGCAAGCAGTATTTAAGCTTCAAAAATTGTTTGCGAACGAATTTAAGACTTGGACCATTTTGTACACGTAATGCTTAAACAATTTTGTCTGCCTAAATTGTAGGGGCGAAAATAGTGCTCAAATAACAATACTTTTTCTTCAGTAGATAACATTATTTACGAACTTGCAAATATATCATTACATTTAACTAAAACCAAAGGTCAATGTTTATGTCAAATAGTAGTGTCAATTGTTGGAGGTTTAAGGACAAGTATGCCTACCGTTTCAGTACTTTAAATTAATAGCCATCTTGAAATTATATAACAAAAATGTAACTCTCGGCGATTCAAACGCTGCTGGTTCAGTTGGTCATGTAAACAATAAAAAGATAGGGATATTTTTGGCAATAATTTAAGATTTTTGTTTTTAAGCTACAAGCGTCAATTGCTTTTTGCAAATAACTCCCAACTTGTTGCAAACCATATGTTTACGAGCTAAATCTTAATTGCAGGTTTCTTTAATAGTATATGGATCCAGTTGATTTTCAAATTTGTTAACCTTTATAGGTAGGTATTTTTTATGGTATTTTAATTCAGTTACACTATTGCATCACTTGATAAATAATTCGTTTGTCTCTGAAGAGTATGTGTTTATGATCTTTACGCATTTTCGCGTAATTCTTGTATCCTTTAACAGCATAAAGAAAATATGAAAATTGTACTGATAACCTTTTGAGATTTTGTATACAATATAATATGATATAAAAATAATAAATAAATATGCACCTATGCATTTTCGTAACTAATTTTAGTTTTATTATAATAAAAATTTAATAAACACACTTTGGATTTAATTAAGTAACAAAACAAAATGATTACACTAGCTGCCTTATTAATAAATAACAAGGATGTGCAAATTTTAAATAATGTTAATTAACATAAAAATTTAAATTTATTTATTATCATATTTTGTGAACCACAAAACAAAGAATCATAGTAATTGGACTAGGTAATCAAGGTAAGTAGATTGGGTAATTTTATAGATAAAATTATAAACAAAATATATAATAGGTAAACAAATGTTGCTCATTTCCTTCGCAGTTCCTAGAATGTGAGATACTGTGTATTGTTCGTTAAAACTTCATGTAGCATGGCAAACTGTTCTATATCTAATTTGTTATCTTACAAAATAAATATATGCCCGTACGTGAGATTACGAATTATTTTGATAAGAGGTAGGTACCGTAGGTACCTACCGTAGAATATCGATATTTTTTTGCTGTCATTTTACAATGTAAATACAAAGAATGCAGTGGCACTGTTTAATAAACTTATTATTTGTATACAGTAAGTATATAAATTCATTATATAAATAAAAGAAATTTGTAGTTTAATAATGATGATGATGAAAAAAAATTAACGATTGTACATGAAATTTTTAAGTAGATTAGATCTTGACACATTTAAAACAGTTAATGCTAAACATTACAAACAATTAAAATTCATTTTAAATTATTAAGAATTTTTAACAATAAAATGAATGAAAGTTTTGTACATTTTACATTATTTTTAAATTTTATCGTTACTAAACATAAGAACATTAAAAAGTGTTTAATAGTTTCCTAATAAATCATATCGGTAAGGTTTAGGATAATAAAATATTTTCCGTTTTAGGTAGTTTAATTATCCAGAATGTCGGGAGTCAAATGTCTTCAGCTCTACCCGAAATCATTCAGGATTGTTACAAAAGCAATTTTAATGTTACCGCCAATCCACCGTTAACTTTACATCTATTAATCGAATTAGTTAGAAAAATCGAGGTAGATGAAAGAAATTCCATCAACATAAGATTACTTGCATCTTCGATGCTGCATGGGTAAGGATTATCTCCAATTAAAATACAATAGCGATGAAGAAAATTAATGCAAATTACAGAAAACTTTATCTTTAAAAAGCTAGCAGGAACATCTATTTTATAATTCAATATTTATAAATGTACGTTGGATACATAAATGTTTTATACAATGAACTAAATTAACTCACCGTAATTTGGAATTGATTACGTACTTTTTAATTCTAAGATTAACATCAATATATCGTACCTTCGGGCAATACCAGTAAAAAAAGTTTGAACCATTCTATGTTGTATACAAAAACACGTAACCCACAGCTGTTTTTAATAAAGAAAGTATGGAGTCCTTTGTGCTATTTTTTTACAAAGAATTAAACGAATAAAATGACGTAGCATGTAATTATTCTACGGCATTATTTTAACAAGTCATCGTATTCGAACTTCATTTAACGATAGCTAGTGTACTAGGATTTATAGTATAATGTAGAATGCGATTGCATCAGTTTGTCGTTGATTGAAAAGAATATTTACTGAATATTAATACAAGAACTATTTAATAATGTATGTGTGTTTGTAAAAGAATACACAGCAACATTATTTTTCTTTTGATGTCGTTTAAATAAGCTACAAAGATAAATCTGTGTTATTTTCGCATTTACTTTCAAGACAGAATTAACTTTAGCTGCTTTATATACTCGCAGGATCCTGCCAGTTTCAACTATAAAATGCGAAAAAAATGAGAATGAAAGTGTCTTACATAATGACACGCCATTTTCAATGTGACAAATTTTGATTAATTTTTGAACTTGATCCCGCAGTTTTTCTAATGATAATCTAGGACAAACATTCCTTAACTGGTTTACGCTAGAGGAAAAGAACGTTGAATTATTTTAAAAATGTTTTTACCAGTTATGATAAACAAAAGTTTTATTAGTTTGTGATTTATAGTACTCGTTTACAGTTTTAAAAAAATCCTCGTATATTTTAATTTATTGATTCCAAATAAAAACTTTTAATATTGTTCATATTCGTAGAAAAACATAATTAAATTTTAAAATGTAGGTATAAATCCGTTTGATATAAAGATGAAGTATTTCAAAACAATATATCTCTGTTGCGAATGCTCAAGTCATGTTATTCAATAATGGTATTCAGATTGTTTTGATTTGAAAGACGTACTTAAAACACAATTTGGGCGGACTCTTTCCCATGTAGGTGTTTATATTACAACCGAATAATTAGTTTTCGTAGAAATTATTTTTATACTTTATAGGTACAGTCTCATGAAAAGCCATTAGGTCATTAGCGACTGTGATGTAATAACAATATGTTCTTTTAAAATATTTTATTTGGAATGTTAACTTGAAACCAGAAAGTAAGCAAGCAATAATAATAATAATAATAATAATAAACTATTGGGGCAGTTTCAACCGAATCCCGCAACGGCGCAACATCCATCTGCTGTATCTGTCTTCCTCCAGAATAGGAGAAGGTCGCCGATCAGTAACTGCCTTAGTTGCTCGGGCTCAAGAAAAGCTGACCCTAGCAAAGTCAGCCTTAGTCTGGCATACACCGGGCAAATAAAGGCTGGTTTCCCCCTTCCACACAATTAGGGGTATTCAAGAGTTCTATGACTCGTCGGTATATGTACTGCGCATCTGGCATCCCATCAACTCAGTGACGCAATGCTTCCGGCTAGGTCCTCTCGGGGACCTCCCCGTTGCGTTCTCGTTGCATTTGATTTCCCAGTTACCAGGAACCTAGACAAGAGAAACCTTGTTGTATTTAGCAAATACTTCCAGGGTCTGTCTGCCTCCCAGAGAGAGTTGTGAAGGAGAGGACCGTCTATGCACATTGTATGATTGCTAAGATTTCAGCTTGAAAAACTGCAAAATAAGTAAATTTGTAATTTCTTGAAAAAATATAAATCATAAATATTTCATAAATCTTACGTGGTTAATGAAGTTATAGCATTGGTTAATATAACCTTGCAAAAATAGATTAACTTGACTTAAATATATATATATATATATATATATATATATATATATATATATATATATATATATATATATATATAACCTAACCTAACTTAAAATTGGTCCAATTATTTTGTCAACAACTCTACTAAATCATTTAAAATATATTTAGCAAAACCTATAAATGTCATTACCAAACGTGATATATACATGAGAAACATTTTATTTTTCATTTTGTTCCCTAGCGCATTACAATGGGAAGAATAATTTTTATAAATGGAATTAACAATTCTTTGGCAGGTAATTGTTTGGTGGGTACCTAATTAGAGAATTTTATTCTGACAACGAATAAGCCTACCTCATTTTATAAAATCGGTATATAGGTACGCCTACAGCTCTTTGTAAAATCGTAGAAGAATCTAGGCAAGTATATTATGGCTAAGTTCAAACCGCCCTGACATTTACGATTAGTACGGTAAGACCGGTAGTGATATTGGATTATCTTAAAATCCTAATTTTGGATTAAGATTTCTTTAAAATTCATCAATTCAATACAAACTACTGGCCAAACATTTTTAAATGTTCAGAAAAAAAAATGTATAACATTAAATCAACAATAATCAAAAACATAATTGAAAATTATAAAAAATGACGATGATTCAATTTTCACTTGAATCTGAATAAAGAATTTTCAACATTCGATTTTACGATGAAAAACAAAAAAAATTCTGTTGACGTTTCTTATGTTCATACATGAATTGATTGATTCCTTTATTCCTTCATTTCACATCTTGTTTATTTAAGAAAATCACCTTTGTAATTTTTAATATGCTGCAAACAAGGTTATTAAAATTTTCCAACTTTAACGATGCGACGAGATTTTATAATATCAAGTATATTTATATAGTAGAAAAAAAGATATTTTGTTTGAGGAAAATAAACAGATTTTGGTTAAAAAAACCTTGCAGGTTAGGAATAGCATTGTGACACTATGTAGATCGGTTTATCTTATTGACCGTTTTGTTGATATGAGCTTAAGAAACATAATCTTTTAGACAAATAACTTTCAAACATTTTTAATACTATTACACCTGTAGATAATATTAAAAAAGTAACAAAAATATCTTTACTTATAATCCAAATGTGATCATAGCGTAATTTCAGCTGCATGAAACAGATATTTCCTTTGTTAAAAACTACAGCTTTTATAATGGAGAAATGCACGCCGAAAAAGAAATATTGTAACGAGTTGCGGAGTCCGTCCCTGTCGATTGTTGTCTTGAGGCAACAGCGCGTCAACCACAATGAAAAAAATGTTTGATTTTTGAAAGGTCCAACAATTTCAGAGACGATTACTAGAAAAAAATCATTTTATCTAGAATAATTAATTCGCCTATAAAAAAAAATGTCGCCGATCGAGTTATTAGATTTAGTTTTGAAGTTAAGTTTTGAAGAAAATAAAGAAAGTAATATATTGTTATAGAAAGTATAAATTTGTTGTAGTTATCTAAGTGATTTATCAAATGAGAATTTATTGTTTAAAAAAGATTAGAATAAATTGTTTAGTTTTTGTACTGAGTGTTTAAATTCGTCGAACCTCAAAGTAAATATCGCAATAACAATATTAAAAGTAGCTGACTCATTAAATGCTACTCTGGGGTTTTAGTATTTTTATTATACATATGTATGTATATATTCATGAAAGACGAAGTCCGATTTGTGTTGATATTTTTAGAAATTTAAAAAGATAATTTAAATATTTATCTCATCAATAAATTACATTTTATAGTAACTTTAAAAAATGTCATAAAATGTTGGCAATAAACAACAAATTAAATAAAAGAGTTATTAATCGTTTTTTAAGTAAAGGGTACCATCAATATTTACTCACAATAGCGCCTTTCTATATAATGTCAAACACTTCTGACACCAAATCATAACAGATTGTTTATCAATTGCCAATAAAAATATCTTGAGAAACTTCATTAAGTCAGCTTTCATAAAATATATTAACAACATAGAACACAAAAAAGAATTGCCGACAGAACTAAATAAAACTATGAAATAACAGTGATTTTTTTTATTTTTGAATTCAAATTAATTGCAGTGTTAAAAGAAGAAGAAGAAAGCTATGACGTCACCGTTGCTTCTGAGCCTTTTGATTACGTGCAAAATTAAATATGTATATACTATGCATTGTAAATTGTGTTTTGGCTTATTTTTTAATATTATATTGACCACTTCTGACAGCCGCTGTCACCTTCTACATCTGATGTCACAGTGGTGACGCTTGACGTCAACAAGGTGACGCACTATAAGTTTTTCCCCTAATAAAAACTGCTCAACGTGCCTAAAAAGTATTTACTTTAAAAATCAGTTATAGAATAAACTTTATAATCTAAATTTTAAGTGTAAAATATGTAGTATGTAATTTGTACACGACAAACCTTGGTCAGTTATTACTTATTAGAGTAATGCTGTTAATAAACTGAGAATGACTAATTGACTATATGTCTATGTTTTATAATTTCAGAGTTTTATTTAACGGCATTCGAAGAACAGGAAACATCTTACCAGATCAAAATGATATCTTAATCCCATACAGAGCCATAGGAGAAGAATTTTACAATTATAAACTAGTAGCAGATTATTTAATACCTGGACAGATTGAACAGTTTCCCCGGGAGTCTTTGAGTTTGTCGGAATTATGCTTCCTTCACACGCTTATTTCCAGCACGGTTGATCCAATGGAAAGAGGCGATGAAAGTTTAACGTGTAACGATCGATCAAGTATGCCACTGTAAGTTGCTTCATCCTATTTTTCACGGAAAAACACTTTTATTTTCTCGACTATTCACTCACTGCTTTTACTTCTGACTTATATTTTACGAAATGCTACTATAAACATGCAGCATTATAAAGAAAATGTAGAGTTTATTTGGTGTCTTTATAGAATATCTCTGAAAATTTTATTTAACAACTTTAATTTCCTTTTTTTTCATTACTTATTATTGTAGACCACCTAGTATCATTATCACGTTGACTACCGGGTGTGTGAAAAAGTATACCTACACACTAAGGTGGGTGTAGTATTCCCCGTGTAATCACGGACACTAACTCTATTCCAGACATAAGTATGCTACCACAGCACGCTTTAAAACAAACTCTTTAAAACTTGGCCAGTATTTTTTTTATATATATATATATATATATATATATATATATATATATATATATATATATATATATATATATATATATATATATATATATATATATATATCGGCTTATAGCGTTCTACGACACCTTCCGACTCCTAACCGCCATTAATCTCTATCTTGCCATAAGTTCTCCGGCAAGTCTCTTTCTTTCATCTCTTTTTCAATGCCCTCTCTCCGGCTTCTTCTTGGCCTTCCTCTTCCTCTCTTCCTTTGGGGGGTCCATGTCAAAATTTGTTTTGGTAACCTATCGTCTGACATTCTTTGGACGTGACCATACCATATTAACTGTTTTGTTCTTATATCATCAACAATCGTGTGTCTGGCACCCATTATATCTCTTATTATGTCGTTGTTTATCCTGTCTCTTCTTGATTTACCCGTAGATCTCCTCCAGAAGTCCATCTTAGTTGTTATTAGCATTTTTTCTGTAGACTGTTTTATTTGCCATGTTTCACTACCGTAGGTTATAATGCGGTATTATATATATTCTTTGTTTATTAGTTTTCAATATAGTTTGATCCCATAAGATTCCGTTCATCATAACCTTTCTGCCTTGTGTGTTTCGTTCTTTAATTGCTGTGTCGATTAGCCCATCGTGTGTTATCTTTTTTTTAAAATGTCAAAAAAAGACTAGTTCCCCTAATCACTATTATAAGCACTATAAGTTTTATCGGTTTCCACTGGCTCATTCTCAGTGTCTTTTCTTTCAGAAGTTGAAATATTTTGCTGACAATCTTTATTGTTTCCGCTTCTTGAAGCGATGAGTTCCGGAAAAATAAAACGTTTTTGTTTTTTATTTACCAGTTCTTCATTCGATGACATATTTTCATTCTCCAAACGTTTATATTGTTACGATTTTTATTCATTAATTTAAAAACACTTAGTACAAACAAAACTAAACAATTTATTCTAATCTTTCTTCTGTAATACAATAAACTCTTCTTTTATAAATCACTTAGATATTCAACTTTTTTTAACAATCTTTTCAAAACTATATCACTTTATAATTTTCACTTCCTTTTTGCGGCCCGCGATCTTTATTATAGGTATGAACCAACGTTTTCGATAGAACAATTTCTTTTTGGAATTATTACGAATATTCTTGCCGCCGCGGCTATAAATGTCGGGCCTTTGATACCGTCGAAAGAATCAAACATCATTTTGTACAGCGCACCACGCCTTTAGGCCAGAAAATGTGACAGGGACGGACTCGTTATCCACAATCCGTAACAATATTCTAGATCATAAACAGAATTTTCTTCGTCGCCACTCATATCCATGCCACGCAAAGCCATTAGGGCTTGGAAGCGAGCCTGTTCTTTTACGTAATACATTTTACCGCACTTACTAAAGCACGGGTTTACTCTAAAGTGATGCATTTTGCAACTAAACTCGTTTATACAAATGCTTACAAAATTACGATATTTGGTTCTACAAGTCCAGATCTGAAAACTGCATTTTTGTAAATATTCATGGCGTAGAATAACAAAACAACTGTTCTACGCCGCGTGTATCGAAGAATCGAGATTTAAAATGACTAAAATTATGAAAAAATAAAACTGTTTATCAATCCCCAAAACATCTATAGAAAGTTAATTATATAAAAAAAATTGGTGTGGCACAAGTAACCATTTTTTAAAAACTCTCGCGGCAGTCAATGTGTTAATCAGCATTTTTTTTAATATTACAATTAATAAATGAAAAATATTTACTTTTACAGCAAATTTTAGATTTAACTAAGCCACTAAAAGGTTAAATAGATATTATAATCAACGCTGGAATTAAATATTTAAACATATTCATATAGTAGTATGTTATACATTAGGTCATAAGATATTTTTTAGTATAAATGCTTCATAACTTGAGGTTTATTACAACAGTTTTGGTGCATATTATGGAGTCGACGTGGCTAGGTTCATGTCATTTAACACTTCATTCAATAATTAAGCGTCATTGTTGCAACGTACAGATTAAAAATGTCGACGGTAATTAAAAAATTAGCTGCTGAAGTCGAGTTAAATTTAATTCCTGTGAAATCCAGGCATTAATATTAAAAACTGTTATTACGTATGGAGCAGAAGCAATTACAAAACAATGACTAATATAATGTTAGCGTATTTGTTGGATATGTTCAGAATTTATAAATATTCGTCACTTTGGTGTATTCAATCTATTAAGCAAATAATATTTATGTTTTAGTTGTTTAAGTAAAATTTAATAATTGTACACATTTTAATTAAAATAACTATTTATAATAAAATGTAACATAAATCTTGTTTATTGAAGCCGTTACCTAGCAACTTTTATTCGCACGGCGTGCGATAAAGACCCGGGGTTATGCACGCTTTTGCGTTTATTTTGGATGGTTTATGATGCATGCATACTAAAAAAATAATTTTATGCTATTAATTTTATTTTTCTACTACTTTAATGTGAATCAACAAAATCAATAAGCCGTTACTGGCGGCTGACAGAGGTGACCTGCTAAAAACAAAAATTTATAAATTGGAACAAATATACCATGATATTTCTATTTTAGAGAAATGGGTGTTTTTTTTACTCAGAGCAGCTGCCCACGTCGTCGAGGCGTAATAAAAACAAAATGGGGTCCTGTATCAGTAACTCAACTCCTATCAGGCATTGCAGCAGGTTTGCAAGGCAATTCCGTCACATTTGGTCGGGTTGTAAGTGCAATTCAAAGTGAATACGACGCAATTCCCACGCCTGGAACATTTCTAACGAGCAATAATAATATAAACATTTTATTTGTGGCAACAATGGCAAATGATTTAGCTAGAGCTCTTTTAAATCAAACAACCGGAACGCCAGTTATTGGAAATGAAGGATTCTGGAATGATACGATATTTCCTAGGGCGTATTATTTGAAAACAAATTATTGGGACATGACAGACTCTGATATCTTAGCTGGAATAGACGGTAAATATTTACAACAAATCGATGTGGCTTTAGAAATATTTTTCTGTAGGTTGTAAGAAGCGTTTAATTGGTGGGTTTATAGTTTATTGTTTATTGCCTATTTGATAAAAATACTATTAAAAATAGGTTTTTGGTTTTGGTTGGTCAGGTGATTTATAGGTAAACATTCGGAACAGAAAGAAGTTTAGTTTTTGTAAAATTTAAGGTGGTGTAAGAATATAAAATGTGTTAAAATAAAAAAGATACAGGACAAAAATGACGAGAAAGTATATTGAGTAAAAATAGTCTCCATAAGTATAATTTAATTATTCCACAGATTTCCAATGGAACTCCAAGGGAAGTTAGTAAAGATGAGCTTTTAATTTAAAAATGGCATTTAAAAAACTGTTTAGACAGGTTTTCTAAAAACTTGAAAAACACGTTAAGATTGATGCCGTTTCAATATTATACTTAAATGTTATTGAAATATCTATCATCTACTCAAGACGATTCAATGACGTGGATAGAATTTACGAACTCTCGTGCGTTTATTTGAACACCTTCGAAAGTTGGAGCAAGAAGTTTAAAAGAAGTTTTATTTAATGCTTTTTGCGAAAACGTATATCAATATACTTTCATTTTTGTATCTACTTTCATGTAAATCTCTTTACTAACAGTTTAAAAAGCTCAAATAAGACCAACTCCATAAGTTCCCAAGTTGCTGGATTCTTTTTTCTTCAGCCAATCGTATATTGAAGACGAAACTTTTTTGTTACGGATACTTCGATGGAATAGGCTCTGACACAAGCGGCAGTGTGACCATATTCACCAAGCAACTCTATTTACCTAAGACTTTCTAACTAGACTAGTAATTTATGAAACCTGTCTCCAAAACTCACTTTTAATTGAGAATTTGTTTTTTAATTTTTATCTTTATCTTTAAAAAAATTGGCTAAGGAAACTAACAAATCTATTTAAAAATTTACTTTACTTTTGTGCTCTTAGTCATAAACATTTTTAAAAAATGTCACTGTTAAGTGCATTGCTTAAATCGTAATTATTTGACAAATGCACCCATCCGATGATATCATTAAATATTCGTGAATAGTAATAATTAACAGTTTGGTGGACTGAGATAAAAATTCTAATTGAAAAAGCACGCGCATCCATTGTGAATATGAAGAAACTGTTTGCCAGCCGAGACCTTAGTTTAGACCTGAGAGTTGGTATGCTTACATACTATATTTCCCCAGTCCTTTTATACATGGTAGAAGTTTGGACTTTAAACAAAGTCTGCAAACGAAAACTAGACTAGACTAAACTGGACATACCGCAAAATATTGAGAATGTCATTGACAGACCGAGTGACCAACGTAGAAGTGCTGATAAAAATGGAAAAAAAGTAGAAATAGTGTAAAAGGATTAAAATATTAACACCTACACCTCATAATACAGGGCAAAGTAGTGGAAAAAAGATCAGCAGGAAATAGTAGTACATCTTGGCTTAAAAGTCTACGAGAATGGTTTAATTTATCAACAGCTGAACTATATTTCCAAAGTCATTATGGTGATAGCCAACCTTCGTAATAGATACGGCACTTGAAGAGAAGAATAAGTATAAATATCACCAATGTTGTTCAATCATCAAACATTTTAGTTTTGTACCTACCATGAAAGATTCTGATAAAAAGTAAATAAAAAAATAATAATAAATATTTCACATAAAATATAAAACCTGAATTTAACTAAAATATTAACCTAGATTTAATATCCTAAGGCACGTTTATAATAGGATTCTTTAGACAAAATTAAATGACGGAAAGTTTTCTTTAACGATGTTCTGATAACATGCAATGTTTTATTTGTGTAGAATATATTTTATATTTTTGTTAAAATATTAAATATTTTTTACAGAACTCCATGATGCATAAAAATCGATTTACAAAATACTATTTACGAAAGGAAATAGAAGGTATTTTTATTTAGTAGTCAATGTTGAGTTTGTAAAGAACAGTTTTTGTTTTTTAATTCGTTTTATACGCAAATAGAACGATTTATTTTATGTTCATTAAATGTTATATTTTTCATTTGAATGACTGAACTAAGTTCTAATTTAAAATTTAGTAGTTAGTCCTTTTGTTAGCTGCAATTATCGAAATATGTGGGTGGTTGGTTGTTTACAAACTGCAACAAATTATCATTCAATTTTCCAAATTTATTCTGGTATAATTTGTTATCTAAATTATTTGTATAGATGGTCTTTTTAACTACGTAGATTTTCATGAAATAAACAGTTTAATTTGTCAGTCACAAACAAGTAACAAATAATAAGAAAATGTAGTTTATTTTTCTGTCACACACGCTTCTTTTTTACAATATCTTTTAGCAGAATGTATAAATCTTTCGAGTTTTTACTCAACCTCTTTAAATATTTAGGTTAAGTATATATTTAATGTCCCCGACAACAATTATTTTGCTTCATCGTCTTGAATTTTATACGTACGCGTGTATCAGAAAGTTTCAAACGATTGTATCTCTAAGTGTCTTCCAGTGAAAGTTGTTCGCAATATACTATTGTACGTTAAGGATTTATTAAATTGGTTGAGAAAATATTTCAATGCAACTTAACTTAACCTAGCAAAACTAAGCAATTTAATAATCCATTTTAAAATTTAAAAAACAACAGGTTTTACTGCTGTTTTTAATGAACTCTTTATTTATTATGAAATAATGAAAGAAAGAAGAAATTAAAAGAAGACGCAGAAGATCCAGATCACGATGGCTGAAGAAAGTGAAAAAAGATCTACGTAGGACAGGAGTGAATAATTGGCTAAAAAAGGTGTACGATGATGGAAAATGAAGAGACATTGAAAAGAGAGTTATATAAGAGACTGGGATTGATCCACCCAAAATACGGAGCTATAAAGCAAAAGCGGCTTATCCCTATCAGGGGCGTAATATAATGGGAAACTAATACAATAATTTGATACAATGTTTTACCTACCCGCTTTACTCTACACGTATCAACTACTACACTATAAAGCTTTAAAAAACCAAGAATATATAATTTACAGTAGTCAATTAAAACCAAAAACTCTCCAGATAGTTTTTGCTCATAATTAACCCTTAACTCTCCAAGACTTGTATTATAAACTATTATTCATATACAGGGTGTTTCTAAATTCAGGAGGGGATTGTCTATATGAAATTATGATGGATCTTTTCTTTAAAAAAATTTCCTCATTCCATCCCCTTCCGAGATATCACACCTAAAAGGTGGTGAGTAAGATTAAATTTTAATTTTTTTTTCTCAAATTTAAGAAAACATAAAAACTCGAAATTTTGTATTTACGTGCACTTGCAAAGTACTAACCAACGGTATTTTTTTTAACATTCCTGTTACCTTATAAGGGGGTGAAATTATCATCCCTTGCCTTATTTAATATCAAATCTTTTTTTCGTTATTTAGTTTTGTAAAATAAAAATATTACTTAAAATCCCTGTTTATTTAAGAACATTTCTTAAATTTGTTCTTAGAACCAATAGATTCGGTGAAAAAAATAAAATACAATATCATGATTTTTATTCATTATTAAATAATAAACAACGTATTGAGAGTGGAAAACAGTAAAGATGGGAAATGCAAGATTGAAAGACGAATAATAGTAAATGTTGCAAATGACCGCCCCCAACCGAAATTAAAATTTAATTTTACTCACCACCTTTTAGGGGTGATATCTCGGAAGTTGGTACACTGAGGAAATTTTGTTATGAGAAATATCCATCATACGGGCAATCACCTTATAAATTTTTTTTGCATGAATTTAGAAACACCCTGTATAATTAGATTGCCAGAGTAATTTTATAATTTATTTAGCGTCGCCTTCATAGCGTAAAAAATGTTACAGGTGCTTTACTTGGATCCCATGTGCAAAAATGGTTAAATATTCTGCAAAGTACAAGATTATCTCAAATTCTGGATATGTACTACTCAGAGAGAGGTATACCGTACCAATTTGACTATAGAGCAAATAACAGGACTACTGCTTTTAATTCTCTTGTGAGCACAGTTAATTTGGAAGATCAGGTAATTGTTATACTTTTAAAAGTATCTCCCAATGCTTTAGAGCAGTAGTTCTTAACTGGTGGTCCACGGACCACTAATGGTCAAATAATTAAAGAATTATTAAAATTATTAAATAATACACCAAACCAATCTGCAATCCTTTCATTGTCAACATTTCTGATATGCCTAATGATATTTGAGAAGAGTTAATTAATATGCAACACAATAGTACATTCGAGACAGGACTTAAATTTGAAGAATTTTGAAGTCGAAAAGCAATTTCTTTCCCTAAAATCCTAGAAGCTGTCTTACGTTACCTAACTTCGTTATCAACCACAATCTAATGCATTCTCGGCGCTTTTGATAATTAAAAATTAAATATCAAAATCGTTAAGATGCCTCATAGTCCAGTTAAATTACTTCACTGCGAAATAAAAGATAATAAGCTATAAATTGGTATAAACCTTTAGTTTGGCATTCTAAAAGTTGTCTCAAATGTCTCATAAAATCTCGTGTCCGCGTTTTAAGATATTCAAGGTCCAAGATCCCAAAAATCGGTTTTTTGCAAATATCTCGTTCCCTATGGTTCTAATGTCTTTTGTAGTTATTTTAAATAAGGCTATAAATCATTAAAATATACATAATTATAAATAATTAGCATTGTTTATCAATTAATACACCAAATTAAATGATATTTTACATTCATCTAGTATATTTTTATATATATTTGTAATATTACTTACCTTAATAGTACCTATAGAAAAATTGTTGAACTATACCTGGGAACGCGGAGTAAATCTGTACAGTTATCAAATCTCCCACCAACGAGTGCAGCGGCTCGTCAACACATCATGCGTGTGTACTACCAAATCTAAACTTGGTTAGAACATAATTTAGAACCCTAAAAATGGGGTTGGGTACTACGAAACAAACTCCTGGAACCGATAAGGACACTCCTACCACCAGCTCCAGATCAACTACTCAATACGATATTTTACAACTGCAAGCATGGTTGTAGTCCACGCTGCGGGTGCAGGAAATCGGGGCTGCAATGTTCTGTAGCTTGTGGCCATTGCAATGGGCAGGCGTGCCTCAATGCTTCGCCCTATGAAAATGATCTTGATGAAGATAATACATTCGGCCCCGAAATCCTCGAAGACCTGGAGACGAATGTCGCTGAAAATGAAGATGAGGATCCCGAACTAGAAATTTCCGAACGACCGGAACCCGATGATAACGAGGAAAAGGAAAATACAGAATAAAGTCATTATTACAAAAGATTTTGAATATCTTTCCGTAATTTTGACTTCGAGGACAATAAATTAATGAGAAACTTTTTCTAAATAAATAAATAATTAGAATGTATTGGTGTATGTTTTGATAAACAATACAAATTATTCATATTTATGTATATTTTAATGATTTTAGCCATTATACGGCGTATCATTTAGCGGGACTTACGGTTGACCTTGCATTACGCTGGGAATAGATAAGCGCGGCGCGCTCTATATGAAAAAATGTTTTGATTAAAAGTTGTAGAGAATTTTATTCTCTGAAATTTTTATAATAACTACAAAAGGCATTAGAAACATAGGGAACGAGATATTTGCAAAAAAACCGATTTTTGGGACCTTTGACCTTGAATATCTTAAGACGCGGACACGAGATTTTATGAGACTTTTGAGACAACTTTTAGAATGCCAAAATAAAGGTTTATACTAATTTATAGCTAATTATATCTCATTTCGCAGATGACCATTTTTTCGCCATGAATGCCTGGACTATCATACTAGATGCGTTTGGCTTAGAGTAGCATTTAGCAGTATGCAGTTACAAAAACCGCACTAAACATATAATTAAAATAATAGGTTTTAAATACTTTTAAAGGTGTTATATTTAAAGGTAACGTGCACGGTAAGTTTTAGCTTGACAACGGTTAATAGAGTGACGTACATGTGACGTCATAGTTTGAGATTCTCCTATCTTTTAAAAAGCGGTCTTGGCTACATGTGACATGAACCCTACTTTTAACACTTGAATATAAACGTTTATTCTTTATAAATTACTAATATCACCACAATATTGTTCCTTAAACCTTAATAATTGTTAAATAGCCCACACTAAACCCAAAAAGAACCAAAACCGCTCATAAAACCAAAATCGTTAATCAAACACACATTATGTCATTTGTTATACAACGTGCACGTTACCAATCTCAAGCGGTGACGTCGACCGCTATTAAGAAATTGCACGCCACATTTTATGTTACCGTCAACCAGTTGGTGGTCCATGGCAAGACAAAGATAAAGTCAAATGGTCATTAAAAAGTTAAGAACCACTGCTTTAGAGTATTACAGTCAAAAAAAGATTAAGAAATAAACATACATAAAACAATTTTAAAGTTTGTGATGCATAAACGATTTTAAAAAGTATTAAAAATAAATATAAAATAACAGTAATACCATGTTATAAACGAAAGTTCCGAATAAAGCATACAGCAAGACATTTATTAATAATTAAATGTAATCCACCGTGCTTAACTGTATCGTAATAAATGTATAACTATCTTTTGTTTTCACTTATAAAAGTAAAATAATTAAAATATTTACCGTAAAAGGTATTACATTTTTAAATAAAAGAAAAAAAGGAACATTTTTTGTCATAAAACAAGTGGGATGTCTTGGTAGAAACTATAAAAATGATATTAGTTATTATTTAATGGCCATCGTAGATATTGTTTCTGCAACATTTATGAAGTAGAAGATGGATGTCGCGCAATAAGTTTTATTATCCCAAAAGAAATACTATAGGTATAGTTAAATTTTTTTACTATTTTTATTACAAAATTTTATTATGACGTTCAAAACATTTGTTTGTTATTTACTTAGAAGAAAATATTTTTTCTTGCTTTACTTTTATATGTATGATTTTTTTTTATTGCATATTGACCAATTTTATTGTATTCCCAAAATAAGAATGCTTAATTTAACTATAGTAACTTTTTATTTCGGCTATAAATTATACGACACTCTTAGTCCGAAGTGCCATTGTATTTGTCTACTTAGAAAAGCAACCTTTAGAACATATTCTTGGGATTACGGTAGAGATAAGTTAAATCTTTTAAAACCTTTTTAGATAATCGGCTCTGCCAAATTGTTGCAAACCATAGGACGTTATAAAGTAGGACTTTTAGACGATAGCATAAAAAGTTTTGCCAAGACACTCAGCCGACGATTTGTATCTACAGCAGGTAAATATTGTTGTCTTTCGTGTTAGTTAATGTATTTATGAGGTGAATCAGGTAAAAAAATAAAATATTTCACAAGTTTTGTAGACTTTTAATATTTTAAGAACCAATTTTTTATGAAAAGTATTATCTATTCTAGACAGTTACAGCTTATAAACTGTTGAAGGTAATAAATATGTTAATAATTGATCTACGTTGGCAGTAATAATTCAGAAGTCAGATTATATCAAAACGATTTTTGTGTTTAAATTTGAAGGAATATAAGCCCAAGACTTATTGTTTCTAAACTTGCATAATATATTCTTAAAGTTTTGTCTCTTCTGCTTAACCATCACTTCAGCGAAAATTAAGATAAAAGCTGGCACATATAATATATATATATATATATATATATATATATATATATATATATATATACACACAGAGTGGACCAAAAGTCTGAAAACGGACAAATTTCTCGTAAATTGCTAGTCCGAATTGTAAAAAATTTGGGTAAGCCTATTTTGAGATACGGAGATTCCAGATTTGACATTTGCAGTGTTGTCAGAATTTTCGTTTCTCTGATATTATTAGTCACTTTGGTTTTCGCCAATACCGTAATATGTACTCTGAACACATATTTTTTTTTTTTTTTTTTTTTTTTTTTTTTTTTTTTTTTTATGTTCTGGTTCCCACGAAAAGGGATATCCTGTAATGTTCAGAGAACATCGTGGGAACCAAGGGAAAGAAGGTAGGAGTTGGTGTTCTTCTTAAATTTCTGGAGGTTGTATGCCTCGGGGAACACCTCCCTAGGCAATGAGTTCCAAAGCCTCGCAATTCGTTGGATGAATGAGTCTTTGGAAAGTGATGTTCTGCAGGTCTCCAAAGTGACCACGAAGGGGTGTGAAGACTGAACTTGACGGGTTAATCTCGAAGAAACAGCTAAAGGAGGAACGATTGTTGATATTTCAGAAGAGCATCGCCCATGAAAATATCTATAAAATAGAGACAAATCGCCAACTTTTCTACGGTGTTCCAGACAAGTGAGCGAGTTTGTAAGCGAGGCATCACCGACGAGACGAATTGCCCTTTTTTGGACAGAATCCAGTTCCTGACAGCGACACCAGAATCAATTGATTATATTAACAACTTAGACATTCAACTGTAATTATGCTATATTTTTGTGTTTTTATACTTTACATTTTTACACTGTTTGTACATTGTGCTATATGTTGTCCTGTTAACTTATACAATATTTTATGTGATGTATGCCATACGATAAATAAGCTAGATATGAATATTAATGCAAGAAAAACAAAAGTAATGGCCATTACTAGACACTGCCAAACCCACAAGTGAATATCAACATATACGGTACACCAACAGAGGAAGTTGAAAGAATTAAATACCTTGGCAGCTACATAACAACAAACGTAGACCCCGACGTTGAAGTAAGATCACGTATAGAGCAAGCCAGAGCCACGTTTCTAAAGATTAAGACATTAAACTTACAAATACGATACCATTTCGTAAAGGCGTACGTACACTTAGTTCTCTTGTATAGAACGGAAACATGGACACTAAAGGTGAATACCATGAACAGACTCGAGGGTTTTGAAATGTGGATCTTCCGCAAACTATTAAAAATACCATGGACTCAACATGTAGCTAATAACGAAGTTCTTAGATGTATGGGAAGGGAAATGGAACTACTTACTACAATAAAGCAAAGAAAGACCGCTTATCTAGGTCACATTTACCGTAATAACAGGTACAATATCCTGAAATTGATAATCGAAGGTAAAATTGAGTGAAAACGTAGACCTGGCCGTAGACAACATTCGTGGCTAAAAAATATATGCGATTGGACTGGTATGAACACATCAGCTTTGATTCATGCAGCCCAGGATCGCAATAAGTATGCAGAAATTGTTGCCGACCTTCATTGAATGGAGATGGCACCTGAAGAAGAAGAAGGTATGGTACCTTATCAGGCTGAAGTGCATGTGATCATTTACAATTAAATTTCTTTTAATAAAATCTAGAGGTGACTTGCTATCGTATGTTAATCGCATCCCATACCATCACCATCCGTGTAAAGGCTGCATAGTGTATACTGTTTCACAGCATATTCTAAAATTTTTCGTTCTCCATACAATCGTCGAACTCTTCTGCAACCATCGTGGATCCAAAGACATAATCGTGACTTACCAAAGAACTCAACACTATACTTACTATACCAATTTGACCTGCCGTTACACCACTTAAGCCAAGCAGCACGTTGTCGTTGTGTCAGTGGGAGACATAAATGGTCTATACAAATAAAGCAAATCAGATTCAAGCAAAAATAAATGGGACCACGACCGAACCAATAGCTGTGGGCCAAGGCATTCGACAAGGGAATTCCCTGAGCCCTCTGCTCTTCAACATCATTATGGACGAAGTAATAAGCAAAGTGCGTTTACTGAAAGGATACAGAACGGATGACCGTGAAATTACTGATATATGCTATGCCGATGACGCAGTACTAGTTGCTGAAAATGAAGACGATCTGCAGCGACTATTACATCGATTTAACTGCACTTCCAAATCACTTAATATGGTAATATCGGCACAGAAAACTTAATGCATGACGACATCAAAAACGCCATTAAGGTGCAAACTGGAAGTTTAAGGTAAAGTTATCCAACAGGAAATGAAATATAAGTATCTGGGCATAGAAATCTCAGGCTATGGTAATGTTGAGATGGGAGGTGAGAGAACAGACAAGAAGGCAACAAGAATATCAGGATGTCCAAATGACACAATATGGCGAAATAAAAACATTAAAATAGAAAACAAATCAAGAATTTATAAGGCAATAGTAAGACCAACTATGACATACACGGCAGAAACTCGACTAGACACAGCGAGAACTAAACAACTTTTAGAGTCAACCGAAATACTTCGTAGAATAACTGGAAAGACGATCTTGGACAGAGAAAGAAGCAAGAAAATAAGAAGAACATGCAAGGTAGAAAACATCAATAAGTGGGTTCTCGGCAGAAAGAGGGAGTGGAATGAGTACATCAGTAGAATGGACAACGAAAGAATAGTCAGAACAGCACGCGACAAATTACCAATGGGTCGCAGGAGTTTAGGACGCCCCTGAAAACGATGGAGCGACAACTTAGCAATGCAATAGGTAGAGGGACGATGAAAAGAAACAGGCGATCCGTCTAGATTAAAGAAGGAAGAAGAAGACAAACGAAGCCCAAAAGCGTGATTTCAGTAATTTATCGATGCCATAGAGACTGTTGTAAACCCTAATTCTTGAATGAAGATCTTTCCGTGCTGAAGTTGCTCAATATCATCCAGATCCATGACGACGGTCACTTAAATGATTTTCATTGTTTCGGAAACGGCATAATGACTTAATTAACTGAGCAAAAATCGTTACGAAATATTGCTTCAAATTGTAGGAAACACAAATTAAAAAAAAAAAAAAAAAGTGTACACCTGTTGTCCGTATTGTTATCATTTCTTAATAAAGTCTGAAAATGGAAAATTTAATTGCAATTGTTTGACTGTATCTGGATGTTTGGATTTTTTTAAAACTCAGTATAATTTTTAATGTTAATATCCTACTACGCGCAAGTAGGTACTGCTGTCTCTAGATCAGTAAAAACTTTTCCATGTCATCCTCGTAACATAGTTTTGCTAGTCGATATTTTATTTCTATTCTAACCGATAATAATGTGACTTTTTTGATTATCCTATTTAAATGCTTTCTCACGATTTTTGCAGAAAAACTAGCGACAGAGTACGATAGAACTGAATATTTAAATGGAAAACAAATGAAGGCTTCAATTGAACTTATTATTATTCTAGACGGCACCTTTGAATACTACAAAGCACTGCAAATGATCTAGTAAGTATTCAATTTTATATCTTTATGCACATTTGATAAAAACGAAATAACAATGCACACATACATAAAGAAGCAGTTAAGTTACTTTTAGGTCAATTATACATAATTAAATTATTGATTTTATTTTGAAAGATGAGTTTCATTGGTAATACATTAATTTATTTTAAACTATCTACGTACTTTATTGATCTTGAAAACACAAATTTTTGTTTGGAGATTGACTTTGAATTAACTTTTCGAAAATTTTAAGATGAGCTGAAATAAGTCTAATAATCTATTGCTATTGGTCAAATATTAAAGGAAAGTAAACGATCAATTTATTAATCAATTACAATAAAAAAGTTTCTTTTTAATCTTTAATTTAAATTTAATATAAGAAATTAAATCGTTTTTTTTTAATTAGATATTTTTAAAGTCATCTTTGTCGAGAAGAATATTAACCGCAGATTTTTTTTTATTTTTCCTCATCTTTTTTGAAAATAACTTTTGTTAACGTTTACATCTCTGAAATTAGTGCAAATATTAGAAAATTAGAAAATGGAAAATGTTGTTGTTGTTTTACGTATCTTTAATTATTTCTTTTTAAATTAAATTCAAATTTACTTTGAGAGCCTTTGTCTTAGCCAGAAATTCATTACAAGTGCATGATCAATTCTTTGATATCCGTATCCTATGTTAAAGTGATTTACGAATATCTTTTTCAACATATCATACATTTTCTTGACATTCAACTCCTCTGGTAAAAACAATTTTTAAACTATCATGTAAGCTTTAGTGTGGTACACTGATGGATCCAAAATGGATGAAAAGGTTGAAGTGAGCGTTACAGGGCCAAATTTTAGGCTCTCAAAGCCCCTTGGTAACACCCCGACCATCTTTCAAGCAGAATTACATGCTATAGAGATATGTGCCCAGGAGTGCATCGAAAGGAACACCCGAAGGGCAGATATCTATATTTTATCATATAGCCAAGCAGCACTAAAAGCTCTGAAGTCATATAATCAATTTATTAATCAATTGCAATGAAAAAGTTTCTTTTTAATCTTTAATTTAAATTTAATCCAAGAAATTAAATCATTTTTTTTAATTAGATATTTTTAAGGTCATCTTTGTCGAGAAGAATATTATTCGCAGATTTTTTTTCTTTGTCCTCATCTTTTTTGTAAATAACGTTTACATCTCTGAAATTGGTGCAAAAATTAGAAAATTAGAAAATGGAAAATGATGTTGTTTTACGTATCTTTAATTGTCTCTTTTTAAATTAAATTCTTAATTGGTATCAAAAATAATATGTGAGTGAGTTAATCAAAAGCCAGCATGATCATCAACATCCGACATTACAAAAATCAGCTGCGCAAAACTAAGAATTACCTAATTTGTTATACCTATTAATAGCTCTTACACCTTGTATCCTGAACTATGTTGAGGATTTCTAATAGATCAGTAGTATTTTATTTTACTATTAGCAGAATAATAAAAAGTGGAAATGTTAAGGTTCATTAACCGTCAAAAACTTGTAATTCGTCTTCAATATATTATATATAAGAGTGAAAGGTCATTTAGCAACTAACCATTTTTGTATGCGTAATAATTATTTAAAAAGCCGAAATATGCGGCATAATCCTGTTAAAATAATTAACAAGTTTAATGTAGCTAGTGAGGTAAAATTTACCAACGCTTCTTAATATAGTCACAACTTTTGATAAAAATATTTTCACAAGAGGATGAAAGCGTCGGCTAACATGAAATGAACGATTATTAGAATACATTAATAAACAATTGGCAAGTCTCTCATATTCGTTTATAGTAGTATGATTTAATCAAGAATTTGGTTTTCCCCGCAATATTACATTAAGATTCAGAACAAACGTTTTGGCTAAAATTTAATTTGTTTTTTGAATATGCGTCAGAAAAGTAATACTTAATGTTTTTTTAGTATGCATGTATGAGAAACCATCCAAAATAAAGGCAAAAGCGTGGATAAACGGATATTTATCGCACGCCTCGCCTGGCATATAAGGGTTGCTAGGTAACGGCTTCACTAAACAAGATTTATGTCAAATTTTATTAAAAATTGTCAAATTAATCAAATAGTGTACAATGTGTAAATTTAACTACTTCAAAACAGCTATAATGAATGGAAAAATTATTTTAAATAAATAAACGTATAATTTTGACAATTTGATATTGTTAATATAACTGCAGGTTGTTGAAATTTCTATTTTTCGAATGTTTGTTCTCAGTTTTTAAAGAACGAATACAAATTATCAGGTCAGATCCTTCTTTTCTTATGTCATTCATGAGCAAATTACACATTTCGCTTTTTTTGCAGCTACCAAAAACTCCACAAATGACAACGACTTTCAAAAATAAAAACATATTGTCTACAGCCTGACTGAAAAACTTTTTGTTTGTTTTTTTTATAAACGAATGCAATTTGTGATAAGATGCTAAATCTATTCCATTTTTAATTCTCAACACAGCTTGTAATTTTAAATGAATACACTAAAGTGATAAAGATTTATAAATTGTGGAAATATCCAACATATAGGTACGTTAATATTACCGATTCATAGATTTTGAGCTTGCTTCTGCTCCATCCATAATATTAGTTTTTCATATTTTTTGTAAAATAAATGCCTGGATTTCTCAGGAATTTAATTCAACTAAGCTACAGCTGCTAGTTTTTCAATTTCCGTCGACATTTTTAATACGTACATAGCAACTTTAATGCTTGTTTTATTTAGGGATAACGTGCACGTGACGTTTTAGCTTGACAACGGTTGAAAGAGTGACGTACATGTGACGTTATAGTTTGAGATTATTATATCTTTTAAAAAGTGGCCTTGGCTACATGTAACATAAACTCAACTTTTTAACACCTAAATTTTAATGTTTGTGTGTCTTTAAAAATCACTAATAACATCACAATATTTTCTTTAAACCTAAATAATTGTTAAATAGCCTACTCTAAACTCAAAATAAAACCAAAGACGTTTATAAAACCAAAATCGTTAACCAAACACGCATGACCTTATAAAAGATATGTCATTTGTTGTACAACGTGCACGTTACCAATCTTAGGCAGTGACGTCACATGTACGTAAATTAAACTTTTTGTAATTTTGTGAAAAAAATTATAGCAAATTATCCTCATGTTTACAAAAATATATCTATTAAAAATATGAAGGGAGATCTGATGATTTTGTCCAGATGATACAACCAAAAGAGTAATAAAATTTGTTTACGAAAATTTTGTTAATACTTTATCAGAGTAATAAAACACTTAACGAAGACGAAAATTTACCAATAATAAAGATAACAATATAATTTTGCCTGAAATAATATTCCTTTAAGCGAAGCAGGAGCGTAGATTAGCACTTATCAAAAAAGACGAGATATTTTGAAGAAGACAGTATTTAAGGGGAAATGCAAAAATTAAGAGCAGATGGAAAACGGATTTTCTATTTAGATGAAACCGGTTGAATGAAGAACACACTGTTACAAAAGTCTGGAACATAAATCAATTCAAAATCCTGAGCAAGCGTTTTTTTTTTGAAAGATTTATCAACGGATTTAAGGACTTTTATTGGGAAATGTCGTCGTTTAATGACCCATATTGGGAGTGAAGAAGGTTTTGTACAGGATAGTTTGCTTGAATTTATATCAAAGTCTACCAAAGATTACTACAAATAATAAATTCCAATGTTTTTGAAGAGTATTTTTCTCAAATACTGGATCTAATAAGAGCTTTTGGTGTTGGCTAGGCAATTCCCATCGGCATTTAAAAATACGTTATTAATGAAGTGGCTAAAAACCGAGGAATTACTCTTCTTCGATTGCCATCACATACATATAGTACGCTTTTTTCCGTAGGGATAGGCAGAGACCACTTCTTTCTAGTTGCTACGGCTCTTACACTCGTCTTTCGCTTCTTCTACTTTCATCAGCGCTTTCATACATACTCGCCGCTTGCTGGTACATTTGACCTGGACTTTCTTCAGAACAATTTTGATCTGATCGGGATACGTTTACCTAGGTCAACCTCCACCGACTTGCCCATTCACACTCGCCTTATAAATCTTTTTCGTCAATCTTCTTTCATCCATCCTCTCTACGTGTCCAAACCATCTAAGCATTCCTTTATCTATATTTATAACCTCATCTTCTTTCATACCACAGCGTTTCTTTATCTTACCTTTTCCATAAGAGTAATATCACAGTTATACTTTTCGTCTCTCGTAGACTTTGACTTGTTCCACTCTTTCTCCTTTAATCAGTACCTTGCAATTATCAATCCAAACGCACTCTCTTTAAAATCTATGTATGTCTATGAATAAGTTCAACAGCCATTGTGAAGCCACACCTTTTTTGATGTTGAACCAGTATGTGTTAGCTCCTTTTGTCCTGACACAAGCACTAAAATCCTCGAATAGTGATTTCAGCACTCGTATCAAATTATCGCTCACCCCATACTTAGACTATGTCGACCACAATTCACAGCACAAAGGCGTGACTTTATGTGTGTATGTATGTATTCAAAAAATTCATATCCAAGTTTATTGAAAATGACGATGATCTTAAAAACAAAAGACATGATGTAATTATTCACTTTAATAAAAAAAACTTTATAATACCAATATACTGCTTCTTTACAAAATGTAAAAAATCAACCTTTACTTTGCCTTTTTAGGCAAACCATTATTAAAATTATTAAAATAGTATCCGCAATTTAATTTGTCAGAGATAATTCACACTTTTATTATCAAAATAAATGAAAACCTTTAACAAATTAAATTTCTGAAGCATTGCCAAGTATAAAACAGAGTAATCAAATCTATTACCTTCTTGGCAAAACATCTGCGAAGTGAATAAATTGAAGTTGGTTAATCCTTATCGTTCCTGCAGGACTTTTAACGACATCATATTCATTGCAAACTTTATTTAAATTTATCTTAATTTTAATCAAAATAGATTGGTTAAATGATTACGGAAATAAACAACATTTACGCAGAAGTGTCATAAAAAACAAATAAAAAGTATAAATGGGATTTCTTCATTTATACAATTTTTTTTATTTTAAATAAATTGTGTTGTTTTAATTTTCAATATAATAAAAGATATTTATTCTCTTATAATCGTTGATTTCAGTAAATGTTATGATTTTTGTCTGAAAATATTCATATTTTTTTAACTATTACACAAGTGGATTTATAAATATGTACGGTACACACCTCATATTAAACTCAAGTTTAATAGTTACTGCTACTTTTCGTCTGGAGTTTTGAGAAATGGTTAATAAGTTCAATTGGCCTAAAAGTTTTCAGATACTTCTACTTTGTCTTTTGATAAATATATTTACTGACCATTTCCGGACGTAAAAGGAGAGGGGTAAATTTGTTTAGCAAAAGACCATAACAATTTACTTTTGTGGTAGTAGAAAAGTACCAAGCTTCATGTTAAATAAATCTTGTCATAATACTGTTTTATTTGTTTCTGACTTTTGCCTGTACAAACTATGTATTGTGTGTTTAATCTTGTAGATTTATTTTTTCAAACCAGCCTCATTACACGACTTTGAAAAACCGTTAGTTGGAGTTTAAATATGTTATTATTTATTCGCAAATAAAAGATGAAAATCTCTAAGCTCCTTTATGTAATTGAAAAAAATCTAAAAAAAAATTATACCTTTTTTAGCCGCTAGTGTATAATAACAGACTGAACGTGTTTTATTGTAAAGGTTTGTTACTACTACTCGAAAAAACCATGCAATGAACGGTCACGGTTATGCGCAATAAATACCTGAAACGAGTTTTAACTGAGCATGGAAAGTTTATGGGACGATCTGTTTTTCTATTTCAACCAAACTTGTGATTGTTCGTGAATCGGATTCCGAACGGCAGTTTCAGTGCATGAATGAATGTAGAAACTGTTTGCACTTTTTTTTATTGATCAATAACTAATTGGGTTGCTAGTTGATTACATAAAACTGTTACAAAACTGTTCCACATTCATATTTTCTAGTATTACTTGCGGGAGTATAAAGTTACCGCGTGCGCATAAATTCGATCCAAACGATCCCGAATACCGTACGGAAGCTGCAGGTTGTAAAAAACCTTATAATACTCTACATGACGCACAGTATAATCTTTCTTCTTATATCAGGACCTCGCAGTTTGTCATGCTTTCTTCTCTTTCAAAAACCATTTCTTTCGGCTTACATTTACTTTTATCCTTTTGATAATTGGGGAATCATGCGTAATAATAACCATCACCTGCAGCTCCTCTTCAGATGATGCTAATATGCCCTGATCATCGGCGTAAAGGAGGCATTTGACGAGTAAATCATTCATTCTTAATCCATACGCATTACCTTTCAAATATTTTAAACAATCGTCTATGTACAAGTTAAGCTGCTATGGTGAAGCCACACATCCCTGTCTAATACCTTTTTCGATAATAAACCAGTCCGTGTAAGCTCCGTTAATCCTGACAGAAGCACTGGAATCCTCTTAAAGTGATTTCAGCGCTCGTATCAAACTACAATTCACCCCATACATTGATAATGTCGACCACAATGCATTTCTCAACACTCTGTCATTTGCCTTTTCCAAGTACACGAAAGCTCAGTAGACTATTTGACTTTTAGCCAAGAATTTTTTGACTATACTTCGTAAGGAAAAAACTTGATCCATGCATCCTACAATTCATGAGGTAAAATTATAAAATATGCTTCCTTTTTTAATTTTATTCTTACTTTTAGACTCTACAGAATTTATTAAGTTTTCAATATATCAAGACGTCTCCGATTTTATTTTCTTTAAGGCTTAAAATCTATCTTCAAAGTGTGATAACAATAAAGTATACTTCGCTTATTCCTCCTCACCGCCTTACAAAGGGGGTTTCTTTGTCTAATATCAGTAGTTTTTGCATTTTAAGTATGCAATACCCTGTTATATCGATAACGGTTGTTTCTTGATGAACTTTTTATTCTTTTTCCTGGTGCAATGATGGATTAATCTTCTTATGTCAAATTTATTAAAAAAAAATAAAAGATTATCCAAAATACAGCAAACTGAACGCAATATAAAAAACGTAGACTGTTTCTATGTGTTCCTATATGGTCATATGGAATACAACTCTGGGGATCAGCAAGCGATTTTAATGTCATGAAGATAAAGCGTTTTCATTCAAAACTTCCAAATTAGCCAAGAGCTATCAGAACCCGTTGAGTGATCATCCAAATGAACTAGCTGCAAATCTCCTCATTCATCAGCCAACGAAAAGACTGAAGAAATATGACCCAATGAATCTACCCCACAGACGTTAGTGTTTTGTTATTAGTGCTTGTGTATGTTAAATGTTAAATATAATTCTGTAATCAATAAGTAATATGTCATCAAAGTAATACTCGAAGCGGTATCAATTGATGCCACTCTCTATGTCATCTTATTATATTGAAAAGGACGGATTGTATTTACCTTGGAAGTCAATAAAAAAAAGTGTTGTACACACACCAATATTGTTTGCTTTTTTTTCATGGCAGCCAGAGATACAAAGCTTTTGGATTAGGATATAATGTTTTATGCTAATTTAATGTATAAAAATAGTAAAGCATTTAAATAATAATTTAAGTGACTTCATGGATTTAAAACATTTTAACGATCCTATTTTTTTGAAATGAAAATACTGTTCTGAATGTTTACGTTTATGCTTCAGTAAAATTTGAGTGTTTACATTATGTAATAAATAAAATTTATTTCAGCAGAAAATATCAGTCGTGTTGGTTACATTATAATTATCTTACCAGAAACAAACAAATATTAAGATTCTACTGATACGATATTATTATGCATTTTATGATGAGGTTTTAACCTTTTTAATAATTTTCGGAATTAAAAATTTAATCTTCTTTCGTAAAATCTCGCTCATCATTTTAAACTTGTATAATAAAATGCGGTTTCATTTAACGAGTGCTTCATCAAGACTACCACACTTTCCTTTCTTAAATCCCCAAAATTTCAATTGCACCAATATCAACAGAATAAAATCCCTGAATGCAAGCAGTAATAATCACGTGACCGTTGCTAACCTAATTTAAAATTTAATTATTTTTTTTTTAAAATTATGTCTAATGAAAGTGTATTGTATAGTTGAATAAAATTAATCATAAAGTATATGCTGAATAATATTTTGTACTGTAAATATTACATTACCAGAGGTCATAAAACACGGAAAATGTTATTTATCCACAATCGCCTAATAATTGAAGTTTTATCCACTTTTATGAACCGTATAAACTACCACTTTATCCATTAGCGGAATAATGAAATAATAATAATAATAGTGAAATAATAAAAAATACAATCTTGAATTAATCACATTTTACTTATTTATTATTAATACAAACATTAACATTTACATTAATGGACATTTCGTTCTTTGTTTTATCATATTTCACTTCGTTTCCAGCTTTTTAACTGGAAATATATTTTATTGAATTAAATTAAAATAGCGTGAGATTTTCGTTTAAAAATCTTTGTGTATAATTTATCATTTCAAAGGTCCTTGATTTTGCAATATCAATGTGTGTACTTATCTTAGTTACTAGAAAAGTATTCTTTACATATTCTAACGTAATATGTAAAATATTTTGACTGTCCTTTTTTAAAATAAAGAGGAATACAATTTAATCCAATTTAAAATGTTCCAAACGCTTTTTTAACAACTCTCTCAATTCCTAATTCTCAGATATTTTCCAAATTTCTCGAAGGAAAGCCGGTCACTTAGTCCAATTTAATGCTTCAAAACACAGTCATGCCTGCTATCCTTTAAAAACCCACAAAGCTTTTAAGTTAACGATCAGACCCTTCCCAATAGCGAATCCTTCAATGACCATTGCTCTCACATGAGCAATAGAAAGAAGAATTTTAAAAATGTTTAACAGACTGTTTGTTATTGTGTAATTAAACAATTAGGTGTGTGGTTATTGAATATTAAAGAATCGCATAGAACGTTTTTAAATACTATTGAGTATCTACAAGAAAGGGGGTGACAGCAAGAAATAGAAATAAATGCTGATCCAAATGACAACCTCACCTACACATGGTGCACCTTGCTAGTTTACTAACGAGGCTCTGTCGACCGAGCGACTGCCGGAACAAGCAGTCCCCTCTTGATGGCCAACAGCTTCGGTTGGGTGAGCCAACAAGAGTAAGGGCACCTTCTTGTTCTATGGATGAGATACAGAAAGCAACGGAAAACCACTGCATTAAAGATCTTTTAGATATTCCCAGGATATTCATCCCATCATCTTATCATGTTGGAAGCTCAAATAGTATAAGATAACAAAAATCGCTACTTGAAATGTAAAAAGATCATGCGGCTGGAAATCTCAATAATTTATTACCAGAAATAAACGGAATAAAGGTAAATATCATCGAAATTACCAACACGGTATCTTAATTGATGAGAACTTGCAAAATTTAATGAAAAAATGTGTTCCCCTCTTCGAAAGAGTAGTTCTAATTCAGCTACTTGGTAGGCCTATTTACATCAATATTATCCAGGTCTATGCTAGAACAGCAGATAAACCAGATGAAGAAGTTAAAGACTTCTATAAACAACTAGATCAGGTCTTTAAACTCACAAAGACCGATGGGATAATTATATTTTTTGGAGATTTTAATGCCAAAGTTGGCAAAGGCAGAATGGGATCAATGGTTGATGATTGGGACTTGGGTGCGAGAAATAACAAAAGTAAAAAATGAATTCAGTACTGTGAGAAAAACAATCTTATAATTGCAAACACGTGATTCAAATATGCTCCAATACGACTATACACCTGAAAATCTTCACAGGACAATGATTAGATTGTTAATTAATAGGAACAAGAATCCCTACGCATGATTCTGCACGGCACTAAGAGAAGAAGATCTACAAGAGGTTGCAATAACTTATTTGTCAATTAGTCAAAAACAAATAACTTTATTTAGTAGCAAACTTCTTCTCCTTTGTCCATTTACCATCCGAGAGGGTTTGGTAGCATCATTATGTCTGTATAGACAATGGTTCTCCATGCCTCTCTACCCCAAGCCAATTGTTCTGACTCATGTAGACCAACTCCCAACATCTCCTTCACTCGATCATCCATCGGGTCGGTGATCTGCTTCTTGGTCTTTCCCTTCCACCTTTTCTACAACTATTAGTTTCTTGATTTTGCCTGTTCTTCTGAATATATGGCCATGGTATTGAAGGAACGCTCGATTTATCATGCACAAAAGCCGGATCTTAACATTTAGTTCTTTCAGAACAGACACGTTGGTATGATGTGCACATCTCGAAGGCTTCGATGCGATTCTTGTCTGCTTTTCAGCGGCATAAGTAGCAATAGGGAAGATCAGTTTCTGAACGAGCCTTAATTTGAAGTTTTTTGTTATGTTCATGTCTATCCATATTTTTATCAACTTGGTGGTGGCTGATCGCGCCATCGCTGTTCTCCGTCGTATTTCCGGTTCACTGCTTCCATCATTGCTTAGCAGAGAGTCAACGCAAATTAATTTGTTCACAACTTCGGAACCAGCTACTACGTTTATATGGGGAGAGTTATTGGCTCTATTGACGATCATAATTTTGGTCTTATCTTTATTAAATTTAACCCATTAACGCCCGGATAATTGTTTATATTTTTACCTTAATATGAGTCTAAACTGACGACAAAAAATATTTTTATTAAATATCAAATTCCAAAAAGCATTAAAGAAAATATTATTTTGTGTGATAGCTAGCAAAACAAGATACACAAAGACCGACGTCATTGTTCTTCCAAAACTTTTGCATCCATCTCCGTCATAACGACGTCTATTGCATTGAGTAACATAATGTTTCATACCGAACACCTGGTAACAAAGTACGGGCAACAGACGTTTTTGCAGGGCCTTGCAATATTGCTTATGTACCGTAACGTATTAGGTATTCTTGAGCTCCCTTTTGAACTCCAAGTTTGATATTTTTTTGTGGTTCTGCCTTTAAAAAAACCATGCGTTGTTTATTGCTGCAAGTACTGACCAAGTAACAACTGGCCGGTACCACTTTTTGCTGAGGATACCAATTCTGTGATTAGAAATGCATTCATCCATTTGATTAGTTCCACCCATGTTACTGTTGTATTGAGCAATGCAATTAGGACTCCTGCGTTTATTGAGCATACCAAATTTTGTTAATATTGAAATATGAGCTCTACGTATCATTTTTCACTCTATTTGGATACTATACTGATACTTTTACCTGATAAATAGTATATATTTTATAAAAAAACTAACTTGAGATTGTTGTCCCACCACTAACAGCAATATGTCGGACGTCCTAGGAACCTCTAATTTAGCGGTAAAACCACATTTTATTAACACTATCAAATTACAATTTAAATGTTTCTTATTTCAATTAGACCTTCTTAAATCCACACTGTGGCTTCCTATTTTTCCATACTCTCAATGAATCGAAGAAAAAACTGATTTATATTTTAACCTTTTCCCCTATCACATGAATATCAATTTTTTTTTTCTTATTTTCAGTGCTCTGTCAGAAGCCATTCAAGTGTCTTATTACGGCAGCAAGTTGGGAATTATAAATGGTCAATCAGGAAAATGGATGGTAAATGTAACGGGAGAAATGTTCCAAATTTTTACTGATTTAAACGAACCGAATGATGAATGTAAGTAAATAAAGATTTTTTTACAAAAAATATTTATTGATATGCAATTGCGATTAGCGTTTATCTAACCAGATAGTTTTTACTCGAAACATTACGTAGTTAATGTCAATAGTGAACAAATTATTCTAGAAATATTTCAATAAGCTGAATTTTTTGATAGAGATATAAAAAAAATAGTGGGTACAGATAGTGTAGCAATAGGTACCAACACAGTCAATTGGAAATGCTTGGTTAAATCTTTTGCAACAAAGAGTCTGTTTGGTATTGATTTATTGCAGAAAACGCTCTACCACCTTTATGGCCTCGACTTTGTGCTGCTTGGCTTAATTGGTGTAACGGCAGATCAACTTATGATGGTGAAGGAATTTTGTGTTCTCCTTCGAGTCCCAATTCTGTCTACGGTCCACGATGGTCACAGAAGGGTAGAGATAATTTTTTTAAAAAAGAGACCTGTCAAAGGCCCCACTTTATTTCCAACGAAGCAGATGTCGAGAACCGATTTAAACCATATTGGTTATCAACCAATCACAACTTTACTTCTTCAACATGATTACATATTCCCTCTTAAGAATATACGCATAAACTTCTTTGTTTATTGAAAATAGGATTAATGCTGCGGAGATGAGTGGTCTGAGAAGTATAGCCGGAGTGACTCGGTTGGATAAAGTAAAGAATAGTGAGTGGTGTAAAAGAAGATGTGGTTACAAAGGTAGATAAAGAAATGCTTAGATGGTTTGGACACGTAGAAAGGATAGATGAAGGAAGATTGACGAAACAAATTTATAAGGTGAGTGTGAATGGACAAGTCGGTAGAGGTCGACTTCGGAGAACATATCTCGATCAGATCAACATTGTATTGAAGAAAGGCCAGGTCAAGAGTGTCAACAAACGACGAGCATGTATGAGAGCATTGATAAAAGTAGAGGAAGCAAAAGATGTGTGTAAAAACCGTAGCAAGTAAAAGGAAGTGGTCTCTGCCTACCCCTACGAAAAAAAGGCGTGACTATATGTATGTATGTATGTATGTTTATTGTCAAGCAAGGTTATTCGGCAACTGTCGTGTTTTTTTTAACGTTTTATCCTACTTTGACTGATTTAACCGGAAGTGGTCCCTAACAATTATAATTCAACTCTAAAACGATTACGTGGGGAACGTAGACATTTGCTGTGAAATGGCATGCAGTCTTGACACGGGTGGTGATAGGATAGGGTGCGATAACATAAGGTAGCAGATTACCTCTAGTTTTTTATTGACAAAAATTTAATTACAAATTGCATACGAAACGTACTGCAGCCTGTTGCACTTCCATAGTTAAAAGGGTTAATTGAACCAATTTTCCAACCAGATATCGCAAGGCCTTATATAGCGAGGGTTACTGCAAAGTTCTTCCGAGAAAATAACGTAACCCTGCTTCCATGGCCGTCTCGCTCCCCAGACTTTTCACCAATCGAACATGTGAGGGATATGATCGGCAATCGAATGGGTAATTTACCTCAACCACTTAATAACCTAGTTGACCTTCGTCACCGAATTTAAGAAGCCTGGAATCACATTCCTTGGGATACCATAAATCATTTGATATGAAGCGTGCCTCGAAGAGTTATTAAATTCATAATAAACCAAGAGAACCAACTTATAATTAAAAAATTTTGTAATTTAAGTAAAAACTTCTTTAAGGGAGTTGACCAATTTTTGGTAGTGGGTAGTTTCTCGTCACCTTGGTGACGTCAGCGACAGATGGGTGTTTTCGATGTAGAAGGTGACAGCGGCTGTAAGCAGTGGTCAAAATAATATTAAAAAAAAATAAATGCTTTGTTTTTGTTATTAATCTTTCTATACAAAAATATTAACATATTTAGTACTCACTGTTGTACTGCACAATGATCCTATAATTAAACAATTAATAATTAAACTAAGAGGTTTAGAAGCAACGATGGGGGCATAGCTTCTTTTTCTTCTATCTGTCTGTCAAAAAGTGGCCTCGAGCTTCAGCCCACTTTTAATAGGTTTATAAATATTTAATGATTTTATATACAAATTATAAAATTTTAATTTTTAATACTTCATTTAATTTGAAAATCTAAAAAAACCACTGTTAATTCATAGTTTTAAGTTTTCACTGTTGCCAATTTTTTTTCTCAAGTTTAAAAATGTTTTTATTTTTTAAGTTTAACTAAAAACAAAATTGTAGCAGGTATGGGGTTTTAAAATCATAAATAGAGCGAAAAATACGAGGTTGCCTTGATAAACATTTGTTCTAAAATCTTATTTTCCAAAAAATGAACGTTAGTTTATGTGACCGTTTATATGACCGATGACATCTGAAATACACATGTATTTACGGACTATATAAAAATGTAAAGGGAGTTTTTGATCGCATATATTTTTAATGTGACATTTCATTAAAAGAGAGCAAAATTAAAATAATCTTGATTTAGATTAAATGTTTTGCTTTAATTTAGAATTAATGTAAACTAAAAATATTACATTCATAAATTTGTAGCACTAAATTAAACACTTTAAAGCGTAAGTGAATACAAAAAGAATTTAAAACATGTAAAATTTGTCCTAAAATAATTTTCCTTAATAAAAATTTTTTTACTAAAATTTCAGGGCCAATTACACTTTCACTAGGTCGAAGCCTTGAAACAGCTATAAATTACTATCAAAACCGAACACACATTGACTGCACCAAAAAGAGAATTAAACCAGAAGGACAGGTTATTCTTGTTTTTAGCAAAGACGGTCGTCTTACAGACAATGATATAGCAAGGTCCAGCAGATTCATCAATACTGTGAAAATGTCTTATCCAGGCATTCTCATAATGTTTGTTACACAGAGAGAAGAAAATACCCTATCTCAACTACTTGGAGAGAATGACTCTCTATTAAAAATCTCAAATGATGCCGTTTCTGTAGTTCAACAAGTCTCAGACCGGCTGAGTACAGTCCCAGCTAACATTATCAAATTTTATTGCAACGACTCGGATGTCTTACTTGAGGATTACATAACTCCACAGATTGAGAGTCTTTACGAAATAAACAGAGAATATATTAGGAGAGGTTACGTTAAAACCCAGGTAAAATTTATTATTAATAGCCCACTTTTAAAAGAACTTTAACTATTACAATTACAAATCATTTATTGACAATTCGCACAACCAAATAGATTTATAAGATACATTTTTATCGAGTACACATTACATACATACATATAGTCACGCCTTTTTTCAGTAGGGGTAGGCAGAGACCACTTCCTTTCACTTGCTACGGCTCTTACACACACATATTTTGCTTCATCTACTTTCATCAGTGCTCTCATGTATGCTGGTCGGTTGTTGGTACTCTTGACCTGGCCTTTCTTCAAAAGAATGTTGATCTGATCGAGATATGTTCGCCTTAGTCGACCTCTACCGACTTGTCCATTCACATTCGCCTTATAAATTTGTTTCGTCAATCTTTCTTCATCCATCCTTTCTACGTGTCCAAACCATCACATTAACAATTATTAAATTTAAAATGTAGTTCACGTACACACTTCTCAAACATAATATCTAGTGATACTATTTGGTTCACTTACTTATCCACAACCAACCCACTCATTAGACTTTCACAGATTTAGAGCCGTTTTAAAAGACTTCAACAAATTTATCAAAGGGGTACATTCCACCGGTTTATATCTACCTCGAATTTTATATCTTTATAAGAGCGTAGCAATAATTAAGAACAGAGTAAACCACACAATGGTTTCTAACTCTTAGAGTTAAAAAGTCACTATTAACTTTTACAAAATCGTAATGTATGCAATGAATTTACGCAAAGCTATCTAACTTCCTGACTTTTATCGGAAGATGTAATTTTGAAACAATTTATAGCGACTTAATTGAGTCAAATTCTTAAACGTCATCACCAGAAAATACACTTTCAAACTTTTAACTAATGAAAAAGTTTGTCAAAGCTTTATCCCACAGTCAAGATTTTCATGAACCACACGGCTTCGTTGACTTCAATTTTCATACTTGAAAGAAAGTAAAAAAATTCAGCACATTCTGATTAAAGTAAATAAGAAATTGGTACGAGATAAAAGATAAATAAACACGAGCACTTCAAAGCAAATTTAAAGTTGTTAATAAAGGGTAATTTGAAGAATTTTACGACTTTCTAGTTTAATCGAGACAATCATATAATAATTATAAAAGTCTTGTTTAAATTTGGTTTTGATATCTTCGTAGATTTGGTTCCCTTCATTCATAATGGAGCAATGGATATAGATACATTTGTTTTTAGAAAAACCAACAATATTTTGTAATAAGCGAGTTTTATTTACTGAATTAAAAAAAAAGACAAGTTTAAAACTAACCGATTACATTACATTACAATCTTGCGGTAGGGCATTTGGTATCGGCACATATGTCACCTAGATCTTTTGATCCTCTGTGACTGCCGCTGTGTCTTCAGGGCATCAGAATTCTAGTCCGCTGATTTTGGCGAACCTCGGGATTTCTGTTGGCCCTATCTCATTTAGATCGCTTGGATCCATTATCATACGGCCCCAGGTTTGATACCTGTACACCGCTAGCATCAGACAGCGACACAGAATGTGTATACTGCTCTCCTGCTCTTCTCCGAATAGTCGACAGTTTTTCTCGGCCGCCAGCTTAAGTTTGAAGAGGTGCGCCCTTAGTGCGATTTGTCCTGTGTGCAGGCCAAGCGTGCTGCTTAGTCTACTCCGGTCCATCGTCCAGAATGCGTCAGCCCTCTTCTGGAGAGGTTTTTTCATCAGCTGTCTTGATGTTCTGTAACCAGTTTTTGCATTTCATTGAGCAATATGTTCTTGTTCAAGGATTAATTTCAATAAATGTTTTGCATCGGCAATTCACAATCCGACCAAGTGGCTTCTTGGTTCCACCAGGGTCCCATTTCTTGCCGGTTCATCGACTACCACGTTGCCATTTATCCCTGTATGCCCAGGAATCCATGTAAGAGTGACTTTGTTTACCGTCGCTAACTCAGTGAGGGCTTGCATGCAGTCCCACACCACCGATGATGTTGTGGTGTTACTCACGAGGGTCCCAATGGCCGCGCGACTGCCAGTGAGAATATCAATCTCACTGTTGGTCACTCTGTTTTCGGTCAGGTGCGTAGCGCACCTGAGTATGGCATAGACCTCAGCCTGTAAGACCGAGGCGTATTTCCCCAGGGGTATGCTTTTCCTGTTGTTGCAGGATGCTCCAAACACACCTGCCCCGTAGCGTCGCTGGTACCCTGATCCATCAGTATACCATCGTTTCACTCCTGGGCGTATTTATTTATCTATTACATAAAAATCGGATGTCTATATGGCTTCACAACACTTATTTGCCAGCACAAATTGCAAAAGTGATAATAAACTATTCAAATGAAAACCAAACATATTTATTATACATATTACAGATCATAATTAAATGTCAAAATCTCTTAAATCAATTAAATTCGCTTCCGTAATTTAGTTCCCGTTTGAATAGTAGTGCCTATATTAAATTAAAGATATTTTAAAACGCGCTTTGCCACATGTACACCTACTCAAATCAAACTTTCACATACACCAGATAAACCTACTAATTATTATACTGAGTGCAAATGACATGCTTGTATTTGACCTAATTAACATTTATTTTTGTGAGACACGACAAAGTTAATTAAAAATAAAATTAACCTGTTTTCTTATCCAAGTTAACAAATACATTTTTGGAATTATTTTTAAAATGCGATCAATTAAAAACAAAACGCATTTAATACTGGATTATTTCGTTTAGAAATTAAATTCTTTATTTAGACAACTTACTGAATTTTATAACTACTCGTCTTAATTTATTACTGGTTTCATCTTGAGTGCAGATTAAAATGCTAGGATACTAAAATGCACCCCAATAAACCTAGCAGAGCCATTTGCAAATGTCAAAACTGCAGTAGTGCAGTAATTTATTACCACATTGGCTAATTTACTACCCTTCATTAAAACAAAAAACCAATGGCTCTGCTAGCTTTATATAAACCTAGTAAAGCCACACCTTGAAAATATTTTTTTTATTTTTGATATAGTTCATAATTTGTTACTCTTTTATTTCTAATTTATTACCATATCCCCGATTTTTTTAAACTCCATTTTAAGAAAAAAATTATCAATTTCGTTATTTCGATCTTAACCTATCAGAACCAAAACTTCAAGTATCCGTGTATAGAAATTTCATTCTATGGTTTATTACTAATTTATTGCTAATGTATTAACCACATGGGCGATTTGATTACCCTTTATTAAAACGAAAAAACCGACCGTTAGGTTAGGTTAAAACGCCATGAATGGGAAAAAAATTCAAATCTTAAATATGCTGATGACACTCTTCTGATCGCTAACTCAGCAGAAGAACTTACAGAATTGATACAACGAATCGAGGGAACATCAAAAGAGTATGGTCTAAAAATCAACTATGCCAAATCTAAAGTATTGATAGTTGATAGATCGGATAAGACATCACATTGCCAACTGTGAAGTGGTAGATCAGTTTGTTTCTCTGGGTGCCCTTATCCACTCCTCCGTCAACTGCGAGATGGAGATCCGCCGTCGTATTCAACTTGGCCGAACAGCAATGAGTCAATTACATAAAATTGGAAAGATCGATATATATCCATCAATACCAAAAAATCACTGGTCCATGCCCTAGTGTTTTCCATTTTCTGGTACGCTTCCGGACATGGGTTATGAAGGCAGCCTTTAAAATGTGGGTATGGCGAAGAATGCTAAGAATACCGTGAACGGCACATCGCACCAATGTGTCAGTGTTGAACGAGATTGAACCATCAAACCGTCTCAGTAGCTTGACATCAGCGCGAATACTGAACTTTTTCGGACATATAACTCGTCTCGACAACATTGCGAGACTGATTGTCCAGGGCAAACCCCTTGGCAAAAGGAAATGCGGACGCTCCCCATCTAGATGGACAGACATTGTATCAAAAGTAACCGAGCGTCCACTAGTGAAAGCCATTAGAACTGCTGCTGACCGTGGGAGATGGCGAGAGACTATAAGAATAGTTTTGAGTAATAACACCTGACATTAACGTGATCACTACACGTCGTTCTCGACGTTAGACTAAGAAGAAGGTTAAAACAGCGGTTCGGAGTGAACCTACTTGGACGTAGATCTAGTTTAGGCCAAATCTGTTTTGATGATGTGCAAGTGGAATCATTTTTCCACCTCAAGTTGGCTTTTTAAACTACTTTGTTATGCAGGAGGAACCGGCAGTTTGCAATCGGTACTCCTTTCTGAGATGAGACAGATACAGCTGGGAGGGTGGTGCCCTCTCTTGATAGCTCGTCCACCTTACAGTTTCCTGGTATGTCCCTCTGTCCGGGTACCCAGCCAATGTAGTAATAAATTACAGCACTACTGTAGTTTTGAAATTTGCAAATGGCTCTGGTAGGTTTATTTGAGTCTAAGATGCTGGGCAAACTATTACAGTTAAAGTCAGAAATAATATTTCCTGTTCCACAAAATCAGCATCTTAAAGAATTTAGCCGACAGCATGTCCAGGACCGGACTTTAATTGGATGTAACGAACAACTCAAAATATTCTTTGCCGATAATAGTAAACAATTCGGCACAAAACCGTTTTCATTACCGGAATGTAATATTAGATAATACATTTTCCTCTTTTTAGGATAGCATTCACGAAACATTTAGTATTTTCACAATATCATGAGTGACGTGCAAAGTTTAATCAAGATAAACTATGAATCTACCTTGTCGATGAACTTCATCTATTCTTCTGAGGTATTCATTACGTAAAATAATTATTTTTTGGGATTCCATAATAATCTGTCTTCTATTTAAGGTACAAAATCTTAAACCCAGAAAATGGAGCACTTTTTCTAATATTCTCCACCATACAGTTATCTATACTGACCAAAAATATCTTATTCCACTTATTTCTTGAACATTCCTCGCTTGTAATTACTTTTCTAATAAAGAGTTTTAATTTTTTGTCAAAACGTGAATTCTTTAAAGTGCACCCTAATTAGATCTATTATTTTCTAATTTAAGTAGTATTACATATTTTTAAAACCTCTTTCAGCGGAGGGTAACATCCAGATAAAAATAACTAATTTTTGTTGCACATCATCCCTCTCCTCCAATTCTTCTTTACTTTTGGAAGAAACTTCATCTCGGATAGAATATACATTAAATTATATACGTGTTCATTTAAAAAATAGGCCAACATAAATTATGAATTCAATAAAAACTTTCTGGGACTACATTATTTTTATCACTTTAAAGGGTCCTTCAAAAAGACATTTTTAACAAATAACAATTCAAATACAACACTGGAACAAGAAAAAAATCACTTTAACGCAACAATCTTCTTCTTCTTAAGTACCATGTCATTCTAGAACGTTGGCTTTCCTTACTCTGTCGACGGCAAGTCTGAACAGAGAGCTTGAGTTGAGTTTATACCAGTCACGTAGATTTGTGAGCCACGATGCTTTTCTGCGGCCCGGCTTTCTTTTACCATAAATTTTTCCCTGCACAATTTTCTGCAGTAATCGGTATTTTTCACCTCCCTTAGCATGCCCGAAATAGTGCAGTTTCCTCCTTTTGGTGGTGGTAAGAATTTCGATGAATTTATTCAGTCGTTAGAGTCCAAGTTGGATACTTTTTCCGTCCATGAAACTTAATATTTTCCTGTAAACCCACATCTCAAAAGCTTTAAGTCGTCTTTCTTCGTACTTGTTTATAGTCCATGCTTTCATACCGTACAGCAGGGAGGAGAAGACATATAACATCTGAGAAGTCGGATTCTTAGAGTTAACTTCAGATCTCTGCAGCACAAGACCCTACTCATGTTTATAAATGCTGCTCGAGCCTGCTCAATCCTTGATTTCACTTCAGTTTGACCGTCCGCACTGTTAGTTATTATGCTGCCTAGATATTTTATTTGGTTTACTTGCTTCAATAGTTCACCCACAACTGTTACGTTAGCTATGATATTAGCTTGCTTGCTAATTACTAATACTTTGGTCTTTTTTGCATTTAATCCGAGTCCGGCCATTGTGCATTTTTTGATGACTGCATCCAGTATCCGCTGTCAATCTTTCCGACTGGAGGCCAACAGTATCGTATCTTCTGCGATGCGAAGGTTGTTTATGATTTCGCCATTTATAATAATGCCGGCTTTTATATCAGTTAGTGATTCCCTAAATATTCTTTTAGAGTATACATTAAAGAGCAAGATCGATAAGATGCAACCTTGCCTTACTCCACGTTTGATCTTTACTGTCGGTGTATTATCACCATCTATTATAATCACCGAAGTTTGGTTCCAACATAAATTTTCAATTATCCTAATGTCCCTTCCGTCCAGTCCTATATGATCTAAAGTCTCTACAAATACATCATGTTTGACACTGTCGAATGCCTTTTGAAAGTCTATGAAGCATGCATAGACATCAACTGACATATTACGACTTCTTTGGGCCAGGACATTTATGCGTGCCACAATAATAAATAAGGTTGGATATTGAGCCAATAATAAACAAATTCAACCAACAACCACCTTAATTGGATATCACTTCTCCATGTGAACTATTAAAAACGGAAAATAAGTGCAGTGTCAACAAATAGAAAATAACGATTGACCCAATCAAAAACACGAACATTTATTAGTGATAACAAACTAATCAGAATAAAGCGACGTTGTCAAGCATAAGTTATTTCTGCGGTATCAGTATAATAAAAGCAACAAAAATCCAGTCGTTTAGGAATAACAAATTACTACGTATTATTCTCTTTGTAGTTTGACAACTGTGCGCTTGTATATTTATAAATGCGGTGTCTTTGTGAATATCTATAGTAAAGTATTTAAATGTATATGTATAAATTTTGGGGATGAAAAACCTTTATCGTTAGTAGCTATCTTTACTGTTATGAAAAAAATACAATGCTTTTTTTTTCGATCATTCCTTAACAAAAAAACAAATAATTTTTTTTGTCATTATTTTTTAAGAATTTGTAGAGCTGCAGACAGGTCCAAGGTAGTTAAGATATATGAGCATAAAAAATGTTTGTAAAGTTTCTTGAATCCTGTTTGATGTAGTTGTTTCGTGGTTCTTGGGTATTGGATTCTTCAATGAATGGAAAACTTTTTTTTTTTTGTTTTATTATATCAAATCGTTTCGCCCCTAGCTGGGGGCTTTTTCCATTGTTCTATTAAAAATATTTGGTTAACATTTTACGTTTGGTGTGTTGTATCTGCAATAGCATTTAATTTTGAGGTAATTTTTTCTCTTCTAGTGGTATTATATTTTATAGAATGTGCATAACCTGCAATAGTATAGAATTTTCATTCTTAGTAAACAAAAGATGGTTTTACCAGGGCACTGCGATATTCCGTTAGTAAGCGCTATATTCTATACTGGTAATACCGATAAATTTAGCAAAACATATCGGCCGCCTCCTTTTATGTGCACAGCTTATTTTTGAATATCAACGTCGCTAATACGCATTCATCAAATCATCAACTATCTAGCTCGCAGGTGTTCACTTGAAAAAGAGTTGGTCAAATCTTTAGACGTTTCAAAACACTAGCGCGCGCTGGTTCTCAATAATTTCTCAGGAGATTGCTTAATGTTTCTTAATATTGCTTAATATTGACGATATTCACATTAATAATAAAATTTCTGATAACATTGTAATTCAAAGTAATGATTATATCCAAATTAATGATAAAATACATCTTAATAATGAAATCATAATTAATAATAATGAAAATGAAAAACAATTTTGGGAATTTAAAAATCGAGATTTGCATATTCAAGTTCAACAAGTAATATTAATTATATATTTATGCTTAAAAGCTGAAAATGTCAATTCAACTCAAGATGAAATAATTAAAACAATATAGAATTTTACGAAAATTACTTATTCCACAATTTATTTCGTAATTAAACAAGGCATTGTGATTGAACACGATAAAAAACGAAAACGTTTCATCAGCCGTCGGATAGATGATGCTTCTGAAAATGTTATTTGACAATCGGTTTACAATACATACAAAGAAAATCAAGTCCCAACATTAGAAATTATATTTAACAAATTGCAAAATTTTAACGATTATAAATATAAATCATTAGAAACACTTCGACAAATTTTAATTGAATGTGGTTTTAAGTATAAGAAGTTAGATAATCGAATTTGTATTATGGAATCGCCTAGTATTGTGGTACTTCGTCAAAATTATTTAGTTATTATTTAAGTTATAGAGAAAGAAATAGAAATTTAGTTTATTTAGTTGAAACGTGGTTCGACACTCACGACGTCGTTCAATAAATAAATAAATAATTTTTGAAAATATATCTAATTTAGAAATAAAATTGATACGCCACTGGTCGGTTTCTTTTGAAGATTTTATGGCTTTTAATGAGATGTTTTATATATTTTTAAACTGACTTTGGAAGAACTATACGTACCTTGCCAAAACATTGTTAACTAATACGAGTTATATAAGTATGTACTTTATTGTTTGTATGTTGCTGTTTTGGTTCGTTCGAACCGGCAAAAATGTTTTTTATGACAGTTTGGTTCATCTTTTGTTCGTTTTAGCCCTTTTTCGGAGTTATGAAGTGAGCCTTGTTTATGCGAATAGTATGTAAATGGCGAGAGGATTTTGTATGTACTTTGGACTATTGAAGGGGATGAGGACGGAAGTGACATGTTGGTGGAGTAGATTTTGATATGTTTAAAGTTGGATAGTTTGCGCGTGGGCATTTGTTTATTCTTTGCTGTATCTTGGGTCTTGTTTTGGAAAGATAGGTGTTGTTTTTGTAAGATTGTGATTGGTGTGGTTGATTAAAGAATTGTATGGTAAATTTGGCTAAGGTTATTTATTTCACGTCTGTCGCTCATTGTATTTTGGTTTTTTTATGTAAATCATCGCTTTAACAATTCTTTTATTTAGGTTTGGTTCATAAACCAAAATTTTGGTTTTTGAAAAGTTGGGGTGGTGATTATCTTGTATATAATGTGTTTGTTTAACTGTTTCTTAAAAGTTGCGATGTCATTCCGATATAATCTTTGTTGCAATCGTTATTTAATTGGGGGTCTCTGCTTTTAAAAGGTGCGAATGCTTTGTGACTAACTTTAAATTTGTGTTTGTTTAGAACATTTTTTATGTTTTCGGATAATCCTTCTATTAGGAGTGAGATGTACCTATTGTTTGTTGGTATTTAGGGGATTGTGTTGGGATTTGTTGTAGAATTTGTGAATTCTTTATTTAATAATTGTAATAATTAAATGGAGGGAGTAATTGTTGTTTTGTAGGATATTCCGAACTTTTTTAAATATTCTTCTCTATAAACAGGGCTGTTTAGATAAATTGCTTCAAGAGCTATTTCTATTATTACACTTTTTTTTGTTTGAGAGGGTGGTTTGAATTATAATTGAGATATAATTCAAATATCAACTCAAAATTAAATTTTATTCCAGATAAAACACACCAAACATACAATGTTAACGAAATATTTTTTATACAACAATTGAAAAAGCTCCCAGCTATGGGCTAAACGTTTTGATATATAATAAAACAAAAACAAAACAAAAATTTCCATTCATTGAAGAATCCAATACCCAACAACCACAAAACAACCATATAGCGGGTGTTCCATTGGGAAACGGAAAAACGTCAACTGTGAATACAGGGCACTAAGTTGGTTCTGAATATACCATTTTTGTTGGGTCTTACACGTTTTATAATCGAGATATAGGGTGTTTTATAAATTTTGCTCATTCATTTGTGGGGTCAAGTTATTGGGAAAAGTACAATGTCATATATAGTATTCCTTGCGTTGACTGCAACAAAGTCTGCATTGGACAAACAAGTAGACTCATAAGAGTGATTGCAATATTACAAAAAAAACAGTTGTGCCCTTGCAGAACACAATATTAATTTCACTTATACTTTTAATTTTAACTTGTCAACTGTTTTAACTGTACAAAATAATTTTCTTGAAATAGTGTTTATTAATAATAAAACTAATAGTTTGAACAAACGTTCTGACATTTCCAACTTAAGCGTCATTTACAACCATTTATTAAAACTTGACATGAATGGCAATTATAGTAGTACATTCACCAACTCTGCTGTATAATGTTATTAATTTTTAAATTTATATTTGTGTATATGCACTGAACATACCTTTCTGTGGTAACATTTACACTTTGATACCTGACAGTATTTATTGTTTCCTCCATCTTATCTTTATTTCCAGACTCAACCATGCTCACTGGCACATAATTTTTATAATGAATAAAGTGTTATTGATCAATATTTTAGATATAACTTATGTAATCAATGATGTTATGTGTGTGTGGTTTATTTTGTATTTGTTTTTATAAAGAGTACTGCTTTTTTTTATTTAACCTCAACTTAGTAAGTTTATTTTTTAAAATTCATTTAATGTTTTTTACAGATGTCTTGATAATGAAAATGGAGAATTTTCGAAAGCTCAACTAATTAAGAAATAGTTTTTCTTTTCTCACTGGCCTTTATAAACTGCATCCCCAAGGAATACCTTGTTTTTATGGAATTTCAAATTTATGATTCTTATATTAAGTAAAAAATTAAATCTGACTTCAACTTTACATTATAGTCAAAATACAAAAAAATATTAATTCGTAAGAAATATGACTGAATTATTGTTTGCACTAACGACAAAAAGTAACACTTTGGTTTTAACCCTTCGTCTCCCCGTTGAAATAATATGTCTTCAAGAATATCCAGGTGGGGTGTGACATACACCATTATTAAAAATTTATTAAATAAATAAATAAAAATTTTTTTTTTTGGATTAATCAAATTTTTAATAATGTGTTAGGTTTTAGACAAAATATACCATTAATAAAGGAAAGTTTTAAAATTAATATAAAACTTTATTGGATAGAATATACAATTTTCGTTAGAAAAAAAACATTTACTTTTTAAATCTTAAAGGAACACTCGAATCGTACTTGGCCCAGTTGTTGGATAGGCATATACTGGTAAAAGCTCGCGGATTGACTTCAAGTTCTTATCCAAAATCAAATAATCGCCGGGTGAATAGTTTTCATTGCATTCAAGTATGTTATCAGAAAGTTGTAAGCCATCACTGTTCGGCATAATTCTGTACCCATTTAATTTGTCTTTCATAAATCTCTTATGAATAAATTCCTTCCAGATATAAAATACTAATCAGTTCTTTTATTTCTACCGGATTTGCTACCCACTGCAAAAATGCTTATCTTCATACTTTTCTCGACGTCTAAATTTCATTAAGTTTGTCCATTAGACAATATCAACAATCATACCTTCGTCAAAAAACGATCCCAGTATTCTAGAACTGTCCTGGTAGCACGAGCCCACCATTAAGACCCCAACAAATGGATAAAGATATTTTCCGTTTTAGTTCGCACTTGTCTTGTAGAGCTATTTTTGTACCATTTTGGCCTATGTCTAAATTGGCTAAGATCTCGTTTCAACACCTTCTGTATCCGAATGGTCAACTTTATTTTAAGAATGTGATCATCCAATATCAAACTCTTCCCAAAGGGCCATTTCATTTTATTTTCTCCCATCGCTTACTAATTGTTCAAATATGCTAGTAAAATAAATTACGAATTTACGAAATAATGCAGAAAAATCGATGTTACCTGTGTCACAAATTATTATCACTTTATTACTCAGGTGGGGATTGATACACCCCAAAACAATTTTAGGACGTCTGCAAACTTCTACAATCGTTATTACACTGAAGTTTTGCTCACAATTTAAAGATAAACGTCGAACAGGCGGCTGTATGCAACCAAGGGTTTTTTAAGAAATTGTTACGAAAGAATTACCAAAAGTAAGAAGAAAATGCCCACGGTATATTAATTATTATTTAATGAATGGAAATCAAATAAGATAAGAAATAGCAGGAGGTAGAAATTCTCGCCCGCAATCAGTAAATCTTATGACTGGTAAAGGTATACCATAATACGTTTGTGCAAAGCCGCAGCGAGCATTGCTAGTCTAATAAACAACTCCATTTATTTTATAACTACTATTTATTTCCCTCGCTATTCACGATTCAAAAAAAAGATCTATACGTTGTTGCCTCCCTCGATATTGGTTTCGTAAAATTTATTATATTGTTTCAGTTTATAAACAATAATTATGGCGAGCTGGTAGTTTGCGCCTACAAAAGTAACACAACGAACGACAGGGCATGTAAAGGAATAACTGTAAATGGTGAGATCAGTTTCAACTCTGAAGATTTCTGCATACCGGATTTGCCTTGCGACGTACATTTTGCAGTCACGGCCAAATCGAGTCAAATCAGATGCGCAGGTAGTTTTATTTTATCACGGTGAACAATTTAATTGAACAAATCCTTGTCAATAATCCCTGATTACAGCCATTCTGCAATATTAAATAAATTATTTAAAATATATAATTTAAAAATGTACAGTCAGTGACGTAAAAATTGTGGTAGAAAATGCATCAATCTTTCTTTCACACAGTCAAATTCAGGCAATTGTGAAGGATACTCTTTTATATTTCATTATTGCTAACTAAAGAATATTTTAATTAGTTTTAAAATAATAAAAAAATATTGCAAGGAGTTGCCAATCTAGTTGTATACTATAAATAAAATAACTCATTGTTTATTATAAACGTTAAAAAAACATGCGATATGTACCAATTTATCAAACATCAAGTACATGAAGATTAACTGCGTTGATGAAAAGGTATAAAATATCTCCTCTACCCAAAATACTTGCTGTAATTACTACAAAAACAGACAGATTAAAAGCTAGACTTGACACTCCCCGTAATTTTCGAAAGATTTTCAAATACTTTATTAATTCGATACTAAACTAAATTTTTTCAATACACCAGTAACGGTATTTTTCAAACAGTAAAAAAACTATTTATTGGACATAATTGAGTAAATTGAACTCTCCCGAAATATTTTAAATTGCAGAAGCTAGTAAATAAACATAATTATAACGAATTGGTACATTTATCAAAACTTTGCCAAAGAGAAGCAATCAAATTAAGCAAGCAGAAACAATTTATGAGAAACAAAACGTTAATTGTTTTTTCATTGATTACGTACATTAGGGTAGACATAATATTTTAAAAGCAAATAAATAAAGTTATCATTTTATAACAGGGAATAAGATGTAACTTTTTTTCAATATCGTTAAGAAATTAACATCAACACAATCTGTTGACGTCAATGTGTTCGGTATAAGCAATTGTTTCGTATAAATACAAAAAGTTGCGTATTTCTTTATCGATTGTTACCCACGCAACCGAAAATATAATAGGTTTATTAATAGCGAAGACTTAACAGTAATCGTTTCCTCGTAGAGAAAAACTTTCAGTGTAAACTTTTATATATTTACTCAGTTTTGGATTGACTTCCATTGATAACGTGTTGAACATTTTATTTGATGTGTAAAGCAAACTACCAATAATAAATGTAAACAATCTATAAAAAAATTAGTAAAATCGTTTGTCTAATTACTTAGTTTTTTTCAGGTTTTTTTAATTCATAATTTAAAGGTTCTTTTTTTTAAGCAAATCATAATTGGCTGACTTTTAAATTAAATTTTTTAAAATTAACAACAATACAAATTAAAAATGTTCATAATTTATACATGATACCTCCTTTACGCCTATGATCAGGTGAAGAAGAGTTGCAGGTAATGCTTGGAATATTATACATGATGCCCTAAAAATCAAAGGGATGAAAGTAAATAAAAGCAAGACGAAAGTAATGATTTTTGAAAGAAAAAAAGCATAACAAACTGCGAGGATCCGATTAAAGGAGGAAGACTGGAACAAGTTAAAGAATTTGCATACTTGGGTTTTAAGTTTACGAGAGACGTAAAGTATATTAACTGTAATATTAAGCGAAGGATTTTGGCAGGAAACAAATGAATAGGGCGCTGCATAACTTTATGAACAGCCAGAACGTGTCACGACTGGCTGTACATGGAGGAGAGCTAGTCTCTACACTTATGTTTGGCAGAACAAGCATAAAAGTAAGATCAATGCTGCGGAGATGAGTAGTCTGAGAAATATAGCTAAAGTGACTCTGATGAATAAAGTGAGATAAGGATACGCTGTGGTGTGAAAGAAGATGTAGTAACAAAGATAAATAAATGCTTAAATGGTTTGGACACGTAGATAAGATGGATAAAAAAAGAATGAGGAAACAGATATATAAAACCAGTGTGAATGGACAACTCAGTAGAGGTCAACCTAGGCGAACGTAACTCGATCAGATCGAAATTGTTTAAAAAAAAGGAGAGGTCAAGAGTAAAAACAACCGACGAGCATGTATGAAAGCGCTGATAAAAGTAGAAGAAGCGAAAGACGTGATTTTATGTGAGTATGATGCATCACGTGAGCATTTTGTTAATCGTTCATAAATACAGGCAGAACTAAGATATTGGGTATTACTAAATAAAATATAAAATTTACCAATAAATAGTATTAAAAAACTCTACTTGTTGCTTTTTAACTAGTTTACTACTAAGAGACGTTCATCTTTGCTTAAAAATAAAAGAATTATTGAATTTAAAAAAAAATTAAGAGGTGCAATCATTTTAAAAATCATATCACATTCAACATTATAAAACATAGCAGACTTTCATTTATCATCGAGGTTTTATTTGGTAGACTAATCGTAATGGTTGTTCACATTGTAAAATAAACCATTTTTAAAGTGTTGTGGTGACTGGAGGGGTCAGTAAATTTGAATGTTTTAATTTAAATACAAATGCGCTAATGAATAACTATAATTAATAAAGGGATAAGTCAAATAGTATCGTTACGTAATACGCAAAATTAACGCTTTCAGATTGAAGTATACGAATTAAATTGTTTAAGATTAAAAAAACAATCGTTTACAAAAAAATGAAAATCTAGTTTAACTAATTTAACATTTTATAACAACATCTAATTTAAATTAATTATGCAGAAAAGACTCCAGCCTCTTTGACTCGTCTAAATTATATTAAAATTAATTTAACAAACTGGCACTTAATTCAAAGTTTTATAAGTTTTTTCCAGTAACTATTTTGCTAACTGCATTTTTAGGTCACTTTCCCATATTGCTTTGTTAGACCATATTCAATATATCTCTACCACCTGCTGTCGCTTGCTATGAAACTGCCAGATCGATTTAAATTGCTGGTTTATGTGCTACAGTTGTAAAAAATGTGAAAACGTTCATTTAATTAAAACCTTAACACTGCAAGGAATTTTTTTATTCAATAAATTAGTTTAAAAAAAGAAAATAGTTGCACCTTTGAGTTCAAAAGATTTTCACTCTACTTTCCATCATTAATAGTTTTAAGGAACTGTATATTATCATAAATAACAAACATTTTTTATTTTTAATATATATTTTTTAAAAGGTACATTAAATGGTTAATCAAACATAAGTAAATAGTATCATCAATGACAGGTTGGCTATTCTATTTTTTGCAATTGGGCACAATAAATGATTTTGTTTTTAAAAATATTTAACAGTCACAGCATATACTTATTTAGCTGTCTGCTACGAACCCAAATCTATTAGAATAACATACAGGATTAGAGTTCATAATATTTTGGTATATTATTCGACGAAAACATTTTATTATCCAGTCACGTTTGCTTCTAGACAAAGCAAAAAATTGTGTATGTTGGTATTTAAAAGATAAAATACTCCAAGCTGATTACACGAGTGTTGTAGTTGATTTATGATTACGTTTAAAAATATAGATGCATAATTTTTATTATTATTTTTATTTAAAAATAATAACATTCAATAACATTCACAAAGTTATCAAACTCTGATCAATTTCAAACAAAATAATAATGGTTTTAATTAGGTACCCATTTATATTCAAAATTTGTTTGAAATAAAATTATTTGCATACCTAAAGTTCTAGTGTTTTTGATCTGTGTTAAATGTAGTAAAAATTGGCGATTTTACGTGCATACTTTACACACATGTTACTAACTTATCCTAAATTCACATTTTTGGTTTGTGAAAGAGACGTTTCAAGCGTGTAATTTTCTGTATTCTCTTCTTCTCCTGTTTCTACAGTAATTAAGTTACTCAACAACGATTTCATCCGATTAATATGTTTAAAAATTAAATATTTTCCTTTGAAATAAATAAACACCAATTATTAATGGTTAATATTATTGTGTCATCAATTTTAGTTAATAGCAGACAATTTCTTCTTTAGTGTACTTTAACTTATTTATATCCTCAAATTAGGAAGGTAAAATTGATATCGATCCAAAAGTAACAAAATTACTTTCGGATCAATACCATTCATTAAAAATTTGTCTCCGAAAATTATCAATGTCTTCAAAAGTAAATCCAACATTAAAATTTTACAAAGAAATATCCTCCCTATAAATAAAATATATACAAAATTAAGACAGAGAATGTGCACCGATAAAAAGCAATTTAGTTTATAGTATACCTTGCAGTTCTTGCAACAAAAATTAGACTCCAGAAACTTTCTTGCGCACTCTCTGATCATGTAGTTAACCAAGATCACATAATGAATTATGATATAATAATTATATATCAAGAACAACATTTGACAAAAAGACTCTTCTTAGAAATGGTTGCAATTAACAGTGACAACAATAATATTAATAAGAGATCTGACATCGACCAACTCAGCAAAATTTACTCGTATCTACTTACAAAATGAATTTTTATGCTAAATAAATATTTATAAAATTTTCCTGTACATCCTAATAAAATACCATCCATACTCATAAAATGAAATGTCTATCAGTGTGACAAAATTTTTTTTTTAAAGTTATGTCAATATATGTTGTATACTTATATTCGTCATTTTACATGTAGGGCTATACCATTTTATTATGTTCGATGTTTTTTAAACATAAATAATTTTAAGCCTTAAAGACAATAAATTTGTCGAAAGCTTGGTAAAGTAAAGAAGAGTTTTTCTTTCTGACTTGGACTGAATACCGTGAATTTTACATAATATATAAATATATATATATATATATATATATATATATATATATATATATATATATACATACATACATACATACATAAAGTCACGCCTTTTTCCCATAGGGGTAGGTAGAGACCACTTCCTTCCACTTGCAACGGTTCTTACACACATCTTTTGCTTCCTCTACTTTCATCAGTGCTCTCATACATGCTCGTCAGTTGTTAGTACTCTTGACCTGGCCTTTCCTTAAAACAATGTTGATCTGATCAAGATATGTTCCCCGAAGTCGACCTCTACCGACTTGTCCATTCACCCTCGATTTATAAATTTGTTTCGTCAATCGTCCTTCATCCATCCTTTCAACGTGTCCAAACCATCTAAGCATTCCTTTATCTATCTTTGTAACCATAACTTCTTTTACACCACAGCGTTCTCTTATCTCACTATTCTTTACCTTATCCAACCGAGTCACTCCGGCTATACTTCTCAGACTACTCATCTCCGCAGCATTAATCCTATTTTCATGCTTCTTCTGCCAAACCCAACATTCACTACCATACATAAGTGTAGGAACCAACACACCTCTATGCACGGCCAGACGTGCCTTTTTTGACACTTTCTGGCTATTCATAATGCTATGCAGTGCCCCATTTATTTGTCTTCTTGCCAACACCCTTCGCTCAATGTCACTGTCATACTTTCCATCTCTCGTAAACTTTGAACCCAAATACACAAATTTATTTACTTGTTCCATTTTTTCTCCCTCAATCGAAACTCCACAGTTTGTCATGCTTTCTTCTCTTTCAAAAACCATTACTTTCGTTTTGCTTACTTTTATTTTCATCCCTTTGATTTTCAGGGCATCATGCATAACATAAACCATCGCCTGCAACTCCTCTTCAGATGACGCTAATATGACTTGATCATCGGCGTAAAGAAGGCATTTGACGATCAAATTATTCATTTTCAATCCATACGCACTCTCTTTCAAATCTTTTAAACAATTGTCTATGTATAAGTTAAACAGCTATGGTGAAGCCCCACATCCCTGTCTTACACCTTTTTTGATGTTAAACCAGTCCGTGCTTGTTTTATGTAAAATTCATTTAATTATAATATAATTAGAAATATAAGTGACTATTAATTTGTAATGGATCCTGAAAAAAGGTTGATTTTTAAAAAAACAAAAACTACAATATATATATTTCATGTCATTTATTAAAAATAGTAATAAAATGTAGCAGTAAATTTCACGCCAACATATTATGTTAAATACCAAAATGGGAGGGAGCATTTCTTAACGTTGCCACGGCAACCTATGTATTTCTTTGGAAGTTTTCTCCTGCTGGAGTACCCTGGAAGGTATTACATAGGCCACTTCTAATCTCTTCCATGCGTTTCTATCTTGAGCTGTTTGCTGCCAATAGGTGCCCGCTGTTCTCTTCACATCATCTAGCCATCTTTTTGGAGGTCTACCTATTATTACCCATTATTAGTTAATCTTAATTTATTGGAATTAGCGGTAGTTAATTTCTTGCCTAACTACTTCCGTTTTTTCTTGACCAAAGCGATTCATATTGTTGGCCCTATATACACTCTAAAAACAAACTACATTTTTTTTATTTTACTGCAACTGCATATAAATACAATCGAAATTTGATTTTTAAGGTAAATCAAAGACTTCTATATTCAACCACGTTTAACTATATCGAAGTAAACACAATAAATATTGTAAATAGCATTGTTCCGGAAATCCATTTGGTCGTGATATTTTCTTGCCGAATATCAGATTATATCCGGAAATTTTTTAGAGCTTTAGTGGTATTACAAGTAATACAATTAATTTTTTACCAAAACTAATAGGCATATTTTATATCTAAATGTACAATGTACATTAAAAAAACGATAATAATTAGTCCAAATTAAAAAAAATACTACGGGGCGTTTAAAGACAAAGCAGAGGGGGAAAAATATTTTTTAAATATACACAAATTATTTTAGAATATAACAATTTTTGAAACATTTTATATGGACTGTCACATGTCTACAAACGGTATTTGTGTAACTTTTTTGTCTATGCATACGACTTATTATTGCATCACCAAGTCTGAACAGCAGTAAGATGTAATCTACCACAAAATTAAAAGTAATATATACGGACATGCAAGGTTTCGTATATATACTGAGTTTAAAATATATTTGCTAAATTATAACTTTTTCTGTTCAATTGTAAGAATACAGTAAATCCTTCAACTATTCCTAAAAACCAAAATGAACTAAAAATGCATGGGGAATATGATTAAAACAAACTAATTTCAGATTCAAAGAAATTATTGTCAAAACTATGCAGACAAAAAGATATTTAAATGTATTTATTAAATATAAAAAATATATCAAGTAAGCCGAATTAATTCGCAATGAACCTTTAAAACGATTCGACTATATATTTGCAATATAAGGCTTCTTCAAAGAACAACGTTTAACTTTTATTAAAAAGTGTTGAGCGCAACTATTAAATTAAATTTAATAGAAGTACTAGGGATGCGCCACTAGACTTCACCATTGAATAAACTTTAATCGGGAAATTTGTATATCGTATTCATAGAAACAGAGCTATTTTATATTATTTTATTACTATTAATAACTCAATACAAAAGTATGAGGTTAATATTCATTTTGTAAATGTTTTCAACAACACATTTAGTGAACACAATCATAAAGAATAGCACGCAATTTTAAAATGCTTACTTACTTAACAAAAGAAAATTTTAAGTCGAACAATAAATTATTTTTACATATTTTAGCACACGGAATAATATGGCATGGCCATGTTCACCAAAAAGATAAAAATCTCGCGAAAATTGTAGAGGAAAGTAGTGTTTAAACCAATACATAATTGTAACCTTTTTGAACCTATTATTTTTACGCTGAAACGCCACAAGGTTACAACTTTAAAATATCGTATACATACTACGTGGAACTACTAAAGAAATACAAATATGTGTAAATACATAGAATATATGTAATTTTAGTCGGTTATACCGTATAACCGTATAGCATATAACCCATAAGCTATAATACTTGTTATACGTTTACCAAGAGGTATTTTATGATTTATCATTTAATTTGTTCTTTTCCTTACTAAATTAATTCCCTAATTAAATATTGAACGAGACAAACTTTTTTTAATTTTTTAAATTAATTCGTAATTGTTAACTGTGAACAGGTGTTTTACCCACATTCAATGCCTAATATGGATACTCTAACTTCTGTCAACTGCAACCAAACAAATTTATTATTTGAAAAACACCCGTATAATAAACTTTAATATGCATTTTTTTTTAAAACAATGTGTAACAGGAAATGCAAGGTCGTATTTTGATGGAATGTTTTATATGGTGAATTTATATTATAATTGGTTTTACATTGGTATATGCCAGGATAAACAGTATTTCCAAATGAAAGTTTTCGATAATACGAATTTATAACGATAAAACGTATAGAACCTTAAAACAATTCGCGTCTAACTAAAAACTCTTTAATATAAATGTTTAAATATTAAATGTAAAAATAAAATTTTGGTTAAATTGTTGCCGCCAATTGATTGATTGATCGGATCAACATACTGGAAAAACCATCCAATCTGTCTTTACGAGCATTATAGTTTAATATGTTCCACGTAACTATAAGTAGAAACTCTATTTGAAAAAGCGTGACTAAACGTAAAAAAAAAGATAGTGTAGTCTATATCGAAATTTTTCAAATTTAATATTGTTTATTAACATTTTGATAAACCAGCAGTAACGAATTATGGATAAAAATGATGGATAATAAAAAACTAGTTTATGAAACTATTTATCACTAAACATCATTATTACTTATTTTACAGTAAAGTTAAAACAATTTAGATTGAAACTTTTTTAAAAAAATTTAAAATTTGATGCTAAATCACATAATAGGTAATATAAGACCGAAATTATATCCGTTATCTTGCAATTTTTTTTTATGTACTTTCGTTTGCAAAAAATGCGTAAATTTGGATGACATGAAGTGTAATAATTGCAAAATAACATTATAATTATTGTAGCCAAGTACAACGGCCACCACATTGATGTTCAACTAGAGGCCCCACACACATTCTAGTCATAATCTCAAAAATGTAACAAACATTTCAAATACATGATACCTAATTTGTAAAGTCGTTAAAACAAATAATATTGTTTTACTTAATTTAAGTTCACATACTGGTGAAAATGCAAAAAATTAACGGAGATAATGTAAATTACATATGAAAATAATAAAATCTGATTATAGCAAGAATTTTTTTCACATTATTTTGCAATATATGTACTGTTTTGCCGGTTATTTTAAATACCGGCGGAATTTTTTTTAATGTACGGTGTAGTTGGGTGTTGTCAACGTTTTTATTAAATCTACTAATATTTAAATAAATATTTAATGTTTAAATTATCGTTAAAACCTGGTCAATGAAAAAAAAATTTAATTAGGCACTTTTTTTTTAGAAAATGATTGCCGGTATCCTGACCAAATAAGGATGAACATTAAGTACACGTACACAGCAACCGGATCTTTACTTTTAAGTAGTATACTATTGATAAGTTTAGCTAATTTATTGGTGTTAATATTTGATATTGTAGTAATTTCAATATAACCGTTCCATCAACAAGAGTACGATTATACTGATAATGTTAGTATTTAATCAAGATTTGTTCTTTACCTAATTGTTGGTTGAAATATGCCGCAGTATGAAAACTGGTTTTAACTCCGGTAACCTAGCTTTATGATGTCAAAAGTACTCATACAGCTAGATAACCAAAGAAAATATCAGTTCCATGTGGGTATGTAATGAAGAAAAAAACACACAGGCATATTCTAAAATCCTAATGAGCACATTTTTGAACCACGTGATGCTTCGTACCGGCACAATCCGCTCCGCACTAATGTTAAAGTCTAGTTGAAAAATTCGAGAAGGTAACTTTATCTTCTGTCGCACATGAAGAACTGATCGAGCGACTGTTTCTTTAGCAAGTGGGACGATTTACTTTCCTCATCGTAGCTCGGTTGTCGGCCAGCTCTCGAAGTTTGTCGTTAGGAAAACCAGTTTCAAAAGCCAAGCCTGTATGTCACTATGTTGCCAAACTTTCTAGTCTTAAGGCACTATTTGGAAACCAAACCGATCAACATGCGCCATTTATGATTTATTTCTTTTAACCAAATTAATGTCAGATGTCTATAGATATGTACATCTTTCAATAACATGTGCGTCGTCTGCTGATTTCAGGGATGAACTGAACCAACTTTCTTCAATGTACCCACCATTCTACCATTATATTCTACCAACCCCTCTTATTTAACACCTCACATCTGCATAGGCACCGCTACAGATTGTCGACCGGGTTCTCATTAGAATTGCATTTTTCCCTTTTATGTTATATTTTCACATAAAAATACCCTTGGAACTGACTTTGATTATTCTTACTTTTATTTATCAATATTAAAAGTATATTTTAATAAACAAAATTTTGATGCGAACAGTTTATTATATAATCTGACTTTACCTGTTAAAAAATTGTCCAAGTTATGTCCAAAAAAACAGAACAAATATTGAAATAATATATGTTTTTCTAAAATTTAACAAAAAATTATAAAAAAAATGGAATAAAAAATTAAAATTTATCACTTTATTTCTTTACTCCTATATATATATATATATATATATATATATATATATATATATATATATATATATATATATATATATATATATATATATCATTTGATTGTAAATTTTTAATGATTCAAATTTAAGTTAATTTAACATACAATTAAAGTGCTAAAACTTTTAAACAGGTATTTCTTGCACCTCTTCTGGTCGTAGAAAACCTAAAAATCCAATACTACGCCTATTTACATGACCTTACAAATGAAAATGACATTCGTAACTGTACCAGATATTACTGATGAAACTGGTATTATCATATAGCAAAGCAAGGGTTCTAGCGCAGTATTCAAGGCTTGCACCCATTCTCAATTGTTTGGTCGTCTAAATAACATATGAATGGGCATTAACTTGTTTTTATATCTTTTGAAGTGTTTTCCTGGTCATATTAAATTTTACAGCAGATCACTGTCCATAATTTGATTGAATACACGTTCGTGATTTTCGTTGGTACCCACTGTTTTTTTTTTGTCCAGCTTTACCTTTTCCCGTTCTTCTAAATTTTGTTATAATGTTTGGTACAAAATCATTACTTGGTGCCTGTTTACTGAAATGCTCAAAAAATGGTTGTACCATTTTGTCCAAGTAAACTGTATGAGCGAAAATAGTGCTCAACTAAAAATACTATTTTTTCAGTAGATAAAATTATTTACGAACTTACAAACTTACCAGTACATATAACCAAAACGTCAATATTTATGTCAAATAACAGTATCAATTGTTAGAGTTTTAAGCATAATTAGGCCTACCGTTTCAGTAGGTACTGTAAATTAATAGCCATACCTATTGTATTACGTTTATAGATGTACTATAGTTGTTTAAATTTAAAAAAAAATTAATGCGCACGGACATTTAATGAACCAAATTTCTTATAAAATTTGAATTTAAATACAATAAAAAATATTGCCATTTTTTTGTTATCTAACCCTACAATTTTACCATAGTCGACGCCCATGAATATATATGACGTCACAATACTACCTGCGTCCTTTTATTCTACCTTGACCAGCTAAGAAAATCTCGACGATATTATATACCTATCCACTGGTTAATTTTTCAGTCTGCAAGTGTCCTTTTGCTATTAATAGTTTAAAAACAGCTGCTTACGTCCCTTGCAGAAATACCTACAACGGATATGCAGACACAGGCAGGTTCAAAATTAAAAAGTCTTTTCAATTGTAAGACAAAAACGTTTTAAGTAACCTAACAATAATAACTTGCAAAGAAATTTTACCTAAAGCATATTCTATAAAGAGATAAGTTGATAAGAGTTGTTGATATGTTAAAATGGTAAACGCCTGAAAATGTGCAGAATTTTATGAAATTGTGTTAGGAGAACAATGCCGGACTCCATTTTAAAACACTACCTGTGATTTTATGTGGATATTTTTACTGTTTTCCTATATTTCTGTATTTTTCATTTTATTCTTCTAAATAAACCCTTGGGAAATAAATAAAAGATGGGATATTTGTCAATACGTCAATATAAACTTAGTCTTTGTTCACCAAGTCACAAAAAGCTAAGAGCAGATTTAAAAAAATATTCCCAAAACTTTTAGGGATATCCCCACAGTGTATTTTATATTTATACAAATGTATTTCCCTATCCAAATATAATGGAGGACGATGCGCATTTCAAAGTAAATAAAAACATGTTGAATTTAATATTGATTACACCTGTATTATCGTATTAACTTAAATCGGTTTGGTGAAAAAATTATTGAATTTTAATATATTTACTAGTCTGACCACTATAAGATATATTAATTACATCCAAAAGAATCAACATCAGTTTTTTTACCATGACATGAATATATTTTGATTTTCCCAAAAGGTTAAATAATTTTATTAGTTAATAAAGCTAAAACAAGTTTTTTTTGTTACACTTGGTCTAGCTATTTGATTTAAATTTTTCTGCGAGAGAAACTACTCTTGATATGAAATAATCACAAAAGTAAGTACATTTTGAAATTGCTCACGCCCGCCATTAACCCCACAGTCAGTCTAGCTTCAGATCTCCCCACACATCCAATAAATAAGTGACGACATATCTCTTATATACTTTCTCTTACATTGTATTAGACACTTTCTGCGAACATTTGTCGTTGATTACACCGTTCAACGGACGATAATTTAATGTTAGTTCTTCACTTTATTTAAAAACTAAATAATTTATGGTAATACATAATTGAAATATTTTGTTACTTTTAATGTAAATTATGTCGGAAAGTCACCAAAATCATAATATTTTCAAAATAAAAAAAATTTCCCAGCTATTTTTTTCATTTGAAAAAAGTTAATAACTTTCCGACATTTAACTGTAATTATTAAAATTGTCCCCATAATTTTGCTGCAAAGTAATGTATATTAACAGCGTGAGTAGAATAATTATATTTTTAATATGGCGGGCATGTCAATATCGTCTTATAAAAATATTATTTCAGCTATGTTTTTTCTTCTACAGGCTACTCAGACTCTTTGGACAGACGTGGTGCAATGAAATAACTAGGTGGAAATAATTAATATTTTATTATTAATTACAAGAAAGGAATTTTTTGACTTTTAGTTATTTAGTAATATATTCTTAGTATGGAAGATTTTTTTTGTTTTTTAGTTTGATTTTAAAAATCGCTAATGAAAGGAATATTACAAAAATAAAAATTAATATTATATTTTTGAAACATTTATGTAATAAAGAAATTACAATTCAATTCATTTTTCATTTAGACTGCTTTCATTTTAATTGTAATCAAACAAGATTTCAGTAACGGACGTGTTTCCAATTTTTTTTATTGCAACTAAAAAATCTCCAAAACAATTTAGTATAAAAAATTAAATACAGCAAACAGTCGAAATTATGTTTGTTTACTAAAAATTCTGTAGTCAAGATATTTTAATAAAAATAAAGAAGTTTATAACTATATCATTTTTGTTTTATTTTTATTTTGGAGTTTGTATTTCGTAAATGCAAATAGTTTTTTCGTATTTTAGTAAAACTGTTATGTTGCACAATAATAAAAGTAAAAAAAGTATGTATGAAACTTAAAATACCAACGTTGTTACGTATTAATACGTTAAATTGGAATGTATAGAGGTGGCCAAATGTCTTTAGAAAGTATATTTTTGAGGTCTGCTGTTGCTACTTGTTCTCTTCGAGTACAGTTAAAAGAATATTATAATCTTTTAACTGTGCTTCGAGTAACCACTCAGGTTGTTTTTAAATATTTAAATGTTTGCCATGGTACATACCAACGAAGCCAATGGTAAGGCATCAAAGGTTTTTAACTTTTTGTCTGGCTTCTTCTTCTCTTTCGTTCGAGAGACTAACGGCAATGGCCGCGTATAGAATTGGAATCCTTTTGTAGTTGGTATTCCCGTAATAGACAGGTACCTTAATGCAGTTTTTTAGTTTTCCCATTAATGATCGCGGAAAGTAATTTGCCATGAATTTTAATGTAAATCAGTTAACATTATTTATAGTCACTATTTTATTAGTTTAAGTGCAATCCTAACATAATACTAAATACATTAAATATTTTTTACTTTACGCTTCGTATGTAAAACGTATATTATTAATGTATAAATAAAAATATTTAAATCACTTGTCAGTTATTTGTCCCCTTAAGGATAAAGAAACTTTTAACTCTTTGTAACTTGTGCAATCGCAACATATTTATGTAATAATAATATATAACAGTTTGAAATCGCGAAATAAATTTTAACACATAATATTAATTTACGTGCATGGTCTGATTTACTTGTTAAAATATAAATTTTTGCGTTTTTTGTTGAACAAAAAAAAACAAGTACATAAAAAAGCAATAAATGTTCGTTCAGTTATTACTGTTTAAAAGTCAGTTGGTTGAGTTAGGTTAGGTTATTTCTTGATAGTGTCATTAAAAAAGTTCAAATGGATAAAAATATGTAATTTGACTTCAGAATAAGCAGCTAAAATTGTGGACTTATGTGAAGATGAAAGATCGCAGTATTATACAGCTGAAGTTATTGGTACTAAACAATCGAATAAATGTAGATCATTAAGAAGGTGCAGCAAAGCTGGGGGTTACGATAGAAGGCAAGTTCCAGCACGTTCAAGGTGTACCATGTCTGCAGATGACCGTTACTTACGTCTGCAAGCCCTGCAGGAGTCCTCTAGAGTCTGTAATGTCCGAGTAAGCCTTAATTTTGTTAGTAAGGGAAGTTGGAATAAGAGCCAGACTCACTGTTCATACATCATTGTTAACCACCGCACAATGTGAGGCATGTGTGAGATTCGCAAGAGAACATACTAAATGGAATGTGAACAACTGGGCTGATATCTTTCTTACAGATTAGTCCAGATTTGCACAAATCGGTTCCGATAGACATATTGCAGTGAACTGACGCAAAGGTAAAGGTCTGTTTTGAAGGTCACACAAAGTTGACCATATTTCGTAAGTGATCCCTGATAGCTCATAGGTATATTAAAATGTTTTTGAAAACAATGTGACCAATTTTGTTCCTGTTATTGGTGTGAATTTTATTTTCATGCATGATAACGCTCAATCGCTTATCCGCAGTTTTTTCTAGAAAATTCCAGGAAGTTCTACTATGACCTGAAACATCTCGGAATTCTCAAATATATTATTTATTTTACATTTACATTACATTCTTGCGGTTGGGCCTTTGGTATCGGCACCTATGTCACCTAGATCTTTTGATCCTCTGTGACTACTGGCTGTGTCTTCAGGGCATCAGAATTCTAGTCCGCTGATTTTGGCAAACCTCAGGATTTCTGTTGGCCCTGTCTCTTTTGGATCGCTTGGATCCATTATCATTCGGCTCCAGGTTTGATACCTGTACACCGCTAGTTTGAAGAGGTGCGCCCTTAGTGCGATGTGTCCTGTGAGCAGACCAAGCGTGCTGCTTAGTCTACTCCGGTCCATCGTCCAGAGTGCATCAACCCTCTTCTGGAGAGGTTTTTTTATCAGCTGTTTTGATGTTCTGCAGCCAGTATTTGCATTCCACTAAAAAATATTTATTCTCACCCTCATTTTTCACCACAACAACCTTCTTTCTTTCATTACTTTTTAAATAAATAATACTTTGTAGTAAATTTTTTTTAAATCAATAATTGCTCGTATATAAGGAAACTTAAAATGTTCTTAATTGATTTGGAACTATATAAAATGTTCAAGAAGGTTCTTCTACTCTAGAATGATTGAGAATACATTTAAACGTACTAAAATGATATAGATCAGTTTAGAACGTTCGCGAATAATTTAAAGTGTTCTAAAATAATTACCTAATAATATTCTTTAATATTGATGGATGTTGGGCAATCTAAAATAATCTAAAACGATAAAGAATCTAAACTGTTCTAGAATGTTCTAGGCTGTTCGTAAAATGATCGAGTCTATAATAATAATTTAGAATCTGGCGAGTTAAAAAACATGTATAAAATGTTGTTCTTTGAAAATATATAAAGCTAAAAATTATTATATATATATATATATATATATATATATATATATATCAATGTATACATATAAAATAACTGTATTAGATATAAATGAATAGATGTACGATCAAAGTATGTATATATAAACGGTATTTATTTATTATTTTCATATTAAACTATTATTTTTGAATTTTACTTCTAGAATATATCCACTTTCGATTGCATAATTGCTGCGTTAAATTATTTATCTGTAATCAAAATAAACTGTTTTACAATTAAAATATTTTAATCTCTTATTTATGATAAGAATTTAATGTAAATTTTTTTAAGAATGCCAAAAAGCAGATAAAAATCTTTGTCTATAATGTGTGGTCAAGTATAATCGTTTTTTAAAGTCCTTACAGAAGTCTGTGACTGTCGGGCCGGTTCGGAATTCGTGGCCATTTGGTCTGGATTGGGCCACATTACTTTTACAGCCTAAACGAAGACTGAGACCGCATTCCTCTGGTGGTTGGTACAATGGCTGTAGCGCGGGAGGCTGACTAGCCGCCGTTGCGAGGTCGCTTTTGATCAACCATTGGCGGAGAAGAATATCGATAACCACAAAAAATGTATAAGTGAACATTTTAGTTATTTTCTATTAAAGACTGTATTAAACCTCCTAATAAATTTTAAACGTTGATTGATTAATTCTTAATAGTCGCTCTAGTTTTTGTTGTTTAATTATCAACTAATATATAATATAAGTCAGAACTATACAATAACTGGTTTTAAATATTGATTGACACAAATAAAACATTAAATTTTGTAATAAGCACCACTGTGTAACTGATCCAAACAATACATTTCCCCATGTTCAGACGCAGTAGCCACAATTCTACTACAACTTAATTTAACTGCTTTGTTTATAATTTTACATCCTTCCCGATCAAACACCAAACAGACGTCATTATTTTTTAATTAGCAATCAGTACATATGACTACCTCCACCGAAGTAAGTTTCTGAGCAAGCCTGTGTATATGTATGTTATACTTTTAATAGAAAACTAGTAATAGTAACAATAGGAATACGAGTTCACCAAATAACTGCTCACTATTTTTTGTTAAAAACAGTAAACCTCATAACTTCGATGACATTACTTATACAGAAGATGAAAGTGTGAAGTTTTTTTCCTGTGTTCTAGGTTTCTTTCTCCGGTTGTTTTAATTAAAATAACCTACAGCCTCCAAATTAAGCAACTTTTTCTGCATGAAGGTATATGTCAACGCTTTAAGACTCGGATTTACAAGCTGACAATGAAAATATTTTTATACACCATTGGTATTTTTATTTACTATATCCTCTACACAAAAACAATAATTGTCTAAAAAAAATGTTTGTTTGATCAAATTCAAATACAAAATTCAATATAAAATTCAATACAAACAAAAGTTTGAATGTAATAGATTTTTACTTGAAAGCAAGAATTTAAATGATCCAATATTGTTTCTCAAAAACCTTAAATTGATGGCAGGTACATATTCACACAAACAGCCTAATCCATTCGTAAATTCAGATCCAAACAGACTCGAAAATTCCAAATCAACTTGTTTAAAAATTCTATAAGCGTATCCTAATCTACTTTAAATAATCGTCCGTATTAGTTTTACAGCCTCATGAATTATCCCTGTCTGTACTTTGTGTTACCGGCGTCTATGAATGGAATGAAACTTGACTGGACACGGGACTGGCTCAACCGGTTATGCTAATGTTGGTGGGTAATGTTCGATCTGATGATACACTGTTTCTCCGTTTCGTTTGCAGGATCCTAACCACGAAAATGTATATAAACTATGTTAACTTGCTGTTAATTAACCAAAGTTTACATTGCAACAAGCTAAAATCCTTTTGCTCAAAAGATACGTGCAGGATTATGCGAATTCCGAACTTCGGATCTTGCTATATTGGTAAATTTTTGGGGAAGTTTTTAATCCTCTTCGTAAACATTATTCATTTTCGTTTTAATGCAAATTTAAACGAGCTTATTTAAATAAAAAATCTTTAGACAAGCACATGTTGTCAACTTATTTTAAATCACCTTGAACGTGGCCTCACCGATACCGGTGTTTACCGTGATGAAATCAAATATTTAATTAATAATTTTGAGACACTTCTTGGGCCAGGTTCGAAACAAACAAATTTTAAATTTTACAGTTAGAGAAACGCTAAGAATTGCACGATTGAAGTAAAATGTACAAAAAAGAAATTACCATATTAATATTTCCAAACGCCAAAATATTTTTCCGTGTTGTACATGGTTATTCACTATAAATTACCCATCCCTTTCGTTGTTATTATTGCGTTAAAAGAAACATTTTTTTCATAAAATTGTGGTTATAACTGAAAGCTATCAAAAGTACAGTAACGTGCAGATTTCAGGGAATAAAAAAATTATTTATTTTAAATGGGAAACCATGTTAATTTAATTTGGTATGAATTTTTTATTCTAAGGGGCTTTCCAAGTATTACCTTATACGTCCTCATCTCAGGTAGTCACATTTGTGTGACCCCCCTTTCCTGGTGTGATGTCACATATGTCACAAATTTTTGAGTTTATCAAATGAAAACAGCACTTTCAAAATTGTCTTTCTATTTTTTTATTTACATTGCAAATTTACAATCTACTTAAAATAACTAATAAGTACCTAGCTTGGTTTGGTGGTTAGGTCGCAGTGGAGAGGCAACCTACGCCCCACTCACATGACCTAGTTTGGTTTTTGCAAGATGACTTATACTGGATACCATCCAATGGTGGATTTCCAGGGTTCATTTAGGAAGGACTTCTCCCAGCTTTTTTTAATCTACTGTTTTCAATTGGATTGATATATAATTCTTATTGAAATAGCCATTACTTATTTTTTAATGACGGTGGTAAGCATGGTCAAGATCATATTATTATTCTGATTTATCAATTAGGTGAACATGCTTTTAAATTCTATAAGAAAGTTGGTAAGTATGTCATTTAGATCGTCACATTTTTTTTAATGACTTCAATGTTTTTGGCTATCTGTTAGGTGTAAAATTTAGAGAGTTTCGTGGCGTTGGGCCATACAGCTAGTGCGTGAAAACTGGCTAAGGTGGTGTTTATTTCTTAAATGGGAAAAACAGCACACACTTCAGCCAAGGATTTTAGATCTGCTTGACGTCCTTTGTACTAAAAACATTGAAAAATCTGGTTGACTTTTACGTCCGTGACGTCATTTTGACGCAGCAACCGCTGCACCCAAATCAACATGCATACCGTACGGGCTTCTCCGTCTCGACGCTCGGCTGTTTTAGTCATTGATAAGCAGTTAGCTAGAAAAGGCTTCGTTGCAGGCACCTTCTTAGATATTGAAGGTGCCTTTAACAACACACCACATGAAGTGATGTGTAGGGAGGCTGCTCAACGAGGTATACCACAGAAACTTGTGGAGTGGATCGGGGGCATGATAGAGCGGTGAGTGATAGCCTTACAAGGTACTGTGGAGGTCACTGGATGGACAAGGAGAGGCTACCTGCAAGGAGGAGTATTCTCTCCACTCTTATAGTGTTTAGTGGCCAATAGGCTTCTCAAAACACTGAACAACAAAAGATTCTTCACACAAAGGTATATAGGACCACTTGAAGAGCTCAGTCAAGCAGCTCTGGAAGTGGTAGAATGGTGGTGTCACAAAACCGGCCTGTCGGTAAATCTGCTTAAAACTGGGCTCGTCATATTTACCCGCAAGTACAAGGTAGGCTCCATGGAGTGCTGTAGATATACATAATGACCGGTCATGGTACCCTTATATAACACATGCACAATCTGGGGCTGGCCTACAGATCTATTTGTGGATTGTGTGTAGAGGAGGAAACCAGCCTCTTTATCATTGGCCAATGCCTGGCGTACGTCAGACTAATGCTGACTTTGCTGGGATCAGCTTCACTTGAGCCCGAGCAACTAATGCAATTAACAATCGGTGACCTGCTCCTATTATGGAGGAAGACAGGTACAGCAGACCGCTAATTGCTATTATGGGGATACGCAACTGACATTGCCTAAGTACCGTTGGCGGGATTCGGAAAGAACCGCCTCCCAGCTTATCATTATTATTAGGAGGCACGAAGGGGTTTAGTTCAGTTACTAGTCTAGTTTATTTATTCTTATTTCTTCTCTATACTGACTGAAAAACGTAAATGTAAAGGCACCAGTAAATACATTAAAATTAAAATAATTTTAACCATTTAAATATTAAAAAAAGAACAAACTAAAGTTATATACCTAAAAGAACAGTATCTATTAAACTGTATTTTGTTTATCAAAACCAATTCACGCAACACCTACACAAGTTTTTTAACAAAACAATCTAACAAAGTTTCCGTTAGTTTACTCTTTAGAAGAATAAGTTTGTTTAAAATGTACAAAAAAAATAAACTAACCTAACCATTAGCATCACAAGCATTCACAGTTGTGGCTGCCAAAAATAGCACTAGGAAATAAAAATAGTATTTCAACATTGGAAACAAATATGGTAGAATTAATATTTATTATTATTTAACGTCACTGCAATAAATCAATTGCTAGAGCAGTAAAAATAAAAAAAATATTATTTAATTTATTAAAATTAATTATTATCAAATTTATTAAAAAATTCGTTATAGTTTAGCGTAAGTAACCAAGCAGCTAAATAATTCCATTGAATTTACTTTCTAATTATCGTGTTACTCCTTTAAAATAAAAAATAAATAACGGTTTGCTTAAGAGAACAAAAGTAATTTTACGAATTTTTAATTTTCTTCTACACTCAAATATAAAATAAGAAATACAGTCACGAAAACTAATCCATCTCAATAATGTTCAATCTCCATACCTGACAAGTTAATTTTGAAAAATACACCAACCCTGTTAGGATAGAATTCGATGCAAATATGCCAAGCATTTTTCCATTTATTGTGTGTTGGGAAAATAAAAAGAAGTCGTAAAATTTGTGTGCACATCGGAAAAACATTTTTATAGAAACAATGAGAGGTATTTTTTAGTTAATTGAAAAAAGAAGACGCGATTTCAAATAATTTATATGTATCCAATCCTCAGCTGTTTGTCCATAATTTGTCATATATTTCAATATTTTCTGTATTTTTTATTTAATATATGGTCGGTAGAGGTCGACCTCGGCGAACATATCTCGATCAGATCAACATTGTTTTGAAGAAAGACCAGGTCAAGAGCACCAACGACCGACGAGCATGTATGAGAGCACTGATGAAAGTAGAGGAAGCAAAATATGTGTGTAAGAACCGTAGCAAGTGTTGGGAAGTGGTCTCTGCCTACCCCTATGGGACAAAGGCGTGACTATATGTATGTATGTATATATTTTTCATCATTATATTCTTTTCTAAAATTTAAACAGTTATTTCAAATCTTGATTTCTTTGTAATTTTTATGTTTTTAAAATAATTTTACGATAATTGACGATAATTATTATCATCAATATATATCTCATGTCCGTTTCGTTTTTTTAAAGTGAAAAATTCTTTATGCACGTTGAGCAAAATTTGTTAGGAGGAAAACTTATGATTTCGCGTCACCTTATGTCAGTGACAAACGGGTGACGTCATGGCTTTTACTTCTTTTATCTTTCTGTCAAAAGGTGGCCTCATGCTGACAGCCTACTTATATTAGGTTATTAATTATTTAATGACTTTAATTTACAATTTATGAAGTTTTACTTTTTAATACTACAGTTAATTTAAAAATCCAAAAAAACCACTGTTCTATCATAGTTTTATGTTTTCACTTCTGTTGGCAGTCCCAATGACTACTTCTACTTCTAACCGGTTTACATTTTCCTTCAGGATCAAACAAATTGTTGGGTGGAAGAATAGTGTAGTGTATTTAAGTAAAGCAACATTTCTTTTAAATAAATTTACATGAACAAATAAATAATCAAGGAAAAAATTAACAAATCACATAAGCATTCTGTTTTCGTTTTGTTTTTTTGTGTTCTGTTTGTCATGCATTTGAATTACGGATCTGATAACTGAATCGGAATTGTTATTCAAACCTCGTTCCGAACTCAATGTTTTATTTTAGCTCTTTGTGGTATAACATTTAAATGTCTACATTAGTTCACTTTTCGCACAAGTAATTAAAATGATCGAAAACGCATTGACCATTTTAAATTCGTTGTAAGCGTTTAACTTATACAAAGACAATTGTGTAAAAGATCTGAAAGAGAGTGCATATGGATTAAAAATGAATGATTTGATCGTCAAATGCCTTCTTTACGCCGATGATCAAATCATATTAGCGTTATCTGAAGAGGAGTTGCAGGCGATGGTTAATATTATGCATGATGCCCTGAAAATCAAAGGGATGAAAATAAATGTGAGCAAAACGAAAGTGATGGTTTTTAAAAGAAAAGAAAGCATGACAAATTGTGGAGAAAGAGTGGAACAAGTAAATGAATTTGTGTACTTGGGTTCAAAGTTTACTAGAGATGGAAAGTATGACATTGACATTAAGCAAAGGGTGTTGGCAGAAAAACAAATGAATGGGGCACTGTATAGCTTTATGAATAGCCAGAAAGTGTCAAAAAAGGCACGTCTGGCGGTGCATAGAGGTGTGTTGGTTCCTACACTTGTGTATGGTAGTGAATGTTGGGTTTGGCAGAAGAAGAATGAAAATAGGATTAGTGCTGCGGAGATGAGTAGTCTGAGAAGTATAGCCGGAGTGACTCGGTTGAATAAAGTAAAGAATAGTGAGATAAGAGAACGCTGTGGTGTAAAAAAAGATGTGGCTGCAAAGATAGATAAAGGAATGCTTAGATGGTTTGGACACGTAGAAAGGATGGATGAAGGAAGATTGAAAACACAAACTTAAAAGGCGAGTGTGAATGGACAAGTCGGCAGAGGTCGACCTCGGAGAACATATCTTGATCAGATCAACATTGTTTTGAAGAAAGGCCAGGTCAAGAGTACCAACAACCGACGAGCATGTATGAGAGCACTGATGAAAGTAGAAGAACGAAAAGATGTGTGTAAGAACCGTAGCAAGTGGAAGGAAGTGGTCTCTGCCTACCCCTATGGGAAAAAGGCGTGACTTTATGTATGTATGTATGTATAAGCGTTTTTTTAAAACAGCTTATTTTAATTTTTAATAGTTAATCATATTCTGTGTACACTTTAAAGGATTATATCCTTAATAAAAGGTGTAACTTATATCAGAGAAGATGAACTTCAGTGAACTATAACATTGCTGAAGTACTCTGATATTTACAATAAACATCCCTCTCTCTGGGAAAATTGTTTCTCTTGATCACGACACCGACTGAACGAATTTATTTTTGACATGAAAAGAGGTTAACCTATTAAAATAAACGATAAATTATTGTGTTGAATGTTGGGTACTTGAAAGAGAAACGAAACAAAAAAAATTATTACAAATTTAAATTTAAGTTAATTTATTTCGTTAGATTCTTACTTTGGTTTTATTTAACAATAAATTTTAAACAACGATTGCGAATATCCTAAAATAAAAACTTATTATTCAATTTGTATCTTTGTATAAATAAGTAATTATTATTATTATTTTTAGTTCTGTTGTCATTATTCCTGATGAAACCAAATTTAGTTACATCATTTAAGAGAGGATAACAAACTCTTTAAAAATTTGAAATAATAAATGCAGGTCTGTATTTAAAAACATGGTCGATGATATTTCGTGTCAAAAGCGTCTTTACATCATTAAACGTATAACATACAGTACCTAATTAACTATAAACCATATGGTACAATATGTAAAAAAAACAAGAGTCATTATAAATTATAACGAACAGTAAGCAGAAAAAAAAGTAAAAAAAGAAAAAAAAAAGAAAGAACAATATACGGATTACACTTTATCGGACCAAAATTGGGCAACCTTAATGGCGTTTTCTTCAGCCGATAGGAGGTCGTCCAGAATACAGATCATTGGGCAGTGTGGGCAGCTATATAGATGTTTGGTGGTTTCTGGTTCTCTACCTTCGCAAACGGTGGGCAGATCTCCGAGGTAATTCCATTTAGCCACGTTATACTTAGTATTGCCCACTTCACTTCTGAGTCGATTCAAGCTTTTCCATCCCTTCCAGTCCAGGTCTCCGCCAGGTGGTAAGGCCTCTGTGGGGTGGCTCCATTGTGGCATGTAGCTTATCCTTTCACATACCGGTCCTTGCTGCTCTCGGCTGGATGTCTAGTGGAACCGTGTTATGTAAGAAACTCTTTCTCGATTTTAGTCGCCTTCCGGGTGGCTGGTGCTGGTCGATGATAAAACTAAACGTCGTATTGAAAATCCCTTGCCGTATCATTCAGTTCTGAAATTTTAAACATATATTTTTATATAACGTTACATTACATCAGTAAGTAAGTCATTATACGTGTGCAAGATGTTTAACACACGAGTAGCTATTCTTACAAGCGTATACAATGTATATATACATGGCATTTCACTCACGTGTGAGTGGATCAAAAATAGTACCAGATTGATACTTGTTCCTTTACATAATAGGGAACTGATCATTTATTATTATTAAACTTATTGTTAACTTAAGAATAAATAGCGTCAGTCACAGTTAAATGGCATAAATAACAAAAAAACAAGAAAAAAAAACATCAGTTATCGTTATTTCTACTTTTTCTTGGATTAAACATACATCATGCAACATTTGTTCACAATAAATTTTTTTTAGCATTTTCAGTACCTACATATTCCTCATTGAAAGTACTTGTTAAAATAAAGACCTGCTTATCAAAGTATGAATAAAAAACAAAAGACGTGGTCGAATGAATTCTTTGTTCTTTGATTTCGAAAAACATGCGTGCAACTCGATGGGAACAAATTATTTTAATTACTTTTCCACTGTTAGATAATGAATAATTTAAAAAGCCATGGCGAAGCCACACATCCCTGTCTAACACGTATTTCGATAATAAACCAGTTTGTGTAAGTTCTGTTTATCTTTACACAAGCACTGGAATTCTCGTAAAATGATTTTAGAGCTCATATCAAATTACCGCTCACCCCATATATAGATAATGTCGACCACAATTCCTTTCTTACCATTCCTCCTCAAAGGCATTTTCCAAGTCTACGAAAATAATTTTAAAATGGACCTCTAAGACACCTCTATCCTAAAATTAAATCTTTTAAAAAATCAAATGGTTTGCCCACAATCATCCGTATAGTTTGGAATGTAACATGATCACTACGTATTAGTTAAAAATTAATGTTACCAAATACGATTAATTAATTATCAAAATTAAATTAACGCTTTGGTAAAAAACACGATGAATATATGTTACAAAAAGGCTTTAAATTAGTAATTACTTGCTAACTTTTTGCTTTAATAATAACATGTAACACCAGATGTCACTAATTAAACTTGATGAAGTAACAAAATAATACATAAAAATAATAAGTCGGTAAAGGTCGACTTTGGCAAACGTATCTTGATTAGATCGACATTGTTTTAAAGTAAGGCCAGATCAAGAGCACCAATAACCGACGATTATGTATGGAAGCGCTGATGAAAATAGAAAAAGCGAAAGATGTGTGTAAGAACCGTAGCAAGTGGAAAGAAGTGACCTCTGCCCACCTCTACGGAAATAAGGCGTGACTTTATGTATACAGATGTGGACTTTAAAAGTCATGTATTAATAATTTAAATCGGTCGCTTAGCCATTGTAACGTTTAACAAATGACATTAATGTAAATTTTATTAAATATTAGTATAATATAGTTTAAAATAATTATAAAATTATGACACAAATGCAAGTGTTAATAAATAGTGTTGAAAATATTTGACACTAAAATAACGTTCTTACTTTTGCATACTTTGTTTTAAGATTAATTACTCATTATTAGTTTGTTTATGTCCTTATTTAATTATTTTTATCACATTACTTGCTATTCTCGTAGATTTTTAACTTCTTATGACATTTTTTCAAGCTAATTAAGTCAAGTAACAACCACGTTATTTTTCATGTTCTTATTTTCGAGTACTTTAGAGCACTCGTTTTAATGAAATGGAAATGCAAATTATTGCAGTTATCAGAACAGCATGTACAGTTTTCACCAAAAACGAATCCAACAAGCTAGTTTAACGGCAATGATAGAAATTTATTTATAAAAATAATAATCCTTTTTACAATATTTTACACATTTATTTAGACGTGCTTTCATTAATATTCGTTACCTCTCTTCATGTTTTCAAAAACATTTAAAACTATAAATAATAAGGTTCTTGGTAATATTAGGTTGACATAATGAAAATTTTTCTTACATTTTTGAAGTGAAAACTTTATTAGGAGCGTTAAGCAGTTTTTGGTAGCAGATTTTTTTTTTGGTTTCACGTCACCTGACATCAGCGTCAGCGACGCCACAGCTTCTTCATCTTCTATATGTCTGTTAAAAAGTGGCCTCGAGCTGACAGCTGACAGCTCACTTTTATATGGTTATTTATTATTCAATGATTTTAATTTGCAGATGAAATTTTTAATTTAATTGCCACAATTAATTTGAAAATACAAAAAAACACTTGTATTTCGCAGTTTTTAGTTTTCACTACTGTCGGCAGTTCCAATGACTGCCAATTTTCTTTTAATATCAAATGTAAATTTTATATTTCTTATTTCAATTAAATTCCACCTAGAAATGTCAACATAGTACCTACTTAAAAAAAACAGTTTTTCGAAGTGTGCATCTAAAACAATTTTAACTGTTGACGTTCACCAATCTCTACAAAATAAGCGTTTACTTGTCAAAAAGTTATTGAAAAATAAAAAGTTTTATCTGTACTTTTTTTTTGCCATTAGCTTTTGTCCTGCACACTCTCTTAACACATAAGAGAAAAGAAACGGTATTAAAGTGGTAAAATCGAACATGAAAGAAACTTATATTGTTTAAATTCCTTTTGAAGAAGCATTAAGGGCGTCAATGGTTGAACCTGCATAAGAGCGCGATCCACGATTCCGACAAAAGCCACTATTACTCTAGCCTTTTGGTTTTTACCTTTTTCTGCTGTTGATAACAGGTACGGCGTAAGCAATTATATCGATAAATAGTTAAATCAAATTTAAAATTTTACCATTTCGCTTTATTCTTGATAATTGTCATTTAAATTTTATTAATATGATTTAATTTGTTTGTAAACTGTTTATCGTTTAATTACGGTGACAAAGCATGCTTGAAGCACCCTATTTATCTCTTCTTGCAAACCACTTCCTAATTTACTCTACTTTACACTTCCTAATTCCGAGATTCTATGTCACACATTGTCAAATAAGGATCGATTTCTGCCAATCCTTTTAGATAGAATAAATACATTTATTACGATTTATTCATTTTTATAGCAGGATTTCATGAATAAGACCTCCATCATGTCTTTGGCAATTGAACACCATCTAGAAGATCCAAATCAATAACCCATTTATAAAAATAATCTCTCCCCATCTGTTCACCGTAAAGATGAGTAGTGGGGCCTTTTTTTTACAGGTATAACTGAAACGACCCAGGCTTTTGGTAAAGGTTGGCATAAGGGCCTAAACTACAAGTTAAATAAGTTGCTACCACGTCAATATTCAGAACTATTAAAACCTATTTATCAGACCGATATTTTAAAATAAAACAGGAAAAAGCATATTCTGATTTAAGCGAAATTAAGGCAGGAGTACCTCAAGGTAGTACACTATGCCCTGTACTCTACTTACTCTATACCGGTGATATTCCTAGTCTCAAGCACCTACTATTGCAACTGATAATACTGCCATTTTGACCGTTGAAAAAAACCATGAAGAAGCTAACAGAAAATTGTAAACATCCATAAACCAGATTAACACCTGGACCAAAATATGGCGTATTACAATACATTTTTGCGGTTTGGCCATTGGTATAGGCACCTATCTCACCTAGATCTTTTGATCCTCTGTGACTACCGCTGTGTCTTCAGGGCATCAGAATTCCAGTCCGCTGGTTTTGGCAAACCGCAGGATTTCTGTTTCATTTAGATCACTTGGATCCATATTCATGCGGCCCCAGGTTTGATACCTGTACATCGCTAGCATCTGGCAGCAACACAGAATATGTTTGCTGCTCTCTTCCTCTTCGCCGCATAGTCGTATAATGGCATATTAAGCTAAATGAAAAAGTGTTCATATCAACTTAACTATTAAACAAGACCAACATAATAATATAACAATTTATAACGTTAAATTCCTTTTGCTAATTCTGAAAAGTATCTGGGAATGACACTCGACGCTAGACTTCGCTGGAGAGTCCACGTTAAAAAAAAACGTGAAGAGCTGTGTATAAAATATAAAAAGATGTATTGGTTGCTAGGAAAAAACTCCAAGATGTCCACACACAAAAAACTGCTCCTCTATAAACAGATATTGAAACTGGTATGGACGTATGGCATGCCTTCATGCCTCCATGCCTCCATGTACAGATTTTTCGTTCTGTCCTTCCACGGTACTATCGTTCAGCAGTTGGAAAAGAAACGTAAAGTCGTCAATTGGAATTGATTTCTAAACATTTGAAGGCTGCGGGTTCAGATGGTAGAGATTTTTATTAAAAAGTCATCTGTATCTTGTGAAGAAAATGTTATTTTAAATAAACTTAAAATATATATATATATATATATATATATATATATATATACCTACTTATTTTGTTTTTAATAATCCTGACCTGAATGGAGCCGATGTTCGGCATCCTACTATAAAACTATCTGATAATCAGTCCGGTTTGAAAAGAGGTTTTTTACTCTTTGGACGTTTGTAAATGGGATATATTTTATCAAAAATTTAAAAGTATAATGAGGGTGGGTGAGTTGGTTCTATTGGGGTTCTTTTTAAAGGTTTAATTTATCGTTTAATGTAAAAAAATCTGGACCGCTTTTTATTAAATACACGCATAGTTTGGTGTTGAATTTTACAACCCAATAAAACGGTCATAAAATATTGTTTACATATAAAGATTAGCATTCAAAATTTTAACTTAGGTAGTTGCTCAGTAACTGTCTTTTTTAACTAATATTTTGTATAATGTGTCTTAAAACAAAAGTTAAAATTTCAAATTAATATATGGTATATACAGTTTATTAGTTTAAAGGTTGAACTTCTACAACTAAATGATTGATATAGTAATCCAAGCAATTTAGTGAATATGATGAAGAAATTAAATTATTTATTAATAAAACTTTTTAAATGATTTAAAACACAAACAAGTTAAACTGTGCTTGCTTACGAAAGATAACCAACAATAACGGAAAATGTTAAAATAATTAAATATATTCTAGAAAATTTTTTGATGTAAACAAGCTCTTAAATTTCCAAACACATGTTAAGGTCAATTTTGCACTATCAGTAAAATTTATGGTCTAATATACTTAATATAAAGTGTGTTTCGAATTTTATCTTTTAAAAGTAGCTATAGTAGTTTAAGTAACATTTATGCAGCAATCAACTTTTACAAAAGATGCTTATGCTTTTTTGTGTGGTTAGACAAGAAGATTAAAAACACAATTACAGAAAATCATACAAATACTGTAATGAACTACATTTCGCAATTTTGTTTCCTAATTTTTACCACTGATGTCAGATTAATATTAAACATAAATATAATATTTGCGCAGTTTAATTTACATTGGTACACAGCGTATTAGTACAGATGTTAAAAAAATGTCAAAGATTTTATGTAAAACAGATCATTCAACTCAGAAATGTTCAAGGTTGTTTTGCTAAAAATAAATAATCGAAGATACACAAATTGATCTTTATTTTTCAATACTTAAATGAAGAAATGTATTCTGATCGTGACTATGCTTGCAGATTAAAATTGACAGCCTGTTCTACCAGTTAATTAAATTGACTGGCGGAAATGAGAGATATTTAGCGTTCCCAATTACAAAACCCATTCTTTTCAACGGAATAATTCTTAAATCTGACTATTACGTTGTATATTGACCTTTAAAAACCAGATCTTAGATGAATTTAAATAAATTTTCTGTAGCATTTCTAAAAGTATGCGACATCCTCTATATTAAAATAGTTATTGTAAAAATATTCAAAACTTTTTTACGTACTATACGTTAACAAAAAAAATTTAATATGGAAACATGAAAAATAACTTATTTGAACTTTTAATTAATTTTTTTGGTTAAACATTTAAAATCATAATGAATTATTTTTCAACAAAGGTGTTTAAATAATTCCTAACATTATACTAATCGATTTTGTAATTAACAAAACTTTCAAGTTCCCTCTTTGCTAATAACAATTTCAATGTAACAATACAATTTTTAACAATAAACAGCTCGTTTGAATGTTCCAAATGTTGTGAAAGATTAAATAAGGGATTATTTTTAAAACAAACTTCGTAAACCTCTCTCTCGGTCTCTTTTTCTCTTTGATCATGGATGAATGGAGTAAACCAACTAGAAATAATTCAAATGCAGAAATTTAGACTTCTCAAACACAGTTTCAACTAAAGCTGTAATTGAAAAGTGAATTAGGGGTTAAAACTTTCGAACATGTTTAGAGTATAAATATTGGTTTCCATTGAAGTGGATATTTTAGATAATTTATTTTATCATACAAATATTATTTGTCGTGTGAAAGGCAATTTTGTCAGTTTTGACCGACTGTAAAATGGAAGTTATTTTCAAACTCTTTTCTTATAAAACTCTGGATCTACTGCAGATGTATAATGAAACAGAGAGACCAAAGTAAATATTAAACCATTACAATGGTATAATATTAATTTATTGTTTGGTTTATTTATTTATCGTATGGAAGATAAGTAAAGTCCTAGTGCATGGTTATTTACAGTAACTATCGGAAAACAACGGAATTCTATTTCAAAAACAATTAAAGATATAACAAAAGTAACACACAAAATAAATATACATATACAAACTAGTAGGTAAGTGAGTTGCTAAATGAACTATGACATTAGGGCCATTCAATGACATCTGGTGTTGCTAGGTTTATATCAGACGTAATTCCAGAGTAGCAGCGAAGGGGACATTCAGTCGCGATGTATCTCAGAGATTGAGATGGAGCATTCCGGCGACGCTGATATGCCCCACTTGAAGAAGGACTCCGCACATCTGCCGTGATTTGTTCTTATGCGGTTTAGCGCAGACCATAGATGACGGGGTGGGATGAAACCGGGTTGAGTTGTGGTCGGGTCGTTCACTCTGAACCATTCGCGTATAGGCGTATAGGTATGCCAACTATTTGTCCATGATTCTTGAAGATTGAAGTTACTATTTTTTAGCTCTTCTGCGGTATAGAAGGGTGGTCTTCGTGATCTTAACATCTGGGGGACTTGGTCATTGTAATCTTCGTGGATGGGTAGGGTCGGATTTCTCATAATTTTTCCATGATCACGAAGTAATGCCTGCGAGCGAAGGAGGTCGGGAGGTGCTATGTTGCTCAGCAAGGGGAGCCACGGCAGCGGAGTTGATCTAATAGTGCCTGAGATAATGCGCTTCGTTGTGTTAAGCTGGCGATCTATTTTATGGGTATGTGCGCTATTCAACTAGATAGGTGCTCCATATTCAGCTACAGGGTATACAAGACCCAGTCACGTAGAGCGGAGGACGCTTGCTGATGCACCCCATGTTGTACCTGCCAGTTTTTGAACTATGTTGTTCCTAGTTTTAAGTTTTCCAGAGGCATTTTCCAGGTGGCGCTTGTAGGATAGCGTTCGGTCTAATGTAATACCCAGGTATTTAGGAAAAGGGTTGTGATTTAGCAACACTCCGTTAGACTCGACTGTTAGCTGGGTGCGGGCTAACTTGTTGTTGAGATGAAAACAAGTTACCTCCGTTTTGCTCATGTTAGGGCGTAATTTTCATTTTTTGAAATAGCTATTCATATTGATAAGATCTTTAGTGAGAGTTTCCTCGATAACAGTCGATTTTGGATTGTCAGGGCAGTCATCGGCGTCGCCAAATTTTCGGGATCGTGTTGCAGGTAGATCAATGATGTAAAGGTTGAATAGTAGAGGAGCCAGCACCGATTCCTGGGTTAAGCCGTTATTCAGCATCCGCGTTTTGCTACTGGTATCATTCATAAAAACATAGAACATGCGGATGCTCAGCATATTGTTTATCAAGCAGGCTGTCATTTGGCAAGGAACTGTTCGGAGTAGTTTATATATTAGGCCCTCTCGCCATACCGTATCCTATGCGGCTGTAAGATCAATAAAAAATGGCCCCGGTTTTAGATGCTTTTGAAACCCTGCTTCTATGTTTGCAAAGGACTTGGTCTACGCAGCTGCGACCAGCTTGTTCAGGTTAGATTCTGTCATCAATCTGAGGTGCAATGCGGTTGTGGACAATCCTTTTGAGCTTTGACGGCCCCAAAAAATTGCACGTAGCCTTTGTGGGTTGGCAGTATCTGCTTTACCAAAATTCCATCTAGGTCGTGGTGTAGAGTTAACAATAGGGACTTGAGCGCCGATGTCTAGTAATACCGGGCGGTGCTGACTGTTAGGGAATCCATCAAGGACACGCCGACTAGTCTGAAGGGGTTGCATTTCGATGTTTCTAGTGACAAAGCATAGATCTGGGTTATATTCCCTTTTCCACCTACCTGATCTGAAGGTCCCAATGTCTTTTGCATCAAATACCGGATGAAAGTTATTATTATCAACCCAATCAATCAGTTAAAGTCCATTCTGGTCTTCCGTTGGGTATTTCCATAGGGAGTAGTGGCTATCGAAATCACTGGCATAAACAGCTGGGTGGTGATACACCGGCAGTACTCCTGGTGACCAGGCTGTGTTAGGTGGCTTATATATGTTTGCGATTTTAATGCCACTAATTTCGATTGTTTTTAAACAATCGAAATATTTTCGGTGTTGGATCTGGCATATGTGGCAGAACTATAGGCCAGTTGGTTAATTGTGCCAATTAATGTGTAGCTCTCAATGTTGCCTCTGGACAAAAGCTGTTGGTCGTCAGCAGCGTGAGTTTTCTGGAGAATAACGACAACAACATTATTTTCCTTCAACATTCTCTAAAGGTGTTCAGTTTTGGATTTACTAATTCCTTCTATATTTAATTGGCAAACACGAACTGAAGGTCCTATGTTCCTTGTCTGATGGCAATGACGAGTGCCGTTTGGTCTTGAATGCATTGTACTTATCGAATTTGCCAGGAGTTTAAGACTGAAAAATCTGGCATCCAATGATTGAATAGACTTTTAGCATTACCCAGGGTGCAGCGCGAGGAGCTTGTCTATTCTTCGCATCCCAATTGATTGGTAACAATATCCAATTGAGATAGATCTTATTAAATTGTTTTCTTCTATATTGATATTTTTAATTCTTTGGTACCTTGAAATCAATTTTAACAAGGACAAATCCAGTCGATGAAGAACAATAAAAATTAAGACATTTTAAAGATGATTTTAAATAAAATATACTTTACTTAATGAATATGGTATATGCACATATGGAAACGATTTTAATTTATCTTTAGGTAGTTCATTAAATTTATTGTATTTTTAACCCACATTGTAAGTCAGTGTATTTTCTAATGTTTTTACTTTAGCACAAATTGGAAATATATCTAAGAAAACACAAAGGGAGACATCTATAACCCATTATTCGTTACATTTACTTCAGTCTATTAAGCATTCAAATGAATATTTTAGAAAGAGTGCGATTTTATTCTTTCATTCTGTGGGGGATCGTACATGACTTTAAATTTTATGTTTTTTGGCGTTGAGGGTTCATCCATTTAGCCGCCATATGAAAATAATGGCCTTAAAGGTTTTTTTTACCAAGGGTCTGATAAAAAAATGTTTGAAAGATTTGCTGTAGATTATAAATAATCTAGAACTTATACAGTGTGGAGCAGAATATATATATTATTTTTTTAAAAAATCCTGAAACACATCAATATTATGAAATGACATCCTGCAACGAAAAAACTAAAATCTAATCATCTGATTACCGAAAATCGCGAAAACACATCAAAAACTTATTAAAAACCTAGTTCTAAAAAATGTTCAAAATGCTCGCCTTAAACGTATTGGCAACATTCTAATCTCCAATTTAAACATAAAGGTGTCTTCTTACGTTATTTGGCGGATATACTTGGAAGGGTGTTGACAAAGAAACATTAATGGGGCCCTTTATAACTTTTTAAAAAGCCAGAAAGTATAAAAAAATGCACGACCGTCTGAGCATAGAGGAGTGCTAGTTCCTACACTTATGTATGATGTGAATGTCGGGTTTTGCAGAAGCATGCAAGTAAGAGCAATACTGCGAAGATAAGTAGTCTGATAAGTGACTCTAATGGATAAAGTGAGGAATAGTGTGACAAGAGAACGCTGTGGTGTAAAATAAGATAAGGTAACAAAGATATATAAAGGAATACTTAGATGGTTCGGACACGTAGACAAGATGGATGAAAGAAGGTTGAGGAAACAGATTTATGAGGCGAATGAGCGTGAATAGGCAAGTGGGTAGAGTTGAATCTAGGCGAACGTATCTTGATTAAAATTGTTTTGAAGAAAGAGCAGGTAAAGAGTACCAGCAACCGACAAGCATGTATGAAAGCGCTGATGAAAGTAGAAGAAGCGAAAGACGTGACTAGATTTAGCTGACTTAGAAAGAAGAATAACGCTTGCGATTAGGTTGGTCACACTTCAGATGTTGAATAACGTTCAAGTTTTATTGCAACTTTATTTAAGATTTAAGATTTTAGAATGTTGCCAAGACGTTCGAGGCGAGCATTTTTAACATCTAGATTAATACTCATGATATTTTTTGTAGTCAATCAAATGATTTTATTTTTTTAATGCTTATTTTTTCGATAAATTTAAAACAATAACATTTTTAAATATACATTGAAGAGACCTGTTAAATGATGTATCACAGGCCCCTACTTCCTATTTAAAAATGTGGGGATGACATTTTTTCGTTGCAGGATGTTATTTCATAATCTAAAATTGACGTCCACAAAAATTGAAATAATAAAATTATTTCATTATTTTGCACTATATATATATATATATATATATATATATATATATATATATATATATATATATATATATATATATATATATATATATATATTGTTATGATAGGGAAATTGTTGTAATAAAGTTATGATATTTTGAGAAGTATTTTATACAGAAATTAAAATTTATATTAAAAATTTAAACAATAACATTTATTTAAATGTTTTAAAAAAAAAAATTTAAGTTACAACTTTTAAAATGCCTAAGTTAACATATAATTTGATAATTAAACATATGTTACATTGACATATTTATAATTTTGGTTATGGTTAATAAAGACAGATAAATTTGAAAGATGTGTTTAGGATTGAAATGTAGGTTTTGTAAAGCGGGAAGGTCAATTTATAAATTAATATTATCTTAAGGTGTATAAAATTTTGTTCAAAACATTGTATAAACGGGTTCCTAAGAGAATTGTTTATTATAAAAAAGAAAATTGTTTAGTAAAGAATTGGTATTTATAAAGGGTAGACGTGTTTTTTTTTGAAGAGTATAAAAATTGTAAAAGAAATAGATAGACGTGTTTTCAATTTAAGTAAATATAGTGTAATAATAATATAAAATAACAATTATAATTAGTTATAATAAAAAAGTGAGATATTTTTAACAAAGGGCCCTTTTGAACTGCGTAGTGAACTGAAGAGAGAAGATATCAAGAAAAAAGTGAAATTATAAATTCTGAAAATTTAAGTTTAATAAAAATTATTTTTATGTATAACATTTTGGACAAAAGGTTTAGAAAATTATTTAGTGGATTATTTATATTTTAAAAATTTGTAAAGCTGCAGGCAGGTCCAAGGTAGGTGGGGTATATGGTCATAAAAATTTTATTGTCCGCTTTTCTGTATTCATAAATTTATATTAATATATTATATTGGAATTTTTTTTATTAACTTCACAGCAACCTAACGTCTTTCGCTTCTTCTTCTTTTATTAGCGCTTTCATACATGTCAGTCGGTTACTAGTAGTCTTGACCTGGCCTTTCTTCAAACAATTTCGATCTGAAAGGGATACGTTCGCCTAGGTCGACCTCTACGGACTTGCTTATTCACACTCACCCTATAAATATGTTTCGTCGATCTTCTTTCATCTATCCTCTCTACGTGAGAATTACTTTATCTTTCTCTGTTACCTCATCTTCTTTCACACCGCAGCGTTCTCTTATCACACTATTCCTCACTTTATCCATTAGAGTCACTTCAGTTATACTTCTCAGACCAATCATATCCGCAGCATTCTTTTTTCTTTTATGCTTCTTTTGACAAACTCAAATTTACACCATACAGAAGTGTAGAAACCAGCATTCCTCTATACACAGCCAGTCGTGCCATTTTGACACGTTTTTGCTGGGGGTCAGAAGGTTATGCAGCCTCTCCAGCACCTCGACCTATCAGATCCTTTGTGCATAACCCTTAATCTATTCAAGGTCTGAGATTACGAAACTTCGTACAAAGTGTGTCGGTTTCCTGTAAGCTAAGTTTCTGACAGTCTCTCATATAGTAATGCGCTGCATTATTTAAGTCCCTGCCAACACCCTTCGCTTAATATCACAGTCATAATTTCTATCTCTCGTTACTTCAACCCATGTATACAAACTCTTTCACTTGTTTCACTCATTCTTCCTCAATTAGCACATCGCAGTTTTTCATGCTTTTATCTCTTTTGAATAACATTACTTTCGTCTTGCTTAAATTTACTTTCATTCCTCTGATTTTTAGGGCATCATGCATAATATTACTCGTCACCTGCAACTCTCCCTAATATGACCTGATGATCGGCGTAATTTAGGCATTTGACAATCAAATCATTCATTCTTAATCCAAACGCACTCTCTTTTAAATCTTTTAAAAAACTTCTTATGTCAAGCAGCCATGGCGAAGCCACACATCCCTGTCTAACACCTTTTTCGATGTGAAACCAGTTAAACGTTTCTATTAATATACTGCACACAATCTGGACTATCACGGACTGACTAAAACAAACATGGCATTGTTAGAACTTGTTTGATGAATAAAAAATACAAGATATAAAGAAAAGTAACAAATACGTAAAAAAATAATAAGAAAGATAAAATAAAAATTAATCTACATCTAAATTTTATTTAGTAAATAAATATTTAAAAACAAATAATAATAATTCTTGCAACTCGTCGGTTCACCTTAATTAAAAATAAAGATTTATTAGTAGGTACCGAAAAAAATTTGTTTTAAATGTTTTACCGGTTGCGCTTTAGATCGTTCTACATTTTGATCTGTTATATAACTGATACGGTCTATTAAGTATTTAAGTTGCTATTTTCTAAAAAAAAATTTAATAAAGTGTATAATAAATTGCTCATTTTAATAAATAAGCCGGAAAATCAGCAAAATCAGGCGTAAATAATTAATTTTAACTCACATACGCGTTCTCCAATGATCTAAAAAATGTATATTGTAGGTAAGTAACATTCTTTCAATTAAACATTTCAAATTACTATGTGTATATGTAAAGTTTACCAAGTTATGTAACTTGTTATTATGAGTATACATGACAAATATCTCACTTTAAAACATAGTAGGTATGTTTGTTTGGTTTCTAAACTGGAAAACATTTAAAGTTAATTTTAGCAAAAATAACACGCTTTACATTATAAATGTAATTTACGAATTATTAAAAAAAGGTAGTTACATACTGCAAAACTGACAAAGGGAGAACTAAAATCAGTTTTTGAAAAAAACTGTATAATCTTATAAAAATTACATCAAAAATGAATAATGGAAATTTCAAAAAAAATCATTTACTTAGAATTTTAGACTACTAAAGTAAGTAATGTATTTTTGTAACGTTAAAAATTAGAATTAAAGGAATGATTAGCATATTTTGAATTGGGTCTATTAAAATATTTGTCACTTTAATACGAGATTAACAAATTAAGGTACCTCTATAAAGACGCTTTATCTTTCTTATCTGCCGTCTCCAAATGCTAGTATTTGTACTTTGACTCTGAATTAATTTTCAATCGCTGCCAACTTCGCTGTTTTTCGTTCCCTTATCCTTGTCCCCTATGTCAATCAAAAATCCTTGGTACTAAATGATATATTATGCCACTACCTATACGTACATTTTAACTGTTGTGCAATATTAAAAAGATCAAACAATACACTGATTATATGTTCTTTTTGTTAATTTAAAAATTCAGAAACCTATAATTAAAATAATACATTCGCACATACAGGGTGTGAAAAAATTTAGGTGATTGCCCGTATGAAATTATGATAGATCTTTCCTGTAACAAAATTTCCTCATCCCACCCCATTCCGAGATATCACCCCTAAAAGGTGGTGAGTAAAATTAAGTTTTGATTTTTTTTTCAAATTTAAGTAAAGATAGAAACTTGAAATTTTGTAATTTCCGTGCAATTGCAAAGGACTAATCACCGGTATTTTTTCCTGTCGCATTATAATGGGGTTAAATTAGCATCCCTTACCTTATTTTTTAATATTAAATCTTTTTTTCGATATTTAATTATGTAAAATTTCTTAGTTTTTTCCTAGAACCAATAGATTCGGCGAAAAACAAATAAAATACAATATCATGATTTTTATTCTTCATTAAATAATAAACTACGTATTGAGAGTGGAAAACAGTAAAGATGGATAATGCAAGAATAATTTATGATTCATAAGATCAGTTTTAAGAAAACTGGTGTAAGCAATTCCATTTAATGGCTGAGGCAGAAAATGTGGCCCAATCAAGTTGTCTCCTATAATTCCAAACCATATATTAACTAAAAAAACAGTTTAAAAACAGTGCTCTTTAATATTTTGCGGATTTTCGTCTGCTCATACACGATTATTATAAAAATGTATGATGGATGATAATCTTGAAAAACATGTTATTTGGAAATTAAGGATTTCATTGTATTTCTATTGTAATCCATTTGCAAAATGTAACTCGCTGAGGAAAATCTCGAGGTAAAAAAACTTGAACACGTTGGATGTGGTAAGAGTATAATTGCTGCTCTTTTAAAACTCGCTACACAGATGTGTGGCTGATAGTATTTAGGGTGTTAGCAATTCTCTAGTGCTTGTTTCTGGGTGTTGATCAATTTTATTCAGAATATCCTGTTCTACTCTTGGATTTTTAACTGTCCGGGAGCAACCAGTGTTGATTGAATTTATTTGTAAACTTCCAGTATCGAATTTTTTCGCATGAATTCAAAAACATATAGTCACGCCTTTTTTCCGTAGGAATAGGCATTTTTTCCACTTGCTACGGTTCTTACACAAGTCTTTCGCTTTTTCTACTTTTATCAGCGCTTTTATACATGCTCGTCGGTTGTTACTACATCTTCTTTTACAACACAGCGTTTTCTTATCACAGTATTCTTCACTGTATCCAGACACTCCAGTCATACTTCTTAGACTACTCAACTCCGCACCATTGATTTTACTTTTATGCTTCTCCTAACCTAACTAAACCCAACAATCACTACCATACATAAGTGTAGGAACCAGCACTCCTCTATGCACAGCCAGTCGTGCTTTTTTTGACATATTTTGTGCAGGGCCCAATTCACTTATTCCTTGTACTCTTTCTCCTTCAATCAGCATATTGCAGTTTGTCATACTTTATTTTGTTTTAAATACCATTACTTTAGTCCTGCTTTCTTCACTTTTATGACTCTGTTTGATTTTTAGGGCATCATGCATAATATTAACTATCACCTGCAACGCCTCAGATGATGCTAATATGACCTGATCATCGGCGTAACGGAGACATTTTAAACAATAATGATCTAAAAAATTTCATTCCTACAGCAAAATATGTTATTACGTTTTAAAAATTTATTAAAACGTATGCTTTATTTGGTATTTGAAATAAAGATTGCTTCCCCGATATATAACTAAGACGCTTAACGTCTGCTTAGGATAATCGATTTATGAAAAATTCAAACATAAAAAATTTGCCGCTATTAAAATCGCAGTCAAAAATCATTTCTATTTTAGACATATTATGGATGCAACATTGGCAAAGTGTGATAATAAATTACCGAGTCTCAACGACACTTCATTCCAGTTCCCGCACTGAAAAATACATTACCGAAGTAAGGATAAAAGCTCTTAGGAAAAAGTCGAGCAAAATGAGAAAAAAATATGTCAATGACACAACAATCAAGTGAGATAGATGATCGTTTTTCTCGGGACGATAAAATATTTCTACTAGACGAAAACATCACATTACGTATTTGTAAACAATTATTGGGCATTAGTATTAGAAACAGTTGTAATTACATATTATATTTAATTTATATAAAATATCACTGTACGTAACATTTGGTCCTTCGAGCCGGATTCCGTAGGATATTCTTTTGTTAAAATAAATAAAGTAAGTTTCATGAATAAAGTATTTAATAGAATTAATTGAATTATAATAACAATTACAAACATAAATAATTTTAGGGAACGAAGACTGAACAGTAGGTACTTTATTTAAAACATTATATGTAATACAAAGGGATGTAAGAAGAAAAATGTAAATTTTTTACAAATTGGATAATATTTTAAACTTCCTTACAGTCTTTTAATTATCACATTTTATGTCCTTATTTGTGTATGTTGTAGCATAAAAAATTTGTAATCTTACAAATAGTTTCAACACATATTCGTTTTAAAATCCATGACATGGGTAATTAAAGGTAATTTTTCTCATTTCACTTAAATGCTTTTGTGATATAACTGATCCTAAAATTTTTTTTTAAATTTATGCATGAATATCCTATTACCAATGGTAGTTTCTGCAGTAACCGTCTTTAAATGTCAAATAAACTAGTAGGGTCTAAACTTTTACAAATCACAATCATTGTGAATTTTTAAAGCATTTTTTATTAAAAATCAACAAAGAAATTTAAATACATTATAAACAGACGAGAAATTGCTTTTTTGTCTCTTTTGTTCTTTATTGCTTTTAAAAATATTTATACATCTGCAAATTGTATAATTAATATAATTATAAATGAGAAAAATCATATTTGTTTGGTTATTTGGCCAGATAAAAAAAAAATTTAATATTTTGCATGTTAAATATAAATGAATATTTCAATAGGTAATAAAACTAATACATAAATAATTAAAGAATTGTTCCAAAAGCAATCTTGACTAAATCACGCAGAAATATCTACTTTTTTAAATAAAAAAATACCTATATGTTACTGTAAAAGCTCGAACTACGGTAAATCTTAGGATTCTCCATTAAAACCTATAAAATGTACCAAATCTTAATGGTAAAAATTTGAACTCTTTTATGATTATGGTAAATTTCGGACTTTTACCAGCATTCACTCAGCAAACTGATAGACACTGCAAATGTTAAGTTGACAACCCTAGCAATGTGCAGTCACAAAAGGACAAAGACAATATCACTGCCGAGTATAAAACAGAATAAGAATACGAAATTATTATTACTGAGAAGGTGAAAAGGAAGAAAATAACGAATGCTGCCAATGTGACAAATGAGGATAATATCACTAAAGGATGCGAAACCGATTCAGAAGTTTCTACAACCATAATCTGATAAAAAATGAAGTAAAATCGATTTGAGTAAAAAATGGACAAAATGTCATCGGGATTATTTTCTAATTCTAAATGCCATAATTACTCACTATGTAGCAACAAGTTAAATCATTTTTTTTACCATTGCCAAGGACAATAAGTCAAATGTTACGAATTTCTATTTTTGTTTAATATACTGTTCAATGATGTAGTTAACTTGACTTGGCTAATCATTTTAATACTATTTTATAAATACTTACTAGATTGTAGATTGTAGATTGTAGGGGGGGTCGTAAAAACTATGCTACCTCTCAAGCACTTATACATAACCCTTAATCTATTCAAGGCCCGGAATTCCGAGACTTCGTACAAAGTTTATCAGTTTCCTGGGAGCTAAGCTCCTGACATCGGAGGGCTTTAGGAAGACCCCTTTCAGAAACTTAAGCCTCTTGCTGAAAAGCGCTGGGCATTCGCAAAGCAAATGTTCTGCAGTTTCAGCGGAGTTCTCGCAGTAGCGGCAACTATTACTCTCTGTTTGCCCATCTTTTTCAGGTGATACCTCAGAGGGCAGTGTCCAGTGAGGAGTCCCGTCACCAGTTTCAAGTCTTTCTTGTCCAACTCAAAAAGCTGTGTAGCTTTCCTTGGCGAAAGGCTTACTAACTTTTTCGCTTGTCTTTGTCCTGGCACTTTATGCCAGTGAGATTTCATTTCATCTGTTTCCCAGCGTCGAACCTCTTCTTTTAAGTGGGCTTTGGAGAGTTCACAGAAGGGTTCTGGGCCGGAAAATTGTGTATTTGCCCCTTCCTTGGCAAGGCAGTCTGCTTCCTCGTTGCCTTTAACTCCCTTGTGACATGGAACCCATATCAGAGTAACCTTATTGTTTGCTGCCAGTTGTCTCAGGGATTGTTTACAGTCCCAGGTCAACTTAGACTCACAAGTGTATGATTTCAGAGCTTTTAGTGCTGTTTGGCTATCTGATAAAGTATAGATATCTGCCTTTCGGGTGTTCCTTTGTTTACACTCTGGGCACATATCTCTATGGCAAGTAATTCTACTTGAAAGATGGTCGGTTTCATCCATCTTAGATCTATCAGTGTACCATACTAGAGCATCCCTTCCTAATGCAAACTTGGTGATTGTTTATGACCACTTCAAACTTTACTTTACTATTTTTCATACTTTACATGATTATTTTTCAACATTTGCCGTGTCCCTGAGGTAAACCTAAGATTTGCTGAGTGAATGTTGGTAAAAGTCCGAAATTTAATACAATCAAACAGTTTTGACTTCTACCATTAAGACTTGATAAGAAAAAGATTAAAGGAGCCGGTATTTTTTGCAATAAGCGGACTTGCTTTGATCAACATGTTTGGTCATGCGCATTCAGGAAACATTCGCTCAAAACAGGTTTTTGTCGCTTCTCGTAGGTTTGTGATTCTCGGCTTATATCCTAAGGGAACACAAAAATAATACTTTTGAAATAGCCAGTAATGTGAAGTGATAATTTTGAGAAACTTAATAATGTAATAAGTAAATCGGAAAAACATAAAATTTATAATAATACAATGATTTAAAAGTTATTTATTTAAATTTGAGGTCGTAAAGTGACAATGAGATTATGATTATACTTTGTAAATATTTGCATATTTATTATAAAACAAGTTCTTGAAAAAACATTTGTGCAAGAGAAAATTTATTGCTGATATCCTAAAATACAAATTCGTTTACTTTTATTTTACATATTTTTGAATAAATTTTAATATTTTTTAATCCCTCGAAAAAATAAAACAAAACTATATTATTGGTTCTAACGTCTACTTTATATGTATATAAAATTAGAAAAAGATAATATACGCGTATTTTCTTAAACAGGTGATAAAATAACAATGTACGATTTTTGTTTCCCTTAAAATTATCTTTCATTATCCTTAATAAACCTACAAAATAGCATCGCTAAATCGCAGTTTATTAAGTTCCAAATTACAAGGGTTAAATGTGGGAAATTGACGGAAATTCGGTGTTTATGGATTAGCAGCATCGTACTGAAACGATTATGACCGCCCGCCATGGAATGACTGGTTCACAGGTCTCAGGTAATCGCCTACGCCAGGAATGTGCTTCGCCGACGGTTAGGACTCCCTACCAACTCGATGGCCTTGGTCAACCACCGGACAACGACAGTGGCGTTCCGTTACTGGCTGAAAAATACATTTTACAAATATTTTTTAGTGAATCGTAGTCATTTATTCAATATACATCAATAGTAAATATCTTTTAAAAAAGCTTTCAAGCAAGAAGCGAAACGTAAATTAATAGGTAAAGCCTGTGTGCCAGTTGCTAAAACTTTTAGGCTAACTAACTTATCCACTTTTGAGACTAGATTGCAGAATTGTGTTAATGTTGGAAAGGGTCATTTTGAATAATTAATAAAGAAACAAAAATTTTACAATTTCATTTATATAGTTTTTTTACATTACGTTTGTATTGTGTTATAAATAACAAGTGCGTTAATCCGTAAGTTAATTTGACATGGATTACATAAATCACTACGAAATTAACTTTTTTGTCGGTTCAAAATTGATAAAACAAATTTGTTTACATTATAAATGTGAGAAATCCACTCGACGTTTGTAAGGCTTCTTTTGGAGTCCAAACTGAGTACGTGACTAAAAATATGAAAATAATTTTACAAATAAAACAAAATTTGTTCTCTTCCCCGGATTTAGTTTTGTCAGTCATCATGCTCAAATCAGACTCCTAAAGAGGTCTCATGCAATTGACAGCAAAACGTCGAGTAACCCAAATCGACACTGCCGATATCCAAAATGTGATAATTATTAATGCAATAACTATGCATATGAAAATCAAAGGGATGAAAATAAATGTGAGCAAAACGAAAGTAATGGTTTTTGAAAGAGAAGAAAGCATGACAAACTGTGGGGTTTCGATTGAGGGAGAAAGAGTGGAACAAGTTAATGAATTTGTGTACTTGGGTTCAAAATTTACTAGAGATGGAAAGTATGACAGTGACATTAAGCGAAGGGTGTTGGCAGGAAAACAAATGAATGGGGCACTGCATAGCTTTATGAATAGCTAGAAAGTGTCAAAAAAGGCACGTCTGGCGGTGCATAGAGGTGTGTTGGTTCCTACACTTATGTATGGTAGTGAATGTTGGGTTTGGCAGAAGAAGCATGAAAATAGGATTAATGCTGCGGAGATGAGTAGTCTGAGAAGTATAGCCGGAGTGACTCGGTTGGATAAAGTTAAGAATAGTGAGATAAGAAAACGCTGTGGTGTAAAAGAAGATGTGGTCACAAAGATAGATAAAGGAATGCTTAGATGGTTTGGACACGTAGAAAGGATGGATGAAGGAAGATTGACGAAACAAATTTATAAGGCGAGTGTGAATGGGCAAATCGGTAGAGGTCGACCTCGGAGAACATATCTCGATCAGATCAACATTGTTTTGAAGAAAGGCCAGGTCAAAAGTACCAACAACCGAAGAGCATGTATGAGAGCACTGATGAAAGTAGAGGAAGCAAAAGATGTGTGTACGAACCGTAGCAAGTGGAAGGAAGTGGTCTCTGCCTACCCCTATGGGAAAAAGGCGTGACTTTATGTATGTATGTATGCATATATACGTACATACTTACCTGGAAAATATACATATTTTAGTTTTAACTAGTTTTTAAAATACTTCTAAAAATTGACACAAAACATTTTGTATTAAAATTATAAATAATTTATTATTTCACTAGCTGAAATCAAAAAATAAATATTTTTGAAAAAACTCCAAATAAAAGAAAATTCTAATTTAACAACTACACCAAAGAAATAAATTACAAGTTTTGTTTGTGAATTTATTTTTAATGGAAAACCCTGCGCTTTCGCCATAATTTAAAATTCACAAATTCCGTTTGTTAGAAAAAAAATACGAATTTAATAGCCGTCTGACAAAAATGCTTAGAAACAGTTACGCGATAATTCAATGGAAAAAAAATTGAATTATAAAATTATAAAAAAAAATTAGATTTTCGTCCTTTAAGCGTATGTTTGTGTAGGACTATTGTTGCTGATATTGCCTGGACAATGTAAATTCTGATTTATAAAATCCGATGACCCCTTGGAATACGCAGGTTCTGTTATTACCGTACCTATTACTTTCAGGGTGTTAATAAATATTATATGTGCAAATTATTCTTGGAATAGTTTGTAACTCTTTATTTTATACAACATTCATGATGACATATTGATAATAATTCTCCATCTTACACTGCCATACGTGACATAAAACATTTGTGCCCGATGGAATCACATACACTGCGTGAACATAAATATAAGAACATAACAATTCACCCCTTTTAATTTAGAGGCCCAGTCTCTGAATAGGTTTTTTAATTCTAGAACTTCTTCTTAATTCCCTGTTGTTTTCTTTGCTCTTCTGTGTATTGTATATATCTTCGGTAATATCAGAAAACTCCGTCATGGAAATATTTGCGAAGGATGAAGAGTCGTCCTGTAAAGGTTGAATTGATTTCTCCTCTTGCAGTGCCTCATGGTCTCTCGTAACTTCGTAATTGTAATTTGGATTAGAAATTGATTGGTTATCTAAATTTGGTAGTTGATAGTCCTCGGGTAAACAACATTCATTTGTTTCTTCTTTTTCAGAAATATCCACTTCAGTTGTGGCTATTTGATCCACGTGTCTTCGCCATTCTTTTCCATTAACATTGATGTAATAATGTAACAATCCCTCTTTCCTGATTATTTTTCCAAATTTCCATTTACAGTCTTTTTTATAACTGCGGACACGAACAATTTCACCAGGAACGAAATATTTGATTTCAGGACATGGCAGACTTCGTTATTTGTTTGTACCATCGTATCTAAGTAAATCAAGTTTAGTCCGAATGTCTTTCTTCATTAAGAGCATGGTAATATCCCGGTAGTAGTATTTGGTGTTTTCCTATAATGCATAAGAAAATTTGCCAATTTAGTATCCAAATCGTCTCTTGTGTTGCTCAATTTTTTTAAAACATTTTTCATTGTCTGGCCACTTGGAATATGCGTCGGCTATAATCAAAAATTATTTACCCATGAAAGGCATAGCAAAGTCTATATGTATACGTTGCCATGAAGAACTCGAGTATTCCCAACAATGAGCTGTGGTTTTCTTTGGTTGATTTTGAACACTTTGGCACGCCCAGCAACTTTTTGCTAAGTGTTCAATATCGGCGTCAATTTTGGGTCACCAAACATGACCTAGAGCTTTTATTCTCACTTAATATTGTTGGAATAACAATTCGAAAGCCTCTCATTATCACTCCATGGGTAAGAGAACATTCAAAATCATTTCCTGCATACGCAGTATCTGTTATTTTAATTTCCCCGGGTTGTCGATTAAGCTCGGAAAAATTATATTTTATAAATTGCTGTTCAAAGCACATATACGACGACTAATTATTTAATATATTGATTTTCGTTGAGTTTTTTTATTATTTGTACTACATTGATATAAAACGTTGCAGTGTAAAACACGTGACAGTTATTGTGCTCTCTAAAAAAAATGAGAAAATACAACAATATTTTTGAAAATTGTGGTGAGCGATAGATAAATTAAAATACAAGAAGAATCAAAAGAAATTGTTTCATTTTATACGTAATTAGATACTGCAGATAGTTTTTTTTTAATAGATACACTAATCAAAACGTTTAATACTTTTGTCTGAATCGTTAATTGATAAGCAATAAAGTAAAGGGACCAATACATGAAAATATCAGCAAATATCATTCTTAATGAATTAAAAAATATCAGGGATGAATTAAAAACTGCAATAGAACATTCGGAGACAAACATACTCCTTAAGTTCGAGAGTCTACATTCAAAAATAGAAAAGCTAAAAATAAAAAATCTACGTCTACAAAATAGAGTAGAGTTATTAAAAAAAAATAGCAAGAAATATAACTTGTAGTCTTTGGCATAAAACAAAAAAAAATAGAAGTTAAACCTGAAACTGTTTACAAAGAATTATTTTGCCTACTAGGCATTTCAAATCAGGAGGAAAAAATAAATAATATCTATTCCTTAGGAAGCTCTGCATATGCTTCCATAAAAGTTAAATTTAATTCGTACCTAACTAAACGTCAAATATTAGCTAACTGCAAAAGTTAAAGAATACTAAAATAAATATTACCCACGACTTAACAACAGCACAATATGAAAGAAATACCATATTAAAACGACATTTAAAACCTTAATAATAAGTGCTACATAAAAGGCGAAAAATTGTATGTTAATAAAGATACTTATACAGTGAAACAAATATTAAAAATAGAAGAAGGTGAATTATTAAAATTACAGAAAACAAACACCATTCAACCAACTCCGAGCTCATGAAGTATTTCCAAAGCAAAACCTACAGGAACTTCCATTAAAATCAACAACAAAAATCCCAAGTGCAGGTAGAAACCAAGGTAAACAAGGATCACTTCAGCAGCGGCACACAAGTAGCCGGATTGGCTCAAGCAATCCTGAAAAATCGTCATAAAGGATTTATAATCTACATTTTTAGAGTAAATAGTCTAAAAAATTGATCCCTACATACGTGATTTTGATTATAACTTTATTGATACACTTGAAGTACAAAAGCTTAACGAACTAAACAATCAGGTATGCATGGTTTCATCTAACAAATATTTCAAATTCATTCACCAAAATATTCGTAGTCTAAATAAAAACTGAGATGAATTTTTGATACAAATATCTCAACTTAAAATCGATTTTGATCGTATAGTTTTAACAAAAACTCATAAGCTGGGTGACATAAATCTATATTAGAAAGAAAATTATAACGTTGTATACAATTCAGGTGATATTAATCACAATGATGGTGGTGTCGTTTATATAAACACAAAATATACTTTAACTCATAATTTAGTGTATCTAGATAGATGTAAAGCAATAAATTTAGCTAATGAGTTAAATAATAAACAATACCTGCCAATTACTGCTACTTATAGACCTCCTTCTACTAATGCTAAAGACTTTGTCACCAACTTAGAAAAATACATAAAAATACATACCATTTCATAACCATATAATAGCTGAAGATATTAATCTAAATCTTGATGATAAGAACGTCATTATTGATAGTTACTTAGATAACTACAGTGAACATAATTTTATATCCACTATCAATAAATACACTACAGTTCAAGGTAACTCCAAAACGAAACTTGATCAGATTTTTTAAAAAGCAAAGATAAATTGACAGAAAAAACGTATATACGTATTGTAGAAAATTTTGGAATAACAGACCACAAGGCAACTATATTATTTATAAAAACTAACTATATCTTAAAAACTAATACAACCTTCAATAATAAGACTTTCATTAATTATAGTGGTCTTCAAAAAGAATCTAAGAAAATAGACTGAAATTCTATTTATGCTATCCCCACTGTACAGGAGCAAACAACATTTATTGAAAATACTCTAAAAACCTTAGTAATGACAATTACGGGATTGCAAAAAATAAGTATAAAGTATAAAAAAACGTAAGGAATGGAATTCAGAAGGTCTAGTTAATCCAATTAACCATACTTATATCGTGAGTATCAAAAAGACCCGAATAATTTGGAAAAAAATATAATTTACTCGAATTATCGTAACATAACTTATAAATTAATACAAACATCTAAATATTTATAATTTAAAAACGAAATAGCTAAACATTGAAATAGTTACAAGCACTGGTGGCAAGTCATTTTAAAAATAAGTTACGGAAAAAAAGCCGATATATCTGAAGTTCTTACCGAAGCTCAACAGATTGTTAGTAATAAATCTAAAATAGCTAATACTTTCAATAAATTTTTTTATCCGTTGGAGAAAAGTTAGCTTCTACAATACCTAGTTCAAAAAATATGTACCACCCCAATTCTTCTCAACACAGTTTTTATCTCTCACCAGTAACAAAAAATGATTTTATTAATATTATTAGAGAACTAAAAATAAACAAATCTCCAGGAATTAATTAAATACCATCCGAAACACTAAGACACACTGCTGCAGATATTGCAGATCCAATTTTTATTTTTATAAATAACACATTTCTTAGTGGCGATTGTCCAAATGTATTCTAGATAGCTATAGTTTTACCAATATTCAAAATAATTAACAAAAAAGAAGTGGTAACCATCGACCCATATCTGTTATTACTAATCTAACAAACATTTTTGAAAAATGTTTAAAAAGTCGATTAGTTCGCTATTTTAACAAACATAAGATAATTTCGGAAGCATAATTTGGGTTTAAAGAAAATGTATCTACCTCTGATGTTATAACACAGACAGAACCTTCATCTCGATAAGCCAAGTTTATGTGTATTTTTGTACTTGGCGAAATCTTTTGACACTGTAAACTATAATAAATTACAGAGGCTTTGTATTACATAAGAATTAGGGGAGTAGTGTTGAACTTATTAAAAAAAACGCAGACAAGTTGTTAAGAATGACAATTGTCTTCAGCGATGAAAAAACTCTAAAGTGTGGGATACCACAAGGTACAAGTATTTGCGTAGTATTAATTCGATTACCTTGATAAAAAATATAATTAAAAAATTTCTTTTGGACCATGAAGGGCAACCAATACATGAGTTATTTGTGTCTAAAAACTGATTAACATTATTATTTACCCACAGTAAATATTATTATATGTCAACACTGTTTAATATCCAATATTACATAATTTGATATGCAAAGTTGTGTATATCAGGTGCCTGCACGTTAAAATAAATTAATATTTAATAAATTATTAATATATTTATTATTATTACTAACTTTTGATTTAAAATTCTTAAAGCCCATGCTCAACCAGTTCTAGTCCTAATGGGCTATACTTTAGTTTATTCATAACAGTTCCATCATGCAAAATAAAAAAATTAATCGACAATTGTATTGTGATATGATTTATTGTATTCGATTAAATCTTGTATTGTCCTTTTAAGATGTATTGTGAATATTGGGATGTTTCAATTAAAAAAACTACGTATTATTATTATGGAAGTATAGGATTATACACTAATAAATCTGACAACTCTTATTAACGTTATTATTGTCCATAGAAAAAAATATTTCACATAAAAGTTGTGTGGTAATGATTAAATTTTGTTAAAATGGAATACATAATTGAAGTTTTTAAAATAACCTTCTTCCTGTTTTAAAAAAAATACCTTTTTACCTCTACCTTACAACGTTTTTAAAATATTAAACTTCAAATATCGTAGTAAAAATAGTTACTGTATGCAAAATTTAACATAATTAAATTAAACTATGAAAATGACAACTATTGTTTAATAAGCGATATTTCTTTAATAAAATAATCAAAATGGTTTACAGGAAGAAAAAAAATATTTATACAAAATATAATAGCAAAGCTTTATAAAAGAAAGTTAAATAAATAAATGATAACTCATAAATTATGTAACGATATATTCACCATTTTTATCTATGTATAATTGATAACGTCTTCTCATATTTATAGTTGCATCGGAAATGTTTTCATTTTTGACATTCATATTGTTTATTTTAAGTCAAATGATTTGAATACTATAATTATTATTATTGACAATCTGGTTGAGAGATCCGAACTGTTAGGTGACTATTTAATAAGTCATTAATATTAATAAGTCATTGCAAATTGGTTACAGAAACTAAGAAAGAATAGATACCTTTGACTGTGTATTTGCAGATTGTAATTATTGCTGAAAGTGAAAAGGATTTTAAATATGGAAAGATTAGCACTTGTTTGCATATTTTGGAATGTAATGAGTTTAAACAAACCAAAAATAATAATTGAAAGAGGCAAAGCTGATAATTTTGAATATCTGGGAACAACTCTGGCGGAAATTGGAAGTTATGACATATAACTGAACAAAAGAATATATAAGGCAAACAAAGTATATCATGCAAAGAGAAAATGTCTTCTAAACAAAAAGAAGTAACAAAACAAACTAAAATGAAAGTATACAGCGTCGTATACAGACTCATTCTTACATTTGGATATGAGTTCGTGGGTGTTAACAAAAAAAAGGAAATTAGGCGCGGCGTAAATGAAATATCTATGAATGGTATATGGATGCACCAGACTAGACAAAGTAAGAAATAAAATAATTAGAAAAGAACAGAGAGTATCTAGAAAATGTTATAGAACAATGACAACTAGGATGGCGAGGGCACTTACAAATAATCAGCAATACATCTGTGAGTACAAAGAGTCTGGAAAGCTAAAATTAAGGGAAAGAAGAAACGAGGAAGGCCTAAAGAGACGTGGGATAACATGATGAAAATAATTTTAAATAAGAAAGGCAAAAGGTGATCAGTAGCAAAGAGACTAGCGTTAAAGAGGAAGGATTGATGTCCAGACGCGTCGGATAGTATGAGACTCACCTTATCCAAACGTCATACTAAAAATCTTGACCCCTGTCATTGCCAGTTATGATACAATGGCATTGGCCTGATGGGATGCCAATAATTAAACTCCTAGCTCGTGAAAGCCAAACAATTTTTGCATTTTTCCAGCCAATATGTTGGATACATCCTTGCATGCCGGAATAATGTTTAATTGCTCCACGAATGATGCTTTCATGGAGCCTAGAACACCAATAATAAGAATACTTGCCTTTAAGTTGTAACCTGGATAGAGCCTTCCCAACTCAAAAAGAAAGTCCTTGCACTTTCCTCGCTTTTGTACTTTTTCACTTAATATGTTGGTATCAGCGGAAGCGGAGAATTTGATGACATACATTTTCATTTTATTATGGCAAAAAGAACAATATCTAGCTTGTTGGCTTCACTTGGGAGAGTCATAATTACAATTTTAATCTCCTGAGGAACATACGGTATGACAGTTTTATGTTAACATTCTGCTTCAGTATGAAACATCTATAAACTAGTTTATCTAGCATTCTGGCATGCCATCATAAAACGCTCTGTCTCAAACTTTAAACCATATGATCTTATAAAGGCGAACGTAAGCTCCCTGGACACTTCTGGACTGTGCTGGAAAATCACAGAGTGCATGGGCTTACTCATGTGTCTCTCCATCAGGAGATTGTGATCTCACGATATTGGTCAGTTTTAGTCCCTTTGTTGGTAAATGTGATTTTCGGCCTTAAGTACTTTCAACGTTGCATTAAGGCAACCCTGTCATACATGCTTTTCAACGCGATCAATCCCCGACCTCCTACATTACGGGGAAGGTAAATTCGTTTAACTGAATACTATTAATATAATAATAAGTAGTTTATTAAATAGAAAATATTTACAATACATTCTTAAAGAGACAATACAAGATTTAATCAAATACAAAAAATCATATCACGATACAATAATTAAATCGTTAAATTTATGATATTGCCTGATGTAACTGTTATGAATAAACCAAAGTGTAGCCCATTGGGACCAGAACTGATTGGGCATGCGCTTAAAGAATTTTAAATCAGAACTTAGTAATAATAATAGACATTAATAATTTAATAAACATTAATTTAATGTAATTTAATTTAATTTATTATTAACAATGTCTTTGAAAGATCCCCGAAAAATGAATTCATAGGAGTTAAATTCGGGCTGTTGGGTAACTATTTAATAAGTATGTAGTTTCATTATTTTCTTCCCATATTGAAAAAACATTATTCAAATAATTTACGGCGGAAAGCACATTACACATTATGCAAAGTTATTCCATCATGCATTCAAATCATATTAAGTTTGGCTTTTGGAAAATTCTGAATAATAATATTCAATAATATTTTCTGCTTTTGTAAACCATTTTAATTATTTTAATAAACACAATAGTTAATTTTAATAAGCTTATTTTAATAATATAAGCTTTTTCATAGTTACAGTAACTATTTTAAAAAAGATATTCGACATTTAATAATTAAAAAATAGTATAAGGTAGTGGTAACATTTAAATTGGAAAAATTTAAAAATATACAGGGTATACTAGAAAACATTATTTTTTGTATTCTTTGACATCTGCACGGAACTATACATCTGATAGAATTTTAACAAATTTCAGTTACATCCACATTACTACTATGAAGCACTTTTTTTATAGAAAATAACAATTTATAGTGAATATCTCTGTACAAAGTCTTATAAAAAAGTATTTTTTTAAGTTTGATTTTACTTTGTTGTTTAAAAAAGTTAAAAATCTAGATGAGAATGTTTCGCATTGAATATATAAATGTATCTACAGGTTTAATATATGTGACTGTATACTTTTTAAAATTTATATATTTGCAGTAATTTTATCCGCCAACTTTCTATGTAAATACTTTGAAAATTAAATACAAACATACGCTTACGCTAAAATTAGGGAAGGTATGACGATATTATACTTACATTTTTTATTCTTTAATTTTAAGTAAAAAGCACTCAACACGAATATTGATTTTTCATAAAAATGTAAATTAGTTTGAGAATAATAAGATCCCCTCATTAATGTCGAGGGACGTGTTTTTATTCATTAAAAAAAAATTATTTGCTTTAGTTTTTATTTTCCAGACAAAACTGTAACAACAACGTTAGTACAAACACAAAAATTGAATAAATTAATTAAAAAAGTTATATGTGAAATAAACAAGCTTTACATATAAAAATAACTCATTGTTTTAAAACTTGTCATGAATAAAACTAATGTTCAAACGTTTAAAAATAAACCATTGGTACAAAATTTTTACCAGTTTTTGTATTTCATTGTTGGTAGTTTTTTTAACTTGTCGTAATTAAAACTTTTTTTAAGTGTTTGCTTGATTGCATTCTTTAAGAAACTTGCTTTTTTTATTAAAATTGAAAGAACAATTAAATATAAAATTTTTGTTTGTTTTTAGTAGGTAAAAATGTAAATTTGTTATACAGGGTGTTAATTTAAAATCTTAAAACTTAACTTAAAATCTTACACCAATAAACTCCCTTTGCCCCATCTTCTAAAACACTTTGTTAAGAAGATTTACTACTTTACTATGTAAAGAGGAAATACTACTTTAGTCTATAAAGAAGAATTACTACATACTTTTTAGAAATGGTTTTAACAAGATTTCGAAGTTTATAATCCATAAAAATATTGGACCTTTAAAGCTTGGTGGCAATATTGTTTTTAACGTATGTCTCAGTTGTATTGTTTCAACGCCATATCTCAGTTATTTTAATAAATTTAAATGTAAAATTTTAAACTTTTTATGCAGACCGAATTACCTTTAAAATAAGCATATTAACAATATTTAGTTTTTTTCGGTTTGACAGGAAACGAACCTAACTTTTGAAATTTAAAGGATAATTTAAGATTTTACTTACTACACACAATATTCTTTTTAATGATGTAGTACAAATTTGACTGTGGTTTAATAACAATAAATATTTCAAATTTAAATAAATATTAAATTCATTTATTGTCAGTTTTTTAGTCCGTTTTTGTTTAAATCGTTAATACTAAAGGCCTTACTATTTATGTCGAAATTATTATTTATTTATTATTAGTTTTAATTTATTGTAGTGACCGACTTTTCTGATGTTTTGGAAACTCTCCCTTTCTGGACGTTATGGACTTTTAGACTTTTCACCGCCGTTTCGGATGTTTAAGATTTTCTGATGTTTTGGAAATTCTCCCTTCCGGACCATATGGACTTTTGGACTTTTCGAATGATTAAGATTTTCGGATGTCACGTAAGCGCATTTTTCTCGGGAGTGTCTGTCAAAACAGCACAACTTCTCTTTTTACCTCGTGTTTGTTGCTTTCTGGTTCCTGCTTTCTGTAATGGTCTAACAAACTCTGGCGGAAATGGAATATAGTCTTTAGATGTAGATGGAAATTCAACATTTGGTTCTTAAATTTCTTTATTTATCATTTGACAGCCCTAGAGTAGCTGACGCTGTAACGAGTGGTGACAAAAACTCAGATGTTTCTGCCTACTTCTCAACACTTGCTGAAGGTGCTCTTATTTCAGGTCCGGAAGATTAAAGCCCAGAATTTGTCTTATTTGTCTCCGGTGATGGGAGTTCTTGTGTTTGAGATTGTGGTTCTGGACGGTCAGTCACATATAATGGCGTAAAGTCTTTTTTTATAAAAAGTGTTGCTGTCAAAAGGGTAAATACCTACTTACTTAAAACCACCCCGGGTCATTGCCAATGGAAGAGCTGTTGCTACTTATTTTGGTATTTCATAGATTGAAAAGTCTTGCCTGGATTTATATGAAGCCATGCATCATGAGCCGATGAAAGATATTTTTTAAAGGGCCCATGAAACAGAGATGTCTAACGGCTGGTATTTATGGGTACAATGGGGTGAAAAAGATAACATCACCACTTCATTTTACTTGGCAAGTTCAACTGTTTTAATAATGTGACGAATGGTTGTCTAACAATAATAAAACTGGAGATTTTGGTGTTTTTACATGGTTAATAAAGTCTTGCATAAAATTAAAAAACTCGTCATCTGTTACCCAACTACTTCTATTAGCGCGTCCTATACATTCAGGTGGTCCATTAGTACCACGTTCTCCTGACGTTACAAAACCAACATTATGCTTTCCTTTAGCTGCTATATTTTACCCGGTTTCAAGACTGTAGGTACACCAGTCTCGTCAAAGTTCCATAACCTGGAAGCCGGGAATTTATACTTGTCCATAACTGCGCCCAGCTTATCATAAAAAAGACTGACGTTTTTGTTATTAAATAAAGTCGCCCTTCCTAAGCTGGTCGATTCAGGTTTTCTAAAAGACAGTTTACTATTCCTCTTAAGAAAAGCGGTAAGCCAATCCTTTCCAACTAATTTATTTGTAAGCCAACTGTCAGGTATTTTTCGATTATATTAAACAGCACATTCATAAGCAAGCCCTAGTACATTTGACGGAGTTAAACCATAAAATATAGATGCAAATTTTATAAGATAGTCTTTTAATATTTTTTCTTGTTCAACTGAAAAAACTTGGTGTGCGTTTGGGTATTTTTAAACACATCAGAGTCAGGGTTAGCTTTTAACTTATTAACATATCTCGAAAGCGTAGTTCTGCTTCATATAATATGCGAAATCAGAACTTCTGTGCTAAAATACTAAACGACATAGGACCTGTAAAAATGCGCCCCGGCGCGGTCCATAGGCCCGCAACTGAACCTCCATCACAGCCCAGAGCGGGCCCTTGGACCGCGCGTCGAAGTTTATTTTATACCTTTTCCTCAGCCCAAGGGACCGCATTTAAATGTGTTTTACAGTTGGATTGGACCGCCCTGGGTCCTTGAAACATTACCTTACACTTGTGGTCCGTTTGATTTTATTTTTCATGACCTACCTCATTTTTTTTTCGTTTGAAATAGTGAAATTTAAATTCTCCAGAGCCAAATGATGGCATTTGACCTCACCCAAAAAGCATTGTTTTTGACATTTTTTTATCACATAATATTTTTAAATACACATCGTATATTTTTGTACACTTTTACCATAGGTACCCCATTCAAAACATAAAAAAGCAAAAACAAAATTTTATTATGCTTTTTCATATGGTAGGTAGTGTGCAATTTCAAAGAAAAATAATGAAAAGATTTATTTAGAATAAAAAGTACAAAAAAAAACATGTTCTTTGTGTGCGGTCCACAGGATCGCTCTGTGCCCTGCAGATCGTTTATCGATAAACCCAGAGCGGGCCTATGGACCGCACACAAAAAACGTGATTTTTTCGCACTTTTAATTTCAAATAAATTTTTTCATTATTTTACCTTGAAATTATAGTTCATGTGGAAAATAAAAGATATTATTGGGCCAGCGGGAAAGTTTAACGATTTCGGCTGGGGCTGAACGTGGTAAAGTGGCTCTTATCTGACCATAATTTTAAATTAATAAAACTTATTTATGTGCCGTCGTTAACCTCGCAGGAAAATTAAGTCCTCTGTTGTAATCTCTTCTTATCCTTGGTGCAAATGGATTTTATATGGTATAAAGTTATCTTCTTCTGTTGATGCCTATCCGTTCCGGTTGTTGGCGAGCATAATGGCTATACGAACTTTATTCACTGATGCACGGAATAAGCCCACAGTTGATGTATTAAACCACACTCGGAGATTCTTCAGCCATGATATTCTTCTTCTTTCTACACTCCTTCTACCTTGTATTTTGCCTTGGAGTATAAGCTGTAAAAGCCGGTATCTTTCAGGATTTCCCATAATGTGGCCGATGTATTCAAGTTTACGTTTCTTTACCTGATATAAGATTTCTTTTTCTTTCTTCATTCTACGTATCACCTCTTCTAAAGTTATAGACTTTTAGAATTCGTGGTATTTAAGATCAAGATATATCGAAGTCTTCTTCAATTTGTCTAAGAGAACTATGAGGATCAACAAGGACTCTTCCCAAAACATCAGTACGATGACCATCATCAGTAGCAAATTTTTTTTTAAAAGTGACAATATTATTTTGACCAACATCCGCTGTCACCTTTTGCATAGAAGACACCCATTTGTCGCTGACGTTGACGTCATTGATGCTGACGTCACCAAGGTGATGCGAAAACATAAGTTTTCCCCCTACCAAAAATTGCTCCATGCGTCTAAAGTTTTTAGTTTAAAAATGTCGACAAGAGACAGGAATATAAAGAAAAATTATTAAGAAAAAATCGTAATAGGAGTTTCGTTAAAATCTACGAAGAACTGTCGAAAAAAAAACAATAAAAATGACCAATATAATTGATATCAACAGGAAACGCTCCGTAAAAGAAACCAACAGAGCATCAGACAAATACGACATTGTAACGAACATACCATGCAATAAAAAATAATCCAAATCCTTTTATTTATACGGCAAATCCAACAATCCGCTAACCGAGATTTTGAAAATAAAATAATCGAGGATTTGATCAAGTACATAAAATGCGGATTTGGATTAAGACTCGTGAGCAGTCAGATAAAAGAAAAGCAATGAAATATCCATTAACAGTCAGTTTTATAGATTTCTTTCAAGTCATTTTGTAATGAAGTTTAAAAAAGTATTAGGCAAATTAAATTGAACCCCAAAAGTGGTTCAGAACCTAAATCTAGCAATATTTAAGTACATAAAAAAGAAAATCTATATCTTAATATTTAAAGAGCAATAGATATGTGCAATCCAAGCTTAAACATTCAAATTATAATAAGGGCCCTTAAATGTTATATATTTTTGGTCCCTAAATATGAAGCAAAAGCCTGGACCTTCAAATGCTTTCGAGATGGTGCTACCGCCGAATGTTAAGAATACCGTGGACGCAACATACCACAAACAACACAGTACTGCAGCGCATAAATGGGAATAAGGATTTACTGAAGACTGTCAAACAGCACAAGATGGAATACTTTGGCCATATTATGAGAAATGAGAAGTAATATCTAATCTAACTTATTATCCAAGGTAAAATAGAAGGCCGCAGAAGAAGACGCACATCATGGCTTCACAATCTGAGACAATGGACCGGACTGACTACCACAACACTATTTAGAACAGCTGTCGATAAAATTAGTTGAACCAATGTGATAACCAACAACATCCTCAGAGGTTAGACACCCGAAGAAGAAAAATAGATCTTCTTATGCAACCTCTACGAAATATTCACCAGCATTATCAACAGGAGCGAAATCTAATCTTGAATACCAATAACTACAATTTTCCATTTTATCTGACTATTATAAACAGCTTGACAGAGTCCTGGACAGTGAAGGAAGCAATATTTAGAGAATATATTCCTAGATACATACAAGTCCTCGATTTACAATAAATACGAGAAAGCATTCATGACTATAACACCGGGAAAATAACGACCCCAATTAGAATAAAAGCGAAACATGGTGATAAAATATTGCCCAAGTTAATCACAGTGGTCTCGTAAGATAGATATTTATAACAATAGAATTGGTTTTATTGGTAGGTACTTCAACCATTTAAGATTCTTCTTTCAGTGCATACATATAATTTTGCCGATCTGAAAAGCTTTTTACCAACAAAGTCTTAAAATTTAATAAAATTAGACAAACAACAAATCAAATGGACAAAAATGATTAATCAACAATGTAACAGAAATCAAATATGTCTCGATGATTTTATTTACAAGTTTCAAGACAAGAAAAGAAAATCTAATAAAAAAAATTGGAGAAAACGAGATCGGAAAAAATTAGAAAAACAACAAACCGACACAGAGAAGCTGTGAAACAAGAAAATTAGAAACGATGCCCTAGGTCAAAGAGTTGGAGGCAAACCATAAATGTTTTGGCAGATGACGTTAAGAGACATGCAGGATTAATGTAGCGAAGAATCGATCAGAACAAAAAATAGATGAATCTGGTTAAAAATAATTCTTGTCGATAAACAAATACATCAACAAATAATATACCCAAGTATATAATGTACGAATATGTGCATTATTTATACCTAACATTATTAACATTATTTAGTAATACCTTTTATTTGGGTAGCTGTTTTGCTTCACGGTCACATGGTTTCTTGGCCATAAAAAATCAGAAAATAGATGAATCTACATTGTTTTTTTAAAGTTTCCTTTTACAGTGGATTTATAATAAAAAACTACCAGATTCATCTATATTAAAAAAAATCTAATAGTTTTATGGCTTTAAATAGGTAAAAAAATACAGTTTTAATAATTCTTTAAAAAAATTTATTACGTTTTCCGATCAACTTCCTTCATGTTTTTATCGCAATCTACACAAAAATCAAGCGAGTTGAGTGAAAAAAATCTACAATTTCCCCAAAAAAAATAAATTACTACAGCGCTACATAATTACTTTATTATACAACTTAAATGGAATACAAATATTTTTTTCTGTTAAACATAAAAAAATGAATGAATTTAGATGTTTTGAAGATAAAACTTCTTAAGGCGCGTTGAGCAATTTTTGGTAGGGGAAAAACTTATGGTTTCGCTTCACCTTGGTGACGTCATCGTTAGCGACAGATGAGTGTTTTGGGTGTAGAAGGTTGAAAAAATATTAACTTATTTAGTACTCACTGTTGTACTGCTCAGTAATCCTACTATTAAACAATGACAATAATAATGAAACTAGAACACAATTTAAACAATGCACAGTGTACACACATTGAACTTCCTACGTAATCAAAGGGTTCGGAAGAAACGGTGACGTAGTGGACGGGCGACCACGCCCCACTAACATGATACCTAGCCTAACCTAACGGTGACGTCATACCTTCTTCTTTTATCTGTCTGTCAAAAAGTGGCCTTGAGCTGTCAGTCCACTTTTATTAGGTTATTTATTATTCAATGATTTTAATTTACAAATTATGGCATTTGAATTTTTAATACATTTTAAGTTTTCACTTCTATGACTGCCGATTTTTTTTATTGTCCGTTTTTCGATTTAAATTAGAAAAAATAATATTAGTTGATGACAACGCAAAGAAAATGATGAAGGATTCATTACTTGTAGAAATTTGCTTTTTTAGTACCTATTAATTGTATTTTAAGTTGTGAAATATCAAAAAAGATTATTTTTTACTCAACTTGCTTGTCTTTTTGTGTAGATTACAAACAAATAAAGCCTTTCACAATAAATAAATGAAAGTTCACCCAATTTTTTTTTTTGGTTTTATTGTTATTGTAATCTGATCAAATAATGCGATCAATGAACAATTTAAATTTGACCTAACTTACTACTAAAAATCTTAAAACTAAGGGTCTTAATCATTAGAAGTCCTTAGGTTCTAAATCATATCTTACATTAATACGATTGTGTACTACCGCACTTTGCTCTGCTTTTACACTGGCACTTTATTTAACTAGCTCGTAAGGCTTCGTCCTCTTGAGTCTTCTTGTCTGGATTGTGTTGTCGAGGAGCTGGATGGCCTCGACGTTCACATGGTCTAGAAGTCGTTGTTCATGACTCTTGGCGTATTTACTGATATTCTGTTCTACTGTGTCCATTTCAAGGTCCTTATGTAGGGCACTGTTGCGGAAATACCAGGGTGCATCTACAATGCCCCGTAAAGTTTTGTTTTGGAATCTCTGTAAGATTTGAATATTACTCTTGCTGGCACATCCCCAGAGTTGGATGCCATACGTCCATACAGGTTTCAGGATTTGTTTGTAGAGAAGCATTTTGTAAATTGACAGCTTGGAATTTCTTCCAAGGAGCCAATACATTTTTTTGTATTTTATGTTTACCCAATAACGCAAAAACATGTTATGAAAGATTATTCGTAAAATTGAGGTTTTTTTAAGAATTAAAAGCCAAAAAAACAATCAAATATACGTTTTTATCGATTTATAAAGCTTTTAACATAAATCCATCTTCAAAACAAATAATATAAAAAAAAATAAAATAGTTGATTTTTAGATTTTTTAAGGCCAAAAACTAGTTTGCCGTGAATCTAAATAATTACCTTTTTTCAAATAAATTTGCTTTTAGTGTGGTTAAAATATACTTTTTACAACATGTTTTTTTCAGATTTCAAAAATAATATTAAAAATGAAATCTATGCCCCTTCATTCGCAATCTCTCAAAATGAGAAAGATTATCAAAAAGTATTTAGCATTTAACTAGTAATAATTTATTGATTACAAAATATTTAAATCAAATAATCTACCTCAATGAAAAAAATTACCATAATTCAAACGAAATTCAAAGATTGCACGAAACAATATGATTGTCAATCTATTCTGACCTTAAATGATTAAAATATTGTAAAATTTCGGTTGATGTTGGTAGGAAAATATACAGTTATTTTTAAATAGAAGCCATCATAATAGGTTTTACTGAATCCTAAATACATTAAACCTTATTTAATAGATTCTAAAGTTGAAGAGTTTAAAATTAGCTTCCGTTCTGATAAATGCTAGCTTTTGAATTGGTGTAATTAACGAAAACTACATGTGGTGTAATATTAATTCTGCCGAAGGTCATAGCAAGTGATTTTGATTAATCAAAAGAAAAATAAATCTGGTTCTTTGGTTAATTAGGACAGTACAGATAATATGGAATAAAATTATAGGATGATTAATTTAGTAAATTACTTCTTTTTGCTTTACACAGATTATTTTACAAACAATAAATAGTAATTTTTAACTTTTGCAGATTATAAACTTTAACTAAAAACAATGATGTGGAATGTGTTGAGTTACATACATACATACTTACATACATATAGTCATGCCTTTTTCCTGTAGGGTTCTTACACACATCTTTTGCTTCCTCTTATTTCATCAGTGCTCTCATACATGCTCGTCGGTTGTTGGTACTCTTGACCTGGCCTTTCTTCAAAACAATGTTGATCTGATCGAGATATGTTCGCCGAGGTCGACCTTTACCGACTTGTCCATTCACACTCGCCTTATACATTTGTTTCGTCAATCTTTCTTCACCCATCCTTTCTACGTGTCTAAACCATACAAGCATTCCTTTATTTATCTTTGTAACCACATCTTCTTTTACACCACAGAGTTCTCTTATCGCACTACTTTTAACTTTATCCAACCGAGTCACTCCGGCTATACTTTTCAGACTTACTCATCTCCGCAGCATTAATCCTATTTTCATGCTTCTTCTGCCAAACCCAAGATTCACTAACATACATACAACACGCCTTTATGCACAGCCAGACGTGCCTTTTTTGACATTGTCTGGCTGCTCATAAAGCTATACAGTGCCTCATTTATTTGTTTTCCTGCGAACACCCTTCGCTCAATGTCACTGGTATACTTTCCATCTCTCGTAAACTTTGAACTCAAGTACACAAATTCATTTACTTGTTTCATTCTTTTTCCCTTAATCAGAACTTTACAGTTTGTCATGTTTTCTCTTTTCTTTCAAAAACCATTACTTTCGTTTTGCTTACATTTATTTTCATTCCTTTGATTTTCAGGGCATCATGCATAACATTAATCATCGCCTACAACTCCTCTTCAGATAACGCTAATATGACTTGATCATCGGCGTAAAGAAGGCATTTGACGATTAAATCATTAATTTACAATCCATACGCACTTTCTTTCAAATCTTTTAAACAATCGTCTATGTAAAAGTTAAACATCCATGGTGAAGACACACATCCCTGTCTAACACACTTTGTGAGATGTTAAACCATTCCGTGCAAGCTCCGTTTATCCTGATACAAGCAGTGGAATCCTCGTAATGTGATTTCAGTGTTCGTATTAAACTACCGTTCACCCCATACATAGACAATGTCGACAATGTGTTGAATTAGAATGTTAAAAAAGTTTATCTATTTATGCATAAATAAAAACAAAAAAAGTCTAATAAAAAGTAACTTTCTTCCACTCCGTAAATTAATGCTACAACAAAAATTTAAAAGCAATAATTCAAAATGTTTTTACGACACAATTGAATAAATAAAATAACCCACGAATTTCTTAAAAATTTCAAATATTTAATTATTGAAAATTTTAATGCAAACGCAAGACTTAATTTCACTTGAGTTGTAAGTACAACATCACAAATCCTTAAAAGTTACCATAAAAATACAAAAGTTGGTGAACATAGTAACGAAAGTAGTATAACACCATTAACTGTTATATTTTTTTTAGAATGGTAAAGTTAGTTTTTATATACATAAATAATTTGATAAATGTGTTAATCATCGCTTTAAGCTTTTATGTACATCAATAAAATAATTCACGCGAAATCTAATTGACGTTGAGTGTCATAAAAATACTTAAATATAAACTCGGGAATTACGGTCAGGAATTCAATTTTGCTGACGAGATTTTTGGAAATATGTATAAAAAAAATTAATTTGCCCAATCTCACTACTTTGTTCATATTTTTTATCTTTAGGGCTGTTTAACAAAAGTTTAAATTAAAATACCCCTTAAATTATTTGTACAATTAAATGCACAAACTTCTGCTTTTAGATGCAAGAAAAATATGTAAAATTTAATAAATATTGTAAATATATTTTTAAATCTCACCCGGCGTATACTTGGAGCTTATGTGAGTAAAATGAAAATTTAAAAAAACATTTTACGAACTAAAATGAGTAAATCATTTTACTGTTTCAACGTATGCGTGTTTTATGTTTTTGTCAAGATTTATGTCCATTATGTTTTAAAAATAATAAAATGTTCTCAGCAGATAATACAGTGTATATAACTGTAAACTGTACTGCAATACGTACTAATATAATACACAATTAGTTAAAGAAAATGACTATAAACTTATTTCGGTGTTTCTGGCTGAATGACGTAAGTCAAAGCCAAAAAAAAATATTTTGGTGTGAAAAAATTCGCTTACTGATTTATAAACGGGCGTCAGTGATGTTACAATTACTTAACAATATGTAATTAATTTCAATTATTACGACTTTGTATAAATTAAATTTTTTAAAATTAAAATTAGACAATATGCGATTGTAATTACTCGTTCCTGGTTGCTTTGACAATAAAAATTGATTTCATAATTTATAATTTTTATTACACAAAACTCAATGCCTTATTAACCTAATTATTTTTGTACAGCGTGATTCATTAAGAGTGGGCAATATCTGAACTGGAGATACTACACACCAAAATATGGCGATTGAGCTTAACATATCTTATACAAATGTTGCAGGTTTACGAGATACAGTGTATTTAAAGTTGGAATTTTAATTTGAAATTTCTTAATAATTTTGTGATTTCAACCAGCATCGTCTTGAAAATTGGCAACTTTATGTTTTCTGTCATGAAAATTACGAATTTTATGCTGAATTTAGCACTATTCAGTTAGTTACACCCTGTTACTTAGGTAAATTACAACATATCTTTTTTCCCTAATGAGTTATGGCTAAAATGACTAAAAAATCTTAAAGGCAGTTCAATTTTAAATAAAAAGGTACTCCTGTTTATTTTATGTAACTCTATCAGTTTTTGAGTTATTTGCATTTTAAACATTCAATGAATTGTTTATTGTGAAATGAATATATTCCTTTAAATTACGACTATGCGGGGTAACAACAGTAAAGACAACAAATAACAATCAGTACCAGTAATAAAAGAAAAATTTAAAGTTATTGCTCAAAATGCCCGCCTTCCACTTTAATACACTTTGTAAGGCGTCTCCTTAAAGATTTTTGAATATTAAATAACATTTGTCGATTATTTTTAAAAATATTAGCAGCTTCTTGAATTTTATGTCGTAATTCCTTGATGGAATTAATTGTATTCTTGTATACCATGTCCTTCATTTGTGACCATATTGAAAAGTCAGTGGTCTGTTCTCGATTTAATAAAGTATATTTGCTAATTTAACAAGATATTGGTGTAATGAGAAATAAATTTTGAGGTAAATAAAGCTTTATTAATCACAAAACTCTAGTATGTCAAAAATGTCTCACAATTAAACTTCAATAAATAATGTCATAAATGACATGACAGTGACCAAAAATGTACAAGAACCACACTCTTCTCTCCATTAATAATTCATATCGTACTCCCTAAACCTCTCTGGCAAACGACCGACGTTCCCTAGTCGCAAGATTGTTGCTGAGAAGTCGGTGGAGACACGGGAGATGAGTCGGAGGAGATCGGCTCTTTGGATAAAAGACTGTCTTTATCGGCATAATGGTTTGTAATAGTTTCGGCACATTGAATTCCAAATTCTTTGCCCTCAGGAATACACCCTGGTTGGTATTTATCATTTAAAATCTGACGGGAGTCCGATTGGGTGCCGCCTTCGCTATTTGGGGCCAAGTGTCTCAGTGATACAGTTGTTTCCCTTCCATCTTCTAGCATAACTCAAGCTTATAGTGGATTGACATCAGTCAGCTCTACTTTTTTACCAAAGGGTCATACTTACTTGATTGAACGTACTTTTTCATAAGAAATTTGGTAGAAAGAACCAACTAGGAAGACAGTGAACAGCCGTTAGCAGACCTTTGGCTATGCTTGAGCATCCGCTCATGGGGAGTTTCGTTTGTCGCGGTGCATAGGAAAGATCTTATGGAGTGGAATGCGTCTGGAAGTATCACTTCCCAATCAGAAAGTAACAAATTTCTTTGGTTGAGGGCAAGAGAAACCGTTCTCCAAATAGTTCCATTTTCACGCTCTATTTGACCGTTCCCAAGAGGATTGTAAGTAGTAGATATAGATATTGCTATACCTCTTGCGTAAAGGATTTTTTGGAATTCCTTAAATATGAAAGAGGCACCTCTGTTCGTTTGAACGTAGGAAGACAAACCCAATAAAAAAAACAAGATTATGATTTTGGTCGAAATAGTAAATTATGCAACGATCATATAATGATAGATAGCTATTAATACATGAGCACGAGGTAAGGATTCAAGTGTATTTATAGCCATTACTATTTATACTATTTTTTTTATTATTAATGAGTAATAAGATAAAAACAAGAAAGGATTATTTTTCTTTTTTTTTCGCGAAAATTATTAGCTGCAACTTCCAACTGATATCTTTTATTGTAAGAATTCACCCAGTGAATTATGGCATACAAAGATTTATTAATTGATTTCATAAAACGGTTCGATACCGACGACTTATATATTTATCCAACAAAATAACACAAAATTCGCAATCAAAATACTTATGAACCTACATAAATGAAACTCACTTAGTATTAAAAGCTATTATATGCATTATGCCTGGTTGATAATGCAATTTTTTTAAAACATTCGACAGCATATCAAAACCAATTAAGATTTGTCTGCCACTGACATAAAATATTTCTTATCACACCTTTTAGGACAACCTAATAGTCATGTTGCCAAGTGCGCCAATATGCAAATCTCTAGGTTCATTTTAATAACCTTTTTGCACTTGATACTAATGTATACAACAACGTTGGATTTTATCTAAAAAAATGTTAATTTGGAATAATTATTTCAAGAATCATTTTTTCCTAAATAATCTCCTAGACCTAGCCAAATGATAACAGATAGTTCAAAACAGCTGTTACATAACTTTATGGGCAACAGTGCACATCGACCAGTTCGTCAGATTCGCTCGTAGTAAAATTTAGTTTTGACCATAATTACTCATTTGCACGGTTTCAATATTGCAATATTCAATAAAATGCACGGTGGCTCCTCTATCGGAATCGTTTTACAAGCCGTATTAGACGCCAACCTTAATCATTAACTGATTCCATACACAATAACATCTTAAATTAATTTATGATTTATAATTCCTTTTTTAATAACATAGATAGAAGTAAGTCAATAATGACAAAAATATGTGGACTCTTACCTTTGCCATTATTAAAAGTCGTTCTTGCGTAAAAGCGATAGATTTTATCGAAATAATCAGCTTGAATGGTTACCAAACTGTGCAGATTTTACGCTGAAGTTTCAAAGATATTTTGTGTTAGATGGCTGATAATAAAACTAGTGATCCAGTGCGAAAACCATTTTCTTAATGACTTTCCATTTACTTTGCAATATATGTAACCTTTTTTAAAAATCCTATTATCAACATTTTTTGTACTAAAAGAGAACGAAGATTTATAAAAGAAGAAAAGGACCCTCTTTGGACACTATAAAAACTTATCTTAAAATTTTTCAAGATTTTCTGTATTAATGCCATTTATTCTTTACAAGGTAGCCCCTTTAACGGTTTTATTTCGTCATATACTTTAAATAAAATTGAATTAATAGGATAAACTTAATTAATTGGTTTGATAACTATAAATAAAAACAAATTAATGTTGCGGGGAAATTGAAATATTTCGACTAATTTTGATTACTGAATGTACGTATGTATTTTTAATAACTTTAAGTAATATCTAATGAGCAAATAAACTAATGTATCTTGCGCATTAACTTTACCATATAAATTCTAATTACGAAATAAAAAATAGGTCATTAAAGGGAACATTTCGTAATAGATTTGGCTGCGAGATTACTACGTTCATCTAATTTTTAATCAAAATCTAATTTTTACGTATATTTATGGGGGAATATATTTTGGCCACTGGTATTTTTGATTAAAATAATAATGATTGATTTTTCGGAAAAAAAATTCATTCACTTGTTTTTTAAATAATATATAATCCACAGCAGTGTATGCAAAAAAATTAAAAATTTATGGTTGCTTTAGCGCACAAAAAACGTTGGCCTGAGTATAAGTCATCAAAAAACAAAATTCATGACTAATTTGGTACTTGGTGGGGAATTATATCTCTAAATGACAAAATCATTGAAGTGATTGATAAATACAAATATCTAGGTCATGAAATAAGTCGAGACAATCAAACGTAGGAACTACAAAGAAGAATCTCTCTAGGGTGGGTTACATACGGTAGACTAAGGGATGTCTTTAAAAGCAGCATACCAATAAGCCTAAAATCAAAAGTCTTCAATCAATGCGTATTACCAGTAATGACCTACGGTGCCGAAACGCTTACACTGACAAGAAACACCGTACATAGATTGGAGGTTGCTCAAAGAAAAATGGAGAGAGCTATGCTTAGAATTCGAACCCAAGATCGCGTAAGAAATACGTACATCCGGCAAATAACAAAGGTCCAAGACATAATACAGATAATCACAACACTAAAATGAAAATGGGCAGGACATGTTGCAAGATTCAAAGACGACAGATGGTCTCTAAGAATAATAAATTGGAGACCCCGTGCAGACAAAAGAAGCAGAGGAAGACCGCCAACACGTTGGAGCGACGATATAAAAAAAATCGACGGACATTGGATTAGAACAGCTCAAGATAGAGCCCAGTGGAGCAGTTTAATGGAGGCCTATGTTCAGCAGTGGACTCAACACCAGGCTGGGAGATAATAGCGCACAAGGCCACAGCCTCTTCGCAGCCAGGTGTAAACAGGTATTACTTTGTTACATTTATATGTTCATGACGTATATTCATTATTTAGATATTAAATTAAAACTAATTTTTTTCTGTGTTTGATAGAATACCTCTGCCTATGTAAAAGTGGCCGCAAATAGGGGTTGCTAGCTCGTCAGACGAGGATAGCGATTACCAGCTGTACGAGTTTTTAAAGCCAGTGCGCATGCGTCGAAAGCTAGTGTATTGGATTGTATTTAGGTTTAGCGCGAAAAATGATGATGGTTTTCTAAAACCAACATGGTGTGCTATGTAAATTCATGAACAAATGTTCTGATAATAAAAAACAAATGATTAAATTTTTTTTCAGAAAAATCAATTAATATTATTTTAATCAAAAATACTAGCTGCGACATTTTTATAGGCAACTTGGCAAAAATATATTCCCCCATTCACAAACATAATATGTAAAAATTAGATTATGATTAACAACTAGATAAACGTAGGAATTTCGCTGCCGGATCTCGTACTATAGTTTTTTAAGTGATTACCTCCTATTGCTTTTTTTATTTAGCTCTTATTTTAGTAGTACTTGCATTAACATTAATACCATTCCTAAACAAGTTTTATCATGCCAATCACATTACACTTAAAACGCTGCAAAAAACTTGAGAAATTTATACGTAGATATGATCAAGACCGAGAACAGGAAATGACACTTTCAGTGATATACGGAATAATATTGCTGGAGAACACATTATTATCGACATTATACATAAAATTTTATTGTATTTATGATTTTAGATAAATCCTTTCTATATAAGGGTATGTGAAATAATATTGCTTAATTTTATAGCCAATCGCTCTTTAACCGTGAGCAACATCAACTTTTTTCGCACCCTGTGGCATTTGCACGATTTTTTGGCCTTTTTTTAATATTATTTAAAAGACAAAAAGTGTGTCAAGACTAAAAATAATTTTTTTTAACACTTCGCAATATTTTAAAATAATAAGTGTGTTAGACACTTTATTCCATTAAAATAACTAGACTTTAAGAGATTAACGTAGTATCAATGTTTTTTTTTATTTGTTGAACACACAACAGAAAAATTACTCTTTAATTAAAACTTAATTCCAAAATTTATCTAGATATACCTAATAAATATTTTTGAAGTGAAAACCACCTTAGGTGCACTAGGCAATTTTTCGGTAGGGGAAAAACTTTGGTTTCGTGTCAATTGACGTCAGCGACAGATTGGTGACGTCATGGTTTCTTCTTCTTCTACATGTCAGTCAAAAAGAGACCTTGAGCTGACAGCCCACTTTTATTACGTTATTTATTGTTCAATTATTTTAATGTACAAATTATGAAATTTTATTTGAATTGAAATCTTTTTTATGCAACTTTTGGGACATTAATGACGTTAATGTCAACGACAGATGGGAGTTTTTGATGTAGAAGGTGCCAGCGACTGTCAGCAGTGGTCAAAATATGGACGGTAAAGGTATGGCAAACAATTTCTGTATTAAAAAATGTCCCTGAAGGTAAATTGAATTAAGATGGCGTTACTGTAGCAGAGTACCATTTTCAAAAAGAGCGCCAAAAGAGGATGTCATGCATTTTTTATTTTCGTTTTACTTTTACGTTCACTTGAGCAGCTTTTTACTGCATACTTGTTTTATTTAAAAATTATTGCTCATTTAACTCATTTAACCAAAAATGTAACCGCCAAGGCTTTGTAATGGACTGTAGTAGAAATATTATGCAATTAGCTAATTGTCGTAAGATTACAAACGGTTTTAATTCTAAAGCGGCTTACCTTTGGAAGATGCTCTTGACAGCTCCAACGATCGATCGTTTTTGAATTTAGTCCTGCCGTTCGTTAAACGAAATTATAAAGCCGATGCAATGTTCATATATTTGCGAATACACTTTAAAACAATAGACACAATGTCGCGGTTTAACTAATACTTCTAAAGCGGTTTTACCTAACATGAAAACGAGAAAATGAGAATGCAAAAAAACGTAAATGTAAAGTAATTGAATTGGGTGAATTGTTTCTCCAACGAAAGCGGTATTAACTCACAACTAAAACAGCTAAGTTCAGATCTAACCTCACGTGTTCCGGCTACTTTATGCACTACATTTTGGTGGACATATTTCAATAAAATTCCCTTGTTCTCCTTATCTCTACGATCCATAGGTCAAAATAAAATTAAAAAAACGGTGACGTCTTAACTTCCTCTTCTATATTTCTGTTAAAAAGTAGAACTGCCAGCCCACTTTTATTAGGTTATTTATTATTCAATGATTTTAATTCAAAATTATAAAAAAATTTATTTTTATTACTATGTACCCACAATTAATTTAAAAATTCAAATAAACCACTGTTATTTCATTGTTTTAAGCTTTTACTTTTGTCAGCGGCCACAATGACCGTCAATTTTGTATTCGTCCAACTTTACAGATTTGAATAAAACGCATGATCTCTTTTAAACACATTCGAAATGTTTTTGAATTTAGTAAAGATCTTTTTTTTTTAATTTTTTTATGTTTATGTTTTTGGGAATAGTTGGTGGTACATGTACTATCCAGGCCACAAAGTAAATATCCCAGCATTTTCGTGACCAACTCACTGGGTTACTGAGAGACCAACATTTGTCAGGGATGAAAAGATGCTGGGGGTGGCAGTCTCTCTGCCTCCGGTGCGTTTACTATTCGGTTCAGTCTCTGTCGGGTATCACAAGGGGTTGGAGCGTTACTCGCTCTGCTTTCAAATACCACGTTCTTTTACAGCCAAAAATATTCACAGAACTATGTCTGCGCTCTTTACAATTTCAACAATATTTTAGTAAATTAAAAAAATCATTGCAGCTTTTTATATTTTATAATTTTTAAAATGGATTTTCTTGTAATAGTTTATGGTTGCCTTTTTTTGGTCGGGGTCATTGGCAATGGAACGTTAGCGGTTACTCTGTGGTGGGGACGTGGTTCAAAAAGTCCATTATTGTTGGGGTTGATCATCGCTGATTTTTTCGTATGTTGTCTGAGTGGGCCCATCACAGCAACTATGTACACTCTACCACCTGACTCACCGGTCTGGCTAGTCGTTGCTCAATTTGTGCAGGTAATGAATTTACATTAAATAATTTGTCACTTAAAAATTTTTTTGGTGATTTAACTATTTATTGTCACACAATTTTTTTGTTATGGAAACAAGTTTAAAAACATATTTATATATAAAAAGAATTTTTACTAATTTTAATGTGACGAAAATATATTAAAAAAATAAAACATTTTACACTATTACACTGTTAATAAAAATAAACAGTTATGTTTTATGAAAAATTAAACTTAATTATAAGATAAACCGTATTTCGAAATTATTTTCAAAACTTTTGATCTTTGGAGTGTTTGTACAAAATGTATAAACTTATTCTACTTTAATATTTAATTAGTTTTGGGACTTGGGATTTTTATTTTATGTAGTTGTTCTTATTTCTTTGAATACTGAGAGAAAAGCGTTATAATTGATGACAAAAATGATTATAATTTTCACAGTGCCTTATTAAAAGAATTGGGACGTGATTAGTTACTTTTATCTGAATTTTCTCGAACTTTTTAAGTTTTTTAATCCGATGAGCATCCTTTTAATAAAAAGAAACGAAATAAATTAATAAAATTAGTATAAATGTACAAGCTGTTCGACAGTAATATTTTTTATTAAAAAAAAAAATAATTCCAGAATGTTGTGCAACTTTGTGCGACTAATAATTATTTCTTGAATAACATTTCATCACAATATGACGCATCCAGGAAAAATATTTTAAAAAAATTTAGCAAAAAAAATTCTTTGGTTAATGCAATCGAAAAAATATTATTTATTTTATTACCAAAATTTAAAAAAAAAGTGGTTACAATTCATTTGAAACATTTTCTTTGTTTTGGAAACATTAAAAATATTTTAAATATTCAAACGTTTTACTTTAATATTTCAAAAAAAAAACAATGTTTATTATATATTTTTTTAAATTTATATATCTAAACAATGCAACTTTGTGCGACTAATACTTATTTCTTGAATAACATTTCATCATAATTGCTTATATGACGCATACAGGAGAAATATTTTGAAAAAATTAGCAAACGAAATTCTTTGGTTAATGCAAACGAAAAAATATTATTTATTTTATTACCAAAATTTAAAAAAAAAGTGGTCAAAAACAAAATTAAAAACAAATTTATTTAAAACATTTTCTTTGTTATGGAAACATTAAAAATATTTTCAATATTCAAACGTTTTACTTTAATATTTCAAAAAAAAACAATGTTAATTATATTTTTTTTATATTTATATATCTAAACAATGCAACTTTGTGCGACTAATACTTATTTCTTGAATAACATTTCATCATAATTGCTTATATGACGCATACAGGAGAAATATTTTAAAAAAATTTGGCAAACGAAATTCTTTGGTTAATGCAAACAAAAAAATATTATTTATTTAATTACCAAAATTTAAAAAAAAAAGTGGTCACAAATAAAATTAAAAACAAATTTATTTAAAATATTTTCTTTGTTTTGGAAACAATAAAAATATTTTAAATATTCAAACGTTTTACTTTATTATATTTCAAATAGAAACAATATTTATTATATATTTATATATCTAATCAATGCAACTTTGTGCGACTAATACTTATTTCTTGAAAACATTATCATAATTGCTTGTATGACGCACCCGGGAAAAATATTTTAAAAAAATTTAGCAAACGAAATTCTTTGGTTAATACAAACGAAAAAATATTATTTATTTTATTACCAAAATTTAAAAAAAAAAGTGGTCACAAACAAAATTAAAAACAAATTTATTTAAAACATTTTCTTTGTTTTGGAAACAATAAAAATATTTTAAATATTCAAACGTTTTACTTTAATATTTAAAAAAAAAACAATATTTATTATATATTTTTTAAATATTTATATATCTAAACAATGCAACTTTGTGCGACTAATACTTATTTCTTGAATAACATTTTATCATAATTGCTTGTATGACGCATCCAGGAAAAATATTTTAAAAAAATTTAGCAAAAGAAATTCTTAGGTTAATGCAAACGAAAAAATATTATTTATTTTATTACCAAAATTTAAAAAAATAAAAGAGGTCACAAACAAAATTAAAAACAAATTCATTTAAAAAAATTTCTTTGTTTTGGAAACATTAAAAATATTTTAAATATTTATACGTTTTACTTAAATATTTCAAATAAAACAATAAAAAAATATTTTTCGATATAATAAAACAACGAAACAGTAAAATTATATTTCATATCGACGGAAAAACCCTTGAAAGAAATATTTTATTATCTCTGAAACAGCGGCTTTCAAAACCATGTCCAGATCAATTATATTTTCACTACATATACTTTCATATATATTTATTTATATTATATAATTTAGACATCGAGTGATTAAATGAAACGCAAAATTATAATTTGGCAAATTGATTACACTTGTTACGTCAACTACCTGTATATTATAAATTGGCATAGGTGTACAGCCACAAGCAACATTCTTATCAAATGGGACAGTTTTAGCCAAAACTGCCGTTACACTGAAATCTCGGGACCATTATTCATTCAAAACAAACGTTTCCTACGGAATTTATAAAATAATTGGAACTTTCTTTTATTGAGAAACCTTGAATGCGGATCGTTATTTGTTCTTTTTAAACGATAAAATAAGTAATTTTCTTGACAACGTTTCCCTAATTGAACGTCAGCAGGTATGGTTTTAACAGTATGGTGCCCCATGTCATAGCAGATGTACGTCAATACTTTGAAATTTTTTTAATAAAAGAGTTATTTATCGTTATTCGGAAATTCCCTGGCCTCCGCGGTCTTCAGAATTAACCCTACTCGATTTTTTCTTGTTACTTTAACGAATAATAAATTGTATAATTTATTATGTTATAATAAATACTAATGAAAAATACTTATTTTCAATTTACTACATATCCACATATCCTCCATTTCTGTTCATATATGTAACAGTTCCATTTACAAATTCCTTTAAGACATTCCCAATGATACAGGGCGTAATACTACGAACCGCGTCTTTAAATACTTTCTCCAAATGCTCAATGTCCTTAAGGAGCTTTTGAAGATAAACCTTTTGCTTTAAATCATAGATAAAAATTACAAATTAGTGATTAAGCTTTTAAAAGGTCATCAAAGTTCAATAAAAATTAAGATAGTAGTAAATTTTTAAATAAAGGTTTATTAAGATATATTTTATCAAATTCTTAAATTATTAAATGTAATGTCTTAAACTTTCAATATTACCACGGAGAAAATGTAAAAAAACATTTTTATTGTAAATAAACAATATTGAATATTTAAAAATTATTTTTAATCCTTAACATCTTTTCTTAATAAAAATTTTCGATATGGTAAAAAATGAACGTACTTAACTGTTAATCAAAAATCGTTTTTGTGAAAAACCACCTTGTACTAATACAATTTAATATCTGATGGTTGAATTTTAGGTCTTAGAACAAGCAGAACCTTTTATAAAGAATAATTTTTTTTGATAAAACTAATAATAAAAAAGTTTTCCATATGTAGCCAACTTACGTAGACACACTGCATATATATATATATATATATATATATATATATATATATATATATATATATATATATATATATATATATTCTATCGTACTTTTAATAAATACCTTCCTTGTCGCAATTAGGTTTCGTGTTCTTTATAAAGTTCTTGATCTTCTATCAGACTTTTATATACTTGTTTTGTATTCAAAACACCTAACTTTTGCTAATTTGGTCACTGACAGTATCTTAAATGTAAAAACATTTAGGAAATGTACACCCATACCAGATAGTTTGATCAATTTGTTAAATATTTTCTTTTCAAAATAAATATCTTGAAGCTGTAGGGTGTGTATGTATCTTGCGAGCATGTTGGTCTTACTTTTCCTAAATAAAAACAGTAAATTCTTACGCTTGGATTTTATATAAGAAAATGGGATAACGACAGTATTTGTTACACAATAGATTTGTTACAAAATAAAAGCAAGCTCTAGGCTACAGTTAGCCAAGTGAAATGCGATCAACTAGCATTATACTTGTACGGTTTATTTGATTTGGGTGAGTGAGTCCTCGTGTTATATACACAATTCAGGTAATGTAATGTAACTCAAGACCTACCAAAATTTTTTTATCTTACTCTTATGCTTTTCAAATAAAATTTAAAAGTTTTTTTTTAAGTTTGTAGAAGACTATATTGCTTTTAATTTTTGTCTATACAAACACGGCAAGGAATATACAAGGAAAATCACTTGTTTGTTGTAGGTTCTAATGTTGAACTAGTTCAGAATAAATTTGTACGCTGTAATTAAGATCTAGTTTCAATAGGATTTTTGATATTTATACAAATAAATTTGGAGATTGGGGTTTCACCTTATGGACCCCATTATTAAGGCAAAATCAAGAACAAATGTGTTTCATACCATGTTATAATTTTTTTTTTTTGTTGATGATTTAAAGGTTATTCATTTAAACATTTACAACGGTTATATTTTCTGTAGAAAAAAAAAATGAAAACTGTTTAGAACAGAGGGGTGGAACTAAATTGCAAAGAAAAAACTTAACCCTTAACAATTCCATTCGCCCTACCTACACCAACTTACTAAGAACTCCTTATTTGTTATACATTATTAAGAAGCTGTCAAAAAATGCTCCACAGTTATATAGACGACAAGCAAGGACAGCTAGTCAAGTGAAGTAGAGTGAGTCTTAGCTACATTGCCTAAATTAAGATTTTATAGACAACTAACTTTTACCAATATAGTATCCCACTACAACTGAGTAGTGAAAAATTGCAGTAAAACATTGCCATGCTTCTTCTTATGGTGCGTCTCCAATCGAAGGTTTACTATCACCACAGCTATCTGGACCTTATTGGCTGCAGTTCGGAATAGTTGAACATTGCTAAAATTTAACCAGTCCCTTAGGTTTTTAAGCCAGTACATACGGCGTCTACCAATATTTCTTCTTCCACTAATATTTCCTTGAACTATTATCTGGAGAAATGTTTATTTAAGCCCTCTAATTATATTACCTAGTTATTAAAGCTTTCTCTTTTTTATAATGGTAACGATTTCGTATTCTTTTTGCATCCGTTGCATTAATGATCTTATCGCTTCAGGGGATACGCCACATTCTACGGTAGCACCACATTTCGAAAGCTTGTAGTTTGTCCGTGTAATTCTTCTGCAGAGTCCAAGTTTCGACTCCATATAAAAGCTCGGCGAATACGTAACAACGCAGCATTCTTATCTTAAACCCCATCCCAATAAATAACTTTTATATTTTTACCAATGTTGATTTGGCTACCTTTATTCTCGTTCCTATTTTTTTTGTTTGGTCAACCGATTGTTCTATCCAGGTTCCTAGATATTTGTATGTCTGCAAATTTTCTATTGCGGTGTTCGCTACTGTCACGTTTACAAAGTTTTGATTTTGTGGGAACTTTGTAACCACCATCAGCTTGGTTTTCTTAAAATGTTTTTTTAGACCATATTGTTTACATCGATCATTTAATTTGTCTAGAAGGTGTGTCTTTAAGATTGCTCGTTAACAAGACGGTGTCATCGGTGCCATGCTGTACTTTAGTTTTGTTAATTATTGGTCCAACTGTGTGAATAGGAAATATATCAGTAAATAGTATTTTTATTAATGGTTTACAAAAAAGGAATTGATCATAAATTTTTGTAAATAGAGTAGATATGAGTTGATGGTGAGAAGTTTCCTCTTAAATAATTTTGGTTCCCATTTTTTACCACAAAAATGCTTCGTTGTTTTGTGACAGTTATACTTTTTAATTAGCGGTTGTTGTTAGTTACAATCGGTAAGTTATTTTTATTGTAAAGCTTTCCCAAAGAAAAGTTATATTCTACACTATTCTTAGTCTATATTCTGAATAGTTCCTTTGGGTTATATTGATTTTTATTTTCTTGGTAATTTTTTTTTGTAATTTGGCATTAGCTGTGAGTTTTTAGTTTAAATTTTTGTTGTTGTTTCTTATTATAGGGAAAATAATTTAAAGTTTGGGCAGTTAATGTAGAGATTTGCATTTGGTATTTTTGTTAGTTTTCTTTTTTTAATTGTTTTTAGTGACTGACTAAAAAAATAATAAGGACTTAAACAGGATAAAATAACATGGTCTTTGAGTGTACCGATTTAGTACCAGTTACCAGTTAGATGGATACTACTATCAGCAAATTTTGCTGATTTTGTCAGTGCAGATTTCAATTTTGGTGAATTAGCGGATCTTTACTCACAGGACTCTCCAGAAGGAAGCAGTTTCAGGAGTTTGAGTTTGTTATTATAATTTCTTATTTCTTTGTTTTTTTCCTATTCTGTAGGTACATTGTAAATTTGTTAACAGTTTTTATTTATTTTTTTAATAACCTTGTTAATTTGTTTTTGCAGCTAATTAATTATTTCCAAACATAAAAAAGGTGATAGGCACCTAGCAACATTGAAGCCGGTTGAACACGTTGCTCGTTCAGGAGTTGTAACCTAACTTACCTGACATTGGGCGTCAAATTTGTGTTACTGTTCAAAAAACTAATAACTCTTACTTGGGGTTTTGTGAATTCTTGATTACTCGATTGAATTAATTTTTAGGGAATGGAGAGATCAGTTTACGGACCTATCCACTTTTTTTTATTTAACCAAACTTACTGAAATAAAAAAAACTTAACCACATTAGGGCGCCAAGTAATTTTTATGAAAATCACTAAAAGTAAATCAAACCGTAAAACAATTCAAATTCAAAATTCAACCGTACCATAAAAAAATACCAAGAGCAACAAAAAACACCCTAACCTAACCACAACAAAACTAATATATTATAACCTAGACATTATTATTACCCGCCATAAATTCCGCGCGAAGCAGAAGGGTGTTCGGCAATTGTCGTGTGTTGATTTAATTCCTATTTTGCCTCTCAATGTCCCTTTCAATAGTAAATCTATTTTATTTTTGGACAAGTTATCATTATTAATTTCGTAATACTTTTTTAGCAAACGTACGTGATACCATTGCAGTTACCATAAGAAAAAAATGATAAAAATTATTTAAACATTAATTGATCTATAGCAGCTTTGATGTATCTAAATACATATCCTGTTAAAAAGTTCACTGCTAGTCTTTGAGTTAAAAAAACTAATCATACTAGAGATATTGTAATATTTATAAGAAATAATTAAATATATAAAAATGTGTGTACGCCTATAATAACCTCTTTTTTGCAAACATAAGATTTAAATGGGTTTTGTTTTATTGTTAGATAAGTTTTTACTAAAATTATAAAAAAATACTAGTTTCGCTTCCAAATAGGCAAAATTTAAATAAAAAAATATTAATTAATTCAAGCATTGATATTTGATGATGCGCTATTTATTTAATCACTAATCACAAGTCATATGGACTGATTATTAGTTGGGGGAATAAAATTTACCTTATAAGAAACTAAAGGTGACCGGTGCGAATACTTCGCACTAATAGCGGTCAGTTACATAATATATAAATGTAAATATTTATTAATTTTAAATATTTTAATTTACAAAATAGTAACGAAATCAGTCTTATATTAACATTATTATCCTAGATGGTACCCGCTACTTAGTCTGCATAAAATTAGTACTTTGTGTAGCTCATTTTCTTCTCCAACGAATTCGTCCATCTATCTTTATACCAAAATTTAATACTCATTCGTGTGCATACATAACTCCATAACTCGTGCTACGCACTCGTTTATAACTTACACATTTATATATTTGATAATGATGCGTTTATTCCATTTATATAGTAAATAACTAAAAGACACTTGACACTGACATTGCTTTCGAGCCTGTTGGCCCATTGTATCTTGCCTATGTTTTGTATCATTGTACCCAATCCAGTACTTTCGTACCTTGTACAAGCTTGTACAAGTTCTGTACTGGGTGGGAGCAATATAGTTCTGGGTCGCCGGATAGCTGCCCAAAATTTTTCTGTCTTTTGCGGTCCAGTGCCCCACAGCAGCACAGTATGTGTTTTCCGGATCTTTGCCGCACAATCTGCAGATCCGGTCTCCATTATACAGTCCCATTTTGTTAAGGTGCTTCTTTACTGGTGCGTGAGCGGTCAAGAGCCCCGTAATAATTCTTAGCTGATTCCTGTTCATTGCTAACAATTCTGCCATCCTTTTGTGACACGGTCCTTTGATGTATTTTTTTCCGTGTTTGTTTTCTGGTCTACTTTCCCAGTAATTTTTGTGTTTTTCCCAAATCCAGTCTTTTACAGACACTTTTACTGTACGCTTCGGTACCCCTAGCATCTGCCCTTGGGTTGGGGAAGTTTCCTAATCTTTTCTTGCAAGCTCGTCTGCAATTCCCTGGTGTTCTGGAACCTATATCAGTTTGACGCGATTACGGTCTGCCAGTGATCTAAGTTCTTTTTTGCAGTCTTATACCAGCTTGGACGTCACTTCCTTGCTGTACAAGGCCTTAAGTGCCGCTTGACAAGATCTTGATATGCGCGCCTTCAATATTCCTCCTATTGTTCTCCTTCGCGCATTGAAGGATGGCGTACACCTCTGCCTGAAATACGGAGGTGTGGGTTCCCAACAAGTAGTTGATGCCAGTGTTTGGGCTCCTGGAGAACACTCCTACGCACGCCCCATTCCTAGTCTTGGATCTATCTGTATACCAGATTTTTCCCTGTAGAATTTTCTTGAGCTGGGAGTCGTCCCACTCAGTTTTGTCTGGTATCAGCACCTTGAATTGGTTATTGAAACAGTACCGTTTCGAAATGTGGTCCGTCCTTATTTCCAACGCGTTCTCGATTACAATTCTGACGATACTCATGTGTCCTGTACCAACGTTTAGGTTGTTATGTGTATCCTGCAGTCTGGATGTACGAGCCTCGCCTCACCCTGTACCACTAGAGAGCAATCCCAGGAGAGCTTCCATGGCTGCAGTTAGTGTTGATTTGAATGCCTCTGTGATACCCATACAGGCCAGTCTTTGCACCCTACCCAATCTTGTAATGGCCCCTCCTTGTTGTGTTTTGGGCCACCATATCAAAAATGCATATGTTATGGACTACCATGTTGTATAGCCAGTACAGCATAAGTGGTTTAAGCCGTCTTTTTTTTTTAAAGAGCGTCTGGCAGTCACTAATGAGGTCACCGCTTTTTTGATTGTTTTTTTTTAAATTCTGGTTCTAGGTCAACTTAGATTCAAGAGTTACTTTAGGATATTTGACTTCTCCCTTTATCTGTATGTTCTCCTCTCGAAGTCGTATAGGTCCTAGTCCCTCTATTTTTCTTCTTCGGGTAAATGCTACTAGGGTTGCCTTGTTAGGATTGACGTTCAGTCCCTGCAAGTTCATGCATCTTGTTACCAGGTAAAGAGCCTGCTGCATACGATCTCTAACCGTTGTGTTGTATTTTACCTGTGCTAGGACTACAATGTCGTCAGCATAGCTAAGGGCTTGATGGCCTGCATCTATCAGTGTCCCCAGCAGCGAGTCCGCGATAAGAATCCATAGAAGCGGTGATAATACTCTGCCCTGAGGACATCCTCTTGTCGCCCTGGCTACTATACAGTGATGTTTATTAATCGGTTCCTTAGCATTAAGTCTATCCAGGCCACACATGATTTCTCGACGTCTTGGTACCTAAGAGCTCTGATAATAAAGTTTATAGAGGTGTTGTCAAAGGCCCATTCTATGTCTAGAAAGGCCGTTAAGAGTACCTCTTTATTTTCCAGCGTGTTCTCCACCCTCTTTACTAGTTGGTGTAGTGCTGTCTCCGTTGAACACCCAGTCCTGTAGGCATATTGTTCTCGGTGTAGTGGTCTCTCCACCAATAATCCGTCCCTAATATATCTGTCCACTAGCTCCTCCAAGATCTGAAGTACAACTGACATAAGACTTATTGGTCTTAGGGACTTTGCCGATTCCTGTCCTATCTTTTCAGATTTCGGTATAAATATGACCCTAACTTGCCTCCATGGTTTTGGTATGTGCCCGAGTGCCAGACTGCCTCTGAGTATATTACAGAGTCTGTTTTGCAGTGCCTCGGCTCCCTTTTGCAGCATAGCAAGGTTAATCCCGTCCATTCCCGGTGATTTGTATGGTTCAAATGTGCCTATTGCCCATTGAATTTTGTTATAAGTCACGATCTTTTTTGCTATATCCCATCCTAATCTAGAGCCAGTTAGAAATTTATGTAGTTAATTTGATTTTAACTAATGTCATTTTGATTCTGATTGCTGCCAACATCCATACATTTTTTTTTTTATGAAAATAGTCGCAAAAAGGGTAGACCTATCGTGTAGGCCGCAGACGGCCCGGACTGCGACTATTAGAAGGGGAAGGAATTATAGAAAGGAAATGATTGTGGACACGCTTTTTAAAAAGTTGCAGGTCATAGTTCTCTGGAAAAACTGATTTTGGAAGCTTAATCCATTCCGTAGCAGCCCTGTAAAAGAAGAAATCTTGATGAAGATTGGTCCTTGTAGTGTCAATCTTGAGAGTAAATGGGTGAGACTGATCAGCGTGCCGAGTTCTTCGGCCGAATGTGGCCAATGGTGGTACAAGAGTTTTTATTTCTCTGGAGCATCTGCCATGGAAATATCTGTAGAGCAATGACTGGTCTGCAACTCTTCTTCTATGTTCTAGAGGGTGAAGGGTATCTGTGAGAGTTAAGCTGTTTATCAAGTGAATGGCTCTTTTCTGAATGGAATCTAGAAGACGAAGAGAATGCCTTGGTGCTGAACCCCAAATGTGCGAGCAATACTCCAGTAGAGGTCGGATTTGAGCCTTGTACGTCGTCAACAGTTGATCAGAAGTAAAAAACTTTCTGGCTTTCCACAGAAAACCTAGCCTCTGGCTTGCCGACTTTGCAATGTTAGCAACATGGTTATGCCAAGACATATTATTGGACACCGTGACTCTCAAAATCGAGATCGAGGGACTTAGTTCAAGGGTATTTCCGGACATTGTGATGGGATGATTTGAGGAATTCACTTTCTTGGAAAACGTGGCACTTTGTGTTTTTTGGGCGTTGAACTGAACAAGATTGTTGGTTCCCCACTCGACGATTGCTTTAAGATCTCTATTGATGGAATCAACCTGTTCCTACCTGAGTCTATTTGTATCATTCACCGAAAGTGATCGATAGGATGTGAAAGTTGAGAGAAGTGTGCTATCGTCTGCGAAACTGTAAATGGGGTTCGTAGTGGTTTTCAAGAGGTCGTTGATGTGTAAATGAAATAAGGTGGGGGACAGGATGGAACCCTGGGGGACTCCGGCATTGGTTTTAAACGCATCAGAAGAAATACCGTCAACTGCCACATGTAAGGAGCGATCTTGCATTAAGCTCAAGAGCCATTGGCGCAGTTTGGTTGGGAGACCGTAGGCAGATAATTAACATAACAATGCCTGGTGCCAAACACGGTCAAAGGCTTTAGATATATCCAAGGCTATTGCACGGGATTCACCCTCTTTTCAATAATGTTTATCCAGAGCTGAGTGACATAAGCCAGCAAATCTCCAGTAGACCGAAGTTGTCGAAATCCATATTGTCTGTCATGGATTATCTCAAATTTCTCCAGATATTTGATGAGTTCTGTGTTAATCGCTTTTTCCATAACTTTGGATATGACTGAGAGCAATGCAATAGGGCGATAATTTGCAGGAATAGTCTTCTTTCCTTTTTTCGGAATTGGTTGGACTTTACCGTTTTTTCACATACATACTCAAAAACTTTCGCGTTTATAATAGTAGTAGGTTCATACAATATCTTTATAGATTATACCCTAAGTGTTATTCTGATGTATAAGCTACAATATTGTAAAGTTTTATTAAAATCCATTCAGTAGGTTTTACGTCAAAGAGTAACAAACATCCATACATACATACTCACTCACAAACTTTCGCGTTTATAATAGTAGTAGGACTAAACTCAAGCTAACACTGTTGAGCAAGTAGAATTCTTATTACTATTATTACTATACAAACTAGCTTAAATCGTTTTAATGCCATATATGCATTCTGATGTATAAGCTACAATATTGTAAAGTTTTATTAAAATCCATTCAGTAGGTTTTACGTCAAAGAGTAACAAACATCCATACATACATACTCACTCACAAACTTTCGCGTTTATAATAGTAGTAGGACTAAACTCAAGCTAACACTGTTGAGCAAGTAGAATTCTTATTACTATTATTACTATACAAACTAGCTTAAATCGTTTTAATGCCATATATGCATTAATTTAGGAGAATAAAGCTGTAGTCGTTAATGGTAAATCATAGTGTTTAACACTTAATTAAATTTTAAGAACAAATATATTGGCGCAAAGAACTGAGCTCCGTTTTAGCATAGCGACAGACGTTTGAGTTGAGTCTTAAGACCATGAAATTGACTAAATGACATTGAAGTATAGGCTTTTAAGGTGGGAAATGTTTTGGTATGTAATTAAAAATATTTTTGAAGGCTTAACGAAATTTGTGAGTAAACAATAAGAGATTTACAGAAGATATCAACGGCAACGTGGTTAAAAATTATAACTAACCTGATCTAAATTTAGAGCGCACAGCAGCCAAAGTTAAATCGAGTTCATGTCTTTCTGTTGACTCTTTCTCCTTATTTAAATATTGCATTGCAAATAAACATATTATTTTTAAAGGAAGGGGTACTAACAAATTATTAACCAATTGTTTTAAAGTTTGGCAATCTAAAATCATTTATGTTTATACCTTTTGAGAGATATTTTTAAAATAGTTATTTGTGTAGTGCAAAAAGTGTATATTTGCATGAAGTTTGTAGCTCTCCAATATATTATATGCTTTTTGCACACATTTTTTCTACGATGGAATTAAATTTATTTTTATTTCAAATTTTAATGAAGAGTATTTTACAATACATGAAATACTATTAATTCTCTAATAGTTCTAACAATAAAATATCGTAGTTAAAGTAATTTACTATGGTTACTGATGGATAAACTTCATTTTCGGTATTTTTTTAAATTTTGTTTATGTTTTTGCTTGTGGATGTCTCAGATTCTTCACTTAAAACTCTTTTTTTGATTATTGTGAAGTTTCCGATACTGATACTTGATTCGTTTACCTTCCAGAATTTGAGCCGCTATTTTAGTTTTTCTGAAAACTGACTTTTCAATGTAGCTCTCAGCTACACTTGAAGCTTCCATTCTCCATGGAATTTTAGTTTTATCATGTCTGCCTCCGATTTCATAAGCAATGTTGCAGAAGATCCTGTGTATTGCATTGGATTTTCAATATTTAATTATTTTGCAATATAACTTGAAATGTTATTAAAAGTATGTATACCAACAGGTATATATACCAACTAAACATTTTCCTTTATAATATCTTATAAAAATTAAGCGTGATTGGTAGATTGGGGACAAAGTGATACATATTTGCGATACATTTCAACAAAATTGAGATATCTAATTTTACCACTTATTACAAATGGTCAATGTTTGTTTGTCTTACTATCAGAAATTTTCACAGCTATGATTGAAATATATGTCATTATTATCACTTAATGCCAATTTCTGTAACTCGTCCCTGCGGCATGTTCCTGCTATGCCAAATAATGCAACTATCTTTAATAAAACACAGCTAAGTATAAAGTTAAAAATTCAAATTACTGCTGGGTAGTTTTTTTTAATTTATTGGGACAGTATTCCACCGACATCTTTTTCAAAAAAAATGATTTGGTAAAGTACCGATTTTCCACAGGTTTATTAATTAAAAGTGTAGTCTTTAACATTGAATACAGGTTTTAGTATCTCTGATTTATTTAAATGCGCTAAGAGAACGTTTTCAATAATGCTCTCAACAAACTTGGTGTCATACCAGTCTATAAATCATTCATAAAAAATGTCATGTCACTTTTTTAGATTTATCGGGTAATAAAGCTTCATTTGCTGTTTCAATTATATCTGGAGGAGTACAAAGAGTTTCTTTCTCACTATCCGAACCCGACATTTTTAACAGCTTTACAACAAAATATTAATTTGAATTGACAACTTAATTAATTTCGAAAATTGTTACTGTTAGACGTCATCCATAGGTAACTACGATGCTTTCGGTAGTAACAAGATTTATGCTATTTATGTTGAGATGTGTTCATACTTGCACACTATCAGCTGCGCCAAGCCGGTGGGCTCAGTTGTTTGTCAGCAGGGACAATCTCAGTGTGGGATCAACATCGTGACAAGTGAGAGACTTGGCTATAGTATTATGATGTGCCGACCAAGTCTCAAAACAAAGTTTGGGTCTTTCATGACCAGGATACACCCGTAGCAGGTAGAAAATTCCGTTAAAGAAGAAAATGATAGCTGTATTTTTAAAATCCAATGGAATTGTGAAGTGTGTCGGGTTGAACACACAAAAGACAGTTACAGCTAAGTGGTACACTGAACAGTGTCTTCTTAAAGTCATCGAATTTCTGAAACACTTCCAACCAAATTCAAGAATGAATACCTGATTCTTTCACCATGACAATGCTCTAGCTCACCGCGTGAAAGCCTGCCCTGAATATGTGACCACTACAGGACTGAAACTACTTAAGCATTCTCCTTACAGTCCAGACCTTGCACCCTGCAACTTTTCACTTTTCCCCATGTAAAAATGATAACGAAAGAAAGACGGTTTTCCAGTGATAAGGATCTTTTAAGGGCTTGGGACAACGAGTGCACCACACTCCCTAGCGAGACGTGGTAAATGTGGTTTAAGGATTGGTTTCGGAGGATGGAGAGATGTATTGCCTGTGGTGGAAATTATTATTCAATTAAAAATAAGAAATTATTATCCAATCAGCGTGAACAGTTCAAATAAAAACTTCACTTTACAAGTCAGTCGATTCAAATCTCTTAACAATTTGTGGTTAGTTAGAAAATTCCTTTTTACTTTTACATATAAAAACAAACGAACTCCGAATGTGGGTGTTTTTCTTTTCGATTACAAAGTAGATTTGTTACAGTATTATACATGAGGTGTCAAATGACGATGTTTTTACGTTTCATTCTGAAACTTTCAACAAAGACACAAAGCGAAAAGTTTTTGCTTTCCCATTAAAAAAATTGACTGTTATATTTTTTGTAAATAAAACATTAAAGGTTCCATAAATACAAGAATGTTATACCAAGTGTGACAAAATGGGGTTAAAAAGGTCCTTACTGTTCCAATTTATTAAAATTTTACTAAAAATATTTTAAACAAAATGACTTTATGTTTATTTTTTAAAACCGGTTACAAATAATGTTCCACTGATCAATCAATGACTTGTTATTAAATTAATTTTTTTCTTCTTAGGGTGCCGTCTTCTTTAGAAGGTTGGCTACCATCATAACTATTTTAACTCTATCCACCGAACTCTATCCACCGCTAACCTAAAAAGTTGAACAGTTGAATCACTCTCTCAAGTTGCACATTCACGACATTCGTCTTCGACCTAAGTCTCCTAAGTGTGCCGACAGGTAATCCCTCCAGCGCAATTTGGGTATTTCAAGTGGTCTTCTGCCGGTTTGGTTCTGTTCCCATACCCATACTAGTTTCACCACTCGTTCGTCGTTTTGTCTTTTAATGTGTCCGGCCCATCTTAGTCTTTCAGCTTTAACCATTTTGACGATATCTGGTTGGGTATATGTTTCTGTTCTCTGTTGTTTCTGATTCGGTACTGTTCTAAGTTTTGGTCCTTCGCTGGCCCATGTATACTCCGAAGGATTTTTCTTTCTGCTATTCTCAGTCCATTGTGGAATGCACTTCAGGAATGTAGAGTCGACTACCGATATACCAAACTCATCCCCAATATCTACAAAAATGCAACAATGACGGTAAAACTATATGAAAATACCAACCTCATAACTATTGAACGTGGTGTTCGGCAAGGCGACACAATGTCACCAAAGCTATTTATTACAGTCATGGAGAGTGCATTCAAACAGTTGGACTAGAGTCAGAGGGGTAAAAACATAGATGGCAGGAACCTAAACAACTTACGTTTTGCAGATGATATAGTGCTATTCTCGGACAATCTAGAAGAAATTCGACTGATGCTGCAGGATCTGCGAGAGGTGTGTGGAAAAGTCGGTCTTAATATCAATATGGCAAAAACAAAATTCATGACAAACCTTGTTCCCAGCTGTGGCTTGAAGATTGGCGGAGCTGAAATTCAGATGGTAGATAGATATGTGTACCTTGGCCATGAGGTCATCATCTTAAGGAATAACCAGACATGCGAAGTAAGGAGAAGGCTCACTTTTTCATGGGCAGCTTTCGGAAGACTTAAAGACGTTTTCAAGAGTGACATCCTCGTCAATCTAAAAAGAAGGGTTTTCGATCAGTGCATGCTGCCAGTGATGACATATGGCTTAGAAATCCTACACTAACAACAGCAACAGCTAAAAAACTTAGAGTTACACAGAGGAAGATGGAGAGATCTATTCTTGGTGTTATCTTGAAGGACCACATAAGAAACGAGGATTTGCGCGGAAGAACCGGTGTCAGCGATGTCGTTGGGGCTATTGCGAAGCTTGAGTGAAACTGGGCTGGCAACGTTGCACGGATGCGGGACGATCGATGGAAAAAGAGGCTTCTTGAGTGAAGACCTAGAACGGACAAGCGAAGTAGAGAAAGACCACCTACGCGTTGGTCGGACGATATTAAAAGGACCCGCAGCAACTGGATACATACAGCACAAAATTGATTGGAATGGAAAATGATTAGGGAGGCCTATGTTCAACGGTGGATACAAAGGGCTGAATGATGATGATGATTCTTAGTCGGTGTTCATTTTGTTTTTTCTGGGTCTGATAATAGTGTGGTAGATACTTAGTTTTGTTCTTCGAGAGACTATTTTGGACTTCATTAATTTCTGTAATGCAAAGTAAAAGCAATTCCCACTTTGTATTCACATGTTAATTTCCTCTGTCATGTTATTATTTGCTGTTTTTGTAGCTCCCAAATATTTAAAGTGCTCCACTCGCTCGAAATTATATGTATCCATGGTTACATTATGCCCAATTCGATCTCGCCGACCGGTTCTTACCGTTGCCATATATTTAGTTTTAGACTAATTAATTTTTAAACCGACTTCTTTTGCAGCACTTTCTAGTTTAAAGAAATCTTCTTTTATGTCAATGGTTGTCCTTCCTACTATGTCTATATCGCCCGCAAAGGCCAGAATAAGTCGGGGGCCTTAATCTCTAAACAAAAGTGTGATTCGGTCTACATACGATATTCTAAGTAGTCTTCTGTACAACCACATTTTGAAGGCTTCCAATTTTTTCAAAGATGTTTTATTAAGCGTTGCTGTGTCTTTGTCATAAAGGAGAATAGAGGATATGTAACATTTTATAATTCGTATTTTCAGTCTTTGATTTAACGATCGGTTACAAAAGAACTGCTTCGTCCTTAGAATCGATCCTTGATCTTAATTCTTTTGAAGAGTCATTGCTGGAGTCTATTATAGTTCCTAGATATTTATACGTAAAAACTCTTTTTATAGCTTGGTTGTTTATGGTCAGCTGGACGTTTGTGTTTGCCGTTTTAGAAAATACCAAAATTTTTGTTTTATTCAGGTTCATTTTCAGGCTATATTTAGAACATGTTGTATACACCCTGTGAACAACCCTTTGTAAGTCATCTGTTCTCTGTAAGCAACACTGTGTCGTCCGCATATCTTATGTTGTTGATAGGCTTCCCATTTACTATCACACCGGCTGTTTCTTAATAATATTATTTTGATACATTCATTATTCAATTTTTGGCATAATTTAATTTTTTTACTGCCAGTTAAGTTACATATCCAGTTTCCAAAAATGGATGGCTGCATATAGAATCAAAAAAAGCTGTAGTATTGTAGGTACAAAATAATACATTAATGAAAATTTATTTTTAGCTTTACGCGAAAAATAATCTAACACATATTCGGTTAATTTCATTTTCAAAGTTTTATTTCAAGTTCATACTAACAAAAAAATGTTATTGTTAGTCCCAAAAAGGTTATCTAATATGAAAGAGGTTTCTTATCCAAACGTATTCAGGATGATCTTTCTTAAAATATTTTTCAAATGTTTTAGAGAGCATCTGGCACTGGCGTTTTATACTACCAATAATAAAGTCATCATTGTGCTTTAACATCGTATTTTTTCATAAAATTTTCCAGATAAAGAAAGATTGTAGGTTTTCATTGACAATATAAAAGTGAAAGTATTTATTGATTTTGTTAATTTGAATAAAATCCTGACCGTGATTATAAATGGCTGATAAGTAGACTAACGTTTAATGTGCAACTACTTTTTCTATCAATCTTAAATTTTAAGAGCTTGTTGCTCATCAATTTACTTGAAATTCTACTTTTAATAAGTATGCTTTTTAGAAAAATCGTTCATCTGGAAAATAATGCTACTATTGTTCATTTCGATCACAATTTTGAAAATAAACGAGAACTTAGCGCTTGAGATTTCACAAAATAATATTTAGGCATTCGGTTACTGATAATGCTTTTTTGACTATACTAAAATTACTATAGGTTTAATTTTTATTTTAGATTTGATTTTGGTAGTAAAACTCATCATTATTTCCTGTCATATTTTCAGCTTAATCAATACAAACACCAATACCACCAGTCCAAATAGATTTCTGTAAAGAAGTAATTCCTACTTATAATACAAACTTTATAAAAAATAACTCCATTGGTTTAAAACAAACTATATATATATTTTTTTAACAATATCCCTTGCGTGGTATTGTATAAACATTACAATCTGATCTTGAGATTAATCAGCAACTCTCAAATAACTTAAAATACTACTTTATAGCTAACTAATCTACAGTATCCTTAGATTTCTAATACACTTTGTACACTAATGAGCGTATTCTCTAGCACACGCATTGCTCTGGTTTTGTCACTCTCACTGCACCAACTTAAAAGGCTTGGTCCTTTTGAGTCTTCTTACTAATCCTGCAGTGTCAAATTGCTGGATTGCCTTAACATTGGTATAATGATGGAGTCGTAGTTCATGACTCATGACAAATTTGGCTCTGGCTTGCTCAACAGTATCCATATCTAGATCCCTATAGAGGTAGGTGCATTCAAGATGGTCCTCAAAACCATGTTCTAAAATCTCTGAATGATTTGTCGACTACTTTTACCAGCACAGCTGAATACCATAAGACCAAACTGGTGTGAGTATATGTTTGCACAACATAAGTTTGTTACGCAGAGACATAGTGATGTTTCGTCCTATTAACCAATACATTTTTCTATATTTAATATAAAGTAGTTCCTTTTTCTTTTTAATATGAGCTTTCCAGCGAAGCTTACATTCGAGGGTCATACCTAAGTATTTTTCTGTGTTTAAGAATGGAAACTGATTTTCATTTATGTATATGCTGTTTAGCTCTTTATTAGTAAAATTTACGTGTATGGATTTAGATTTATTACTTTTTATCCTTCACCTTTTGGTCCATTGATCTATTAAAATAGATAAACTATATTGTTATATCTGATCTTATCAAATTGTGTAACCGAAAATTCCTACAAATAATCGTATAAATTATTTTACAGCACGTAACAAAATTTTTTTTAACAACTGTATGAGCTTTTATGAATGTCACTATTTTAAAGCTCCTTACTATAACAGTACAGCAAATAAAAGATGACATAATTTTTTCGGTCAAAAAATATCTGTCAATGTTAAACTACACAATTCTTCTGCTTAATTTCTACAAATAATGCTTTTAAAGTATTTTCCTTGATTTCCTTGACTAGAAGCGCATTTTTATTCTGCAGCAAAGCTAGATGTACAAGATGTAGGCTTTTTGACCTCTTCAGGGATAAAGAGAGAAACAAAGAATAATACTCTTCAATTTCGTTCTATGAGTATAATAACAAATAACGCTCACGATTTTAATAACAACTGAGTAGCTTATCATACCGACGGCATTGTGTAAGACAATCGATGATTCTAGAAAGTTCACGAAGAGAAGAAAACGTGTGTAGCAAAACCGCGAATATTCAACACAAACTTGTTAGAGATGGGATTTTTACGTTGTTCAATTAAAGGAACTTTTTTAATCTCACACCCCAAAAAAAATAGTGCAAGAAACCATTGTTTATATTTATATCTTATGAAGTATCCCGATATTATTCGATACAACTATGTACTGAGTATTTATTGTAGATCTGCAAATGGAAGTTTGGACGTGACAGTGGTAGTAATTAATAATTTAATAACTCTTAAGACGTTTATTGTTGGAAAAAATTAAATTCTTGTTGATATATATAATAACTGTTTTTAGTTTTCTTTAGGATATTCTTTTGCACTGAGACAGTGTTAAATCACTTTGAAATTGCCAATATCTTTACAGTTGTCTATAAATATAAAAAATATAATTGGGAAACGTTAGATTTATTAAGCAAAATAATTTCTTTCCAATTTTATGGACCGGAAAGCTCTTCTTAAGTGAGTGATCGATTGTGAATTTTATTCGAATATCACCGACAAATAAAAGATTTATTTGATCCCATTCCAACAAATACGTAGGTCACGTACACAAGGTGATTCTGGCGCGGAAATATCAAAAAGATTTGCAATACTAATTATTTGCCGCAGTTTTTCATTTTAATTAAGAAACTGAAATATTTTGGGAGCAAAAACATATATATCGTGTTTCTACTTTCTAGTTGACCCATAGAAATTTACATGGGATATTTTATTAATAGCTGATATATTCTCCTAGTAAGTTATAAAGATAAAATTGAAAGTTTTTTCCATACAGTTTTTAATAATTAATTTCATCTGTGAATTGAAATAAAAAGTATTCATGAAAACATTTTTTTTTGACAACTAAATAAACATACGAACAACTCTTAATATTTTTTAACTAGGTAACGTTTTAAAAATATGTAACACCGATGGTTTCTACCATATCACCGATTTTGGTTAATTATGTTCTAGATGATTTGGTAAGAAGGTGTTTAGCAAAATTTGATTTACACTTACCGTTTGTCAAGAGGTACGTAGATGACTTAATACTTGCTGTTCCAAAGAAAAAAATAGATGAGTTGTTAAATATTTTTAATAGTTACAACGAAGACAAACACAGTTTACGTTAGAAAAAAAAACAAAACAACAAAATAACGCATTTATATATGAGAGTTTACAAAAAAAACAACATCTTATGCACAAAATGGTACTGAAAATATATGTTAACTTGGTTTATGCGTTGAAGGACAGAGTTATCGATGTTACTCATCCTTAATACAGACTTGAATTAAGAGACATTTTGTTTAAAAATTCTTCTTAAAAATATCTAATTAAAAAAATTATGTTTAGCTCAGAAAAACCACAAAAATAGTTAGACCCCCCGAATTAAATGATGTTGAAATAACAATCAAAGTTTACAAGAAAACTTAATCATGTTACAGAACCTTGCTTTACATTACTGAACTCACGCCAAAATTGACAAAAGTTTTTAGAAATATAAACAAGAATCTTAAAACAGTTTCACAACTTTTCACAATAACTAAAACATCTTTTAAAAGGTAAAGAAAAAACGAACGTCGTTTATAGAATTGATTGCATTGACTGTCAAAAAGATTATGTAGGACAAACATCGAGAACAATAAACGGTCGCATAATATCTCACAAAAGTGATTCTAAAACTAAAAAATGTCTTGCGCACTAGCAGAACATGTTATTTTAATCAATCAGAGATTGAATTACAAAAATCCCAAAGTATTAAAAGTTAAAAAAAATATTCTTGAAATGTTTAGAAATATTAACAATAAATGTAGTTGTTTGAACACAAAATCAGCAAACCTAACAAAACGCTTTCAAAATCCTCCGAAAGACGAATTTTTCCACATAATTTTAAGTTGGTAATATTAACACCACTAAAGTATAAATAAAAATAAAATTCCTAAATTATCGCTCACATCAATTATTCTCTTTCCTGAAAGTTTTTATTTATTTTTGCTTCTTTTTTAGTTTTACATTTTTATCTTAGCTTCCAGTTCCTTATGGGTAGTAAATTTAATAATCTAGACGTGTTCACTTATTTTTGTTTGTTATTATTGAACTACGTTGTATTTTAGATCAAAGTATACAATAAAAATGGGAAAATGATGCTTTTCTCTGTGACATAAAATTTTCTACTTGCCTGACAATGTTTTTATTTTTTAATTGTTTAACCTCAAGTAAGTTTATTTTAGTTAGATTAGATGGTAGGATTTTTGTAAGTATGCACTTTGACCTGATAAGGTCCCTCGCAGTGGCATACGACGTATTCCGCCGTCTCTTCTTCTTCAAGACAGAAACGGAATTCACTGTTCTCAGTCTAGTACGGCTAAGGTTGAGCAGGTCTGCCGTGGTCGCATGCGAGTATTCTTTCATGAACTTTTTCGCGTGCCTCTGACCTGTGAATCCATTCCATTTAGCCAGAGCTTCTAAGTGCATCCACTTTTTTGTGGTGCTTCTTCGATTCTCAAGGTGATAACCGGAGAGGCCAATGCCTTAAGTACGGCTTGGCTATCGAAGAAGATTGCTATTCTTTTATTTGCAAAGTTTAGCCTTCTAATAAGGCACTTTTAGCAGACATAGCTTCGAATACAATTAGTGTTTAGTGAATAAATCGAGAAAAAACTAAAATATTTTGCAATTTCGGTCCAGTTTTCTAGATACACCAACTGCATAAATAACCTTGTAATTCCATATAAATATATAGGACAACAAAGTTACATTTGCAGTGAATGAATCAGTGTACTTGTATATGTATAATAAAGGAAAAAAAGTAGGACTATCTACAAAAAAAATAAAATGCTATCAAAAACATAACTAGTAAAAAACACCAAGTCTCGCAACTCAGTTCTTCTACCGTAAAAAGTTGTGAGATCCATGTAATACCAAGTCGGTTAATTTATTCAGTCCCTACTTAAGGGACCTTCTGCCTTAAGTTATTACGTAACTTAACCTAACCTAACAACATCTTATAGTGACCATATCAATATTAAAAATCTTTTATGTTTTAAATAAATAGATTGACTTGGCAATGTAAAATATTTAAAACAGTTTAAATTTGATTTAAGATAAACAGGAATCAACATTGAGGATGTAGATTACTCTAGTTATTATTAACTTTTTTTCACCGAATCTATTGGTTTTAGAAAAAACTTTAAAGATAAAGAAATGTTTTTTAATAAACAGGTATATTCTTAATTTAAAAATATTAAATAAGGTAAGGAATGCTAATTTCACCCTCTTATAATGTAACAGGAATGTTGAAAAAATACCGGTGGTTAGTCCTTTGCTAGTCACGAAAATAACTTAAATTTGAAAAAAATTATAAATTTAAATTTACACACCACCTTTTAGGTATGATATTTTAAAAGGGGGTGAGCTGCGGAAATTTTGTTATTGTAAAGATCCATCATAATTTCATACGGGCAATCACCTGTTGAATTTTTTTACATAAATTTACACCCTGTATATATCTTTTAGGCTTCCAAAATCCAGAACCAATATATTATTAAAATCCCCAATTTATGCAATGTGTCAAAATATGTTAAAATACACATAGAATATAAGATTGTAGGGGGAATTTAATTTTCTTATGTTCTTAAACTTAGAGTAGTGATCTGTTTTCTTTTCTGTATATATCTACTTAATTTTAACTCATATTGTCCATGTAAATGGGTTTAAACAGTTGAACAATAAAGCTATTATTATATATACTTTTTTTTGACCATTGTATGGTTGAATTTCATTTTTTTGGAATAGCTCCAAATGAAACAAAGTTATTACGACATACTGTAGTATTTCATTGACTATACAGCATGAAACTCATGCGTTTCTCAGAATATTTCTGATCAAACATAAAGCGTAGAATTTTGTTTTTTATTGGTCATTTGCTGACAACAATTTTTGCCCCAGGTGAGGTAAAAAAAGGAACATTTAATATACATTTTTTTTTAAGAAATGACGCAAGTAGTCGAAACAAACAGTTGTGTGGATTTTTATAGATTCTGCGCTTTATGTTTGATTAAAAATATTTTAAAATACGCATGAGTTTCCCGCTGAAACGTTAATAAAATACCATAGTATGTCGTAATGACAATGTTATATTTGGACCTATCCCAAGAAAATTAAAATTATTTATATACAATGTATGTCAAAATGTCTTCACCATGTGGGTAAAATTTTTATTATTCATTTGTCAGAAAATTGTATTCCTAATAGAAGTTGGTGCATTGCGTATAACAATGGCTCCATCAAATTTCCAAATATTTGAAAAGTATACAAGGAAGAACAAAATATAGGAATTTTGACACCCTTGTTTTCGTCATTAACAAAAATTTTTTTACAAAAGTCGTGTGGTATTTAACACAAGTTTAGATTTAAAATTACAGCTGTCTTCGCAATAAATGTTTTTGCTATTATTGCAGTTTTTAAGTAATCAGAAACCAAGGTGGTAGCATGGTAAAAGTTTAATTAAGAAAGAGGATACACAAGTACAGGCCCCATTCGAAGACTTAAGTGAAAATTGCAATGAAAGTGAAATTGGTACGACAGAAATTGTGGAAGCGTTGAACAGTATGAAATTGGGTAAAGCTTGTTGGAGGAGTGGTAGCGTACCAGACGACTAGTGCAAGGCCGTTATCGTGCCGTTTTACAAGGGAAAAGCTTCGCAGCTGGACTGTAAGAACTACCGAGGTATTAGTTTACTCAGTATAGTCGGCAAACTGTATGCAAAGATATTGATTAAAAGAGTGACAAATGAAACTGAGAAGATGATATAGGATGTGTAAGCAGGATTTAGAAAAGGAAGGAAATATATGGATCAGGTCTTTTCATTACGAGGTGTAGGCAAGAAATTCTTGGCTAGAAGTCAGAAGGTCTATTGCGCTTTTATAGACTTGAAAAAGGCCTATTGTATGGGGTAAACGGTAGTGTAATACGAGCACTGAAATCACTTTACGAGGATTCCACTACTTGTGTCAGGATAAACGGAGCTTACACGGACTGGTTTAACATTGAAAAAGGTGTGAGACAGGGATGTGTGGCTTCGCCATGGCTGTTTAACTTATACATAGACGATTGTTTAAAAAATTGAGTGCGAATGGATTGAAAATGATTTGATCGTCAAATGCCTTTTTTACGCCGATGATCAAGTCATTTTAGCGTCATCTGAAGAGGAGTTTCAGGCGAGGGTTAATGTTATGCATGATAACCTGAAAATTAAAGGGATGCAAATAAATGTAAGCAAAACGAAAGTTATGGTTTTTAAAAGTGAAAAAAGCATGACAAACTGTGAAGTTCTGATTAAGGGAGAAAGAGTGGAAGAAGAAAATGAGTTTGCATACTTGGGTTCAAAGTTTATGAGAGATGAAAAATATGACAGTGACATTGAGTGAAAGGTGTTGGCAGGAAAACAAATGAATGGGGCACTGCATAGCTTTATGAGCAGCCAGAAAGTGTCAAAAAAGGCACGTCTGTCTGTGCATAGAGGAGTGCTGGTTTCTACACTTATGTATGGTAGTGAATGTTGGGTTTGGCAGAAGCTTGAAAATAGGATTAATGCTGCGGAGATAGGTAGTCTGAGTAGTATAGCCGAAGTGACTCGGTTAGATAAAGTGAAGAATAGTGGGATAAGAGAACGCTGTGGTGTAAAAGAAGATGTGGTTACAAAGATAGATAAAGGAGTGCTTAGATGGTTGGGACCCGTAGAAAGGATGGATGAAGAAACATTGACGAAACAAATTTATATGGCGATTGTGAATGGACAGAAGTCGGTAGAGGTCGACCTCGGCGAACATATTTCGATCAGATCAACATTGTTTTGACGAAAGGCCAGGTCAAGAGTACCAACAACCGATGAGTATGTATGAAAGCACTGATGAAAGTAGAGGAAGCAAAATATGTTTGTAAGAACCGTAGCGGAAGTGGAAGGAAGTGGTCCCTGCCTACCCCTACGGGAAAAAGGCGTGGCTATATGTATGTATGTATAAGTGTACAAAGGATACCAGTAACCCATATACTCCTTAAGGGTCACTATGATAAACATTTTTAATAAAATTTCATACCAAGTTTTTACTATTTTTCTCAAACTATGGACGTTTGTTAAAAATGTTTACGATTCTTGAAATTTTCTTGGTGCAAAGTTGTAATTCCATTCTGTGTATATATACATAATAACTACTATTAGGAACTAATTTATGAAAACGAGTTGACAACTTTAAATTACATAATTTAAAAATAAAAATCCACAATATAACTGGTAGCTAAAACCGTAGGACCTGATATACTAATAAACTAGTAAAAGAATCGTACAAAAATGTTAAAAAAAACCTTTCTTTTCTTTCCTTTAAGTTTACTTTTCTAGAAATGGTTTTAAGTACTAGATTGAATAGCGTTGGAGAAATTAAATCTCCCTGTTTTACTTCTTTGTTCATGTTGAATTGTTCCGATATCTCACCTTGGTATTTTATTTTACCTTTTGTGCTTTGTAGGGTAATTTCCAATATTTCCTTAAGCTTCTTTGGTATTCCTTTTCATACAATACCATTCACTTATTCTTTCACATTAATGCATCATTAAAATGCTGCAACACAGAAGTTAAAAAAGTAAATAAAGATTGTCAAATTTGTTATTGAATAAAAAGACAACCGTTTATTAGAAATTAGTTTACAATTCTAAATAAATTTTTCTGTCAACAGTTTTTGATATTGACAAAAATTAAAGTATTTAATTCTTGAATTTTATAAAAAAGAGACCTGATAACGGCCATACCATATTCCCAAAGTCAGCAGATTTGCAGTGCCGATTCAAACTGAATTGGGTACCAGTGGCGTATCGTAAATATTTTGTAACTTCTACCAATTATTTATGTAGCAGAAAATGTATTTAAATAAAAAGTAATTAAAAAAATTTATAAATTGATAGTTTCGAAATTATTAGGGATTGCTCTTTTCGCCAGCAACAGAATAAAAAATTACTATCTTATTCTAAACGTTTTAATCTTTGCCACCGAATACCTAATTTAAATGGTACTTTTCTTAAAGTTGACTGCCCACCTTCAAAACCTACTTGTAAGGGTGAGCGAAACTCGATGTCTCAGATCTATTATAAGAAAAGGAAAGAAGATAGAATAAGCATATATGTATAAAAAGAGCGTATTTTCTGAACAAATTTTGTAAAAAAAAAATTTCCTATCTTGTTCCGCTATAAAATTATAAGCAAATTTGTAAAAAAAAAAGTATTATCAAAAATTCGCAATCGTCACGATTGGAAACAAACAGCAAAGTCGCATCTGTCAATAATTAAACATTATTAATTAGTATTATTTATTAATTACACATTACAAAACACATTATATGTTACTACTAATACCACAGAAAGAAACAAAGTATGTTAAATCACTGCAACAAATTTCCAATGCAACCACCTCCTACTTCTAAATACTGATCCAATCTCCGCCTCACTTCTCTCACTGAAGCCTGACGTAACATTTCTCTAGATAGTTCATCACAAGCATTTCTGATTTTTTCTTTTAAATGTTCCAAGTTAACAGATGGTATTCTGTAAACTTTAATTTTTAAAGTTCTCCACAAGAAGAAGTCTAGTGGGGTCAAGTTCGGTGATTTAGGCGCCCACTGTATCGGTCCATTTATACCTATCCAATCTTCTCCGTACGTTTCATTTAAATATTGTTGGACAATACTTGCTTTATGCGGTGGAGCTCCATCACGCTGGAAACACATGTTTGCTCGCAGCTGTAATGGCACATTTTCGAGAAGCACAGGAAGTTCTTCTAGAAGAAATTGCAAATATCGATTACTATATAAAATCCCTTCGTAAAAATATGGACTAAACAAATGCTCATTACCAATACCACACCAAACCTTAATTCCGAAGTGTCCTTGGTTTTCAATAGGATTGACAAAATGTGGATTTTCAGTAGCCCAAAAATGTTCATTTTTTTTATTGGGCTTACCGTTACTAACAAAACGGCTTTCGTCCGTCCACAACCCATGCAAAAAAAACGATTGTCATTGATCTCTGAGTTAACATCACTTGTGCAGCATAATTAATTTTTCGTTCTTGATCTTACAAGTATACTAAGTTGTGAAGTTTATAATCGCGATAACAATTTTCTTTTATAATTTTTCGTACCGAACTATATTTTAAATTCAACTCATGACAGCCTTACCGGTTCAAGTTCCTTGGATGGTCCAATCTTGCAAATATTTTTGAGCTTGGAATAACACGTTTGAGGTATCTCTGGGCGTATAACTAAACTGCTCTTTCAGGGTTCTTTTGAGATTCCCCATTAACTAATAACATGTCGACTTTTTCGTTGTGCGTGAACATTTTTTAAAGTCAAATCACAATCAAACGATATTTGTCAATTATTAGTTTAATTACTGATAGATGCATCTTTGCTATTTTCCAAAGGCTACTTTTTTAAATCATGACGATTGCGAATTTTTGATAATGCTTTTTTTACAAATTTGCTTATAATTTTATAACGGAAAAGATAGCAAACTTTTTCCTTTTTAAAATTTGTTTAAAGAAATTGGGTCTTTTTAAATATGCCAAAATATAGCTATGTTTCTGGGGAAGTAGTTTTTAATTTCTAGTTTATCCATTTAAGATTTGTACTTTAAATGGAAAAATATAACAGCAACAAAAAACACCCGCACATCCACGCACTCATACAACTACTAAAACCAAACCACACCTATAACCTCTTTCTACACATGATTATTGATTACATATTACCGCTTTAAAATTTTGCGCGAACTTCTTTGTTTACCTTCAAGCAGGATTATTCGACAACCGACGTCTCATCCTACTCCGACTGATTAAACCGGAAGTAGTCCTAACATTAATAATTCTAGTCTACTGTTAGAGAAAATTCATTTTTTTTAACAGACCTCATTTATGACTAAAAAGCATTGAGCCTTGTATTTTAGGTTTTACACCATACAAAACTTTTTATAAAGAATAACTTTTTTGTCGTAAAATTATTAATAAAAAAGTTTCCCATATGCTGTCAACTTAAGTAGACGCACTGAATATCAATTTCTCTGTTTGCTTTAATAAATAACAATACATGATACAGTTCACTTTTGGGTGTTTATTCTATGATACACCTATTTCTCATTATTTTTTTAATTATACAGGGTAGTCTAATAAAGAACCTCCACGAAAGTCAGCTATTTAAACAGTTAAATAATTAATATTCAAACAAAATTAACGAATTAATAATATAAATAAAATATAAAAGGTCTCACAGTTTTATGACTATAATTTTATTTTAACTTCAAGTTTTTAACGAACAAGCAGCTCTTATAAGACCAATTACAAAAACTAATTATTTTATTTTAACACAAGAGAGTTTGTTCAAGATTAAATGCAAAAAAGGAATTAATGTTAATAGGCATACTTAAATTAATGAGGGGTTTTTTGATCAAATTTTCTTTTGTGATGGCTTAAATAAAGTTACGAAAGATTAACATTTTTTGTAATTTTATAATTGCCTTAATGTGTAATTTTTTAGCCCATAATTGAAAAAATCCCGAACACTTTCTGAATCAAAATTTTTCAATTGATTTATTTCCATACGTTACGAATATCAAATAAATTAACTTATCTATTTTGTAAACATTTTTTTAAGAAAAACAGATTGCTGTGCTCTTTTTGAAATTTTTTATGCTTTTTTTGACACTGCTTTTAATTAAATATTTTAAAAATTAGTCCAAATCTTACAATTACAGATAGAATTAGGAATTAAAGGCACATTTTAAACATCCCTATTTATTTTCGACAGCAGTGCCGCTTCCAGTGTCGATTGAAACCGAATCAGGTACCAATGGAATAACATAAATATTTTGTAACGTTTACCGAAAGGCGAGCCAAGGGTACACTGTGGTGCGAAAGATGTGGTTACAAACGTAGATACAGGAATGCTTAGATGGTTTGGACCCCTCCTACAGGAAAAGGCGTGACTACATTTATGCATATATGCTACCAAATATTTTATATTAGGAATGTAATAAAATTAAACGTAAATAAAAATTAAGGGTTGTTCTTTTCGTCAAAGACAAAATAAAGAAAATTAATGTTACCAAATATATTGTACAGGAGATGAATTTTAAATACCTATGCATAGAAATATCAGGATACGGTGACATCGAGGCGGAGGTAAGAAACCAAGTGGCAAAAGCAGCACGAACCTCAGCTTACCTGAACGATACAATCCTCCGAAACAAATATATCGGAATCGAGACCAAATCCCGAATCTACAAGTCGGTCATCCGACCTATATTAACATACACAGCGGAAACTAGACCAGTTACATCGAACACAAAGAGAATATTAGAAACCACCGAAATGAAAATAGTGCGCAGGATCGCTGGAAAAACACTTTTTGACAGGGAGAGAAGCGAAGACATTAGAAGAACATGTAAAATAGACAATGTTAATGAATGGATACTGGGAAGAAAGAGAGAATGGAACGAACACATAGACCGGATGAATGACGACAGAATGGTCAAAATAACTAGAGACAAGTCGCCCTTAGGGCACCGAAGCGTTGGAAGACCCCGCAAGAGATAGAGCGACAAACTTTCTAATAATTGAACGGCAAAAGAAAACGAAGAAAAACAAGCAAATTGCTTACATTAAAGAAAGAAGAAGAAATATATTGTACAATAATTTTACAAATTTTAGTTTTATTTAACAAAAACTATCGGTTTATATTATCAGGATATTGTTTAGGTTGAGTAAAAATATATTCGTTAAGTAAAATAATAATTAATTGGTATAAAAGAGGTAAGGAACGATTTTAAAGAATAATAGTAGAAACACTACCACTATCGTGCACTATAATTTTTTGTATTGCATGTAAATTATCCTTAATTTTTTGTCTCTGTCCTTCTGAAACAAAAAATTTCCAAAACGAAGCCATCTGCTACATGTTTTTGGAGATAAAATACAAGGTTGCTTACCTTTTCTTACTTTTTGAGCCTCATCGTGACCACTGCGAAACACCTTGATGGATATTCCTGTTGCAGTTAATACTAGGTGACGAAAACTTTTAATTGGTATTTGCAAACCATATTTAGCCTTGTTTTTCATTAATTTAATTACGTTAACAATTACGTCTTTTGTTTCCGCACAATAGTTCTTATTTTTCGGTCTACCGAAATATATAATATATAATAAAAAAATACCAAGAGCAACAAAAAACACTCTACCCTAGCCACAACTATACTATTATAGCCTAGACATTATTATTACCCGCCATAAATTACACAAAAAAAGATTTTTAATTTAATAGAAATTATCAACAATAAAAAATGGCTTACTGACTACAGTTACGATTTTTTTTTAGTACGACAAACATAGTTGAACAAAGCGGCTATCTTAAATATCTAGGTAAAATTTTATTAAAGAAAATCGGTGATTGATATTCAGAACATGTCAGTATTTTCAATCTAACAAATTATTTCAATAGGCATGCCTACAGGGCATATATATTTTTTCCATTGACCTAATTTGGCATTAACATTCGATTGATTTGATTACTGATTAAAAGCTAATTACGTATCTAAATATAGGTAGGTATATTTGTGTCCTTTTACTTACTAAGTCGTCCAATCAATTTTATTTTACACCAGTAATAGTTATACACTGTGGTCCATATGTATGAATTAAATTCATTTTTAGCGTTATTATGTATTTTATTAAAAAATCCTGAAACAGGTCAATTTTTATTGTCAATTTGACAATTTTCAGTATAAAAATATTACCCCGTTCTTGCACCCCTCTGAATTATGAGCACCCCCTCAAAAATTTTAATAAGAAGGGGTGTTGTATGGCATCTTGTTCAAAAGAGATTTTCATTATCTGTTCAGCAATACTAAGTTTTTCATATTTAGTGCAACCATAACTAAAAAAAAAATTTATTAAAATTTAAAAATATTGACACTAAATTATGTACCCGTTGAAAAAACCTGAAACAGGTCGATTTCTATTCTCAATTTGACAATTTACAGTATAAAAATATTACCCCCTCTGAATTATGAGCATCCCCTCAAAAATTTTAAATGAGAAGGGGGTTGTGTGGCACCTTGTTCGAGAGGGATTTTCAATCTCTGTTCAGCAATACTAAGTTTTTCAAATTTGGTGCCATCATAACTGAGAATTTTTTTTATGAATATTAATTGTGCTGAATCATTAATTGTGCCTCCAAAAAAATAAAAGGCCAATAATTTTGTTTTTAATGATACCAGCCCAAACGTTTACTTTTTGGGATATTGTGTGTGAGCCTTACACATCCAATGATGATTTTTTCTGCTCCCATATCTACAGTTTTGTCTATTAACCGTTTCATTTAAATAAAAAGTAGCTTCATCAGAAAACACAATTTTGTTTATGAACTGCAAATCTGCTTCGATTCTTTCCATCATCAGTTCTATCAGGGTCATCCTCATTTAACTCCTGAACCAACTGAACTTTATAAGGATGGTATTTTTCTTTATGTAAAGCTCTCAATATCGATGATTTACTTACATAATTATCGGCGGCAAGTTGTCTACTTGTCATATGCAGATTTTCCTCAATTGCTACCAGTTTATCTAACTTTTTCTGCTCATCCAATTTAGCAATTCGACCTGGTTTTTGACTAGTTTTTACCAAATTTCAAAAACTTGGTTTAGCTAAACAAAGAATGAAAATCCCTTTCAAACTAGGTGCCACACGACCCCCCTTCTCGTTTAAATTTTTTGAGGGGGTGCTCATAATTCAGAGGGGGTGCAAGAAGGGGGTAATATTTTTATACTGAAAATTGTCAAATTGACAATAAAAATCATCCTGTTTCAGTTTTTATTGAACAAATACATAATAACGCTAAAAATTAATTTATTCCATACATATGGACCGCAATGTATATTTACTATTCATACACCCTTAAGAAAGTAATAAATAAAATTAAATTTTTTACAATTATAAAATGTTTACAAATATGGCTAAGAAACATAGAAACAATTTGTGTGTCGATAGACCAACATAAATCGTTTATTGTTCTAAACAATCTATTGTATCGGGGTAATCAAAACGGCCACGTTCAAGCTTATAACTTAGTTCTTTGCCTTTTTCGTTTAATGGAAAATTGTGTATTTTCATTTTCCATTCTTATTTCAAATAAAATAATCCCATATCGAAAAGTCACACTCCAGCCCACACACGCAGCTACATTTATTAATATAAGTTATATAACTATGAAGAGAGCTAGAAATAATCTAGAAACAAATTTGGATAATTTTAAAAAAATAAATATTTATCGTTAGTCCACCTAAAAATAGGGAAAAAATGTATTTCTCGTTTTAACTTAGTAAAACTTAACAAAAAGTAAGTAAGGTAAAACATCATTGTTTATAATATTGTGGTTTAATTAAATTTAGTTGTCGAGTCATTTGGTAGCTACAATATTTTCCCATTTACAAAGTTACTGTTTTAACAAAAAGTACTTTTTTACCAATCTTCTAACACTGTACAAAGCTTAAATAAAACCAATTTTCAAATATTTATCCTATATTTTAAGCGATCTGCTTTCATAATCTCTTTGACTACTGAACTACATCTAAAAACAGTTTATTTGCCTGATTAACGACTTTGGCTTAACAAAACTTATTTGTTCATTGTAGAGCAGTGACAGACCTGTTTTAATATTGAACTGTGCTCTGGAGAGCTGTTTGTTTTCCATAGTAACTTTTTTTTATTGTTCCAACAACTGTATGCAAAGATATTGATTAAAAGAGTGACGGATGAAACTGATGAGAGGATATGGGATGTGCAAGCGGGATTAAGAAGAGGAAGGGGATGCATGGATCGGGTCTTTTCATAACGAACATAGCCAAAAGTGTTTTGGCTAAAGTTCAAATGGTCTACTGCGCTTTCGTAGACTTGGAAAAGGCCCATGATCAAGTGTTGAGCAATGAATTGTGGTTGACATTGTCTATGTATAGCTGAGTGGTAGTTTGATACGAGCGCTGAAATCATTTTACGAGGATCAAACTCTGGTTTAACATCACAAAAAGTGTTAAACAGGGATGTGTAGCTTCGCCATGGCTGTTCTTATTCATAGATGGTTGTTTAAAAGATCCAGGAAACATAGAACAATGTGCAATAATGGCAAACAGTCATATGAGAGTACTTTTTGAGCGTCTCTTAGTATATAGGAGTATTACTTTCACGAGGACAAAACCTTAAGGTTTGAAATTCCTTGTTAAATTATTTCCCGGTACTAACTTTTCACAAAAACAGAGAGAAAACTTAACACAGGAAAAATACACAAAATTACAGCCATGAATAAATAAAATGCTGTTATCCTCTTCCAACCCGACTCCACTTAAACTCTCCTAAATCTTAATAAAAGTTCATTTTTATGCTAAAAGATGTAACCACCGAATTTTAGAATAATTTATATTACCGCATTCGAGTGATATAAGAGAGGAAACTAAGTGAAGGCAAACCTAATTATAAAGTTGGTTTGTTTCATATTTTTACTGCCTGTTAAATAATTTAACCATACCAAATTTTAGGTAATTTAACAAATATTTGACAATTTTTGCAATTTTTTTTTGGGTCACAAACATTAAAAAGATGCAAAACGAAACCTATATACTTTATATATTTAGCGTATGGTGTCTAATCGGAACATGACCAATTCCTAAACAGCCCTAAAATATGCCCCGCCCACCAAAACATTGCACCCCCTTCGAGTGACAGTTATAGCCTTCAAATTTTAAAATGGGAAATAGGGGCTTGTAATACATCATTTGAAAGGCACCTTTTTTTAGAATCAATTATAAAAAATGTTAACATAGCAAAGTTAGTTTTGTTTACAATGCAAATGGTTGTGTGATTATGTTTGCATGATAATAGTTGTCAGTGTTGTTGGCATTTGAATTTTGTTAATTGCAATTTAAAAAAATGGTTTATTTGGTCCTGATCAACTGTTGACGACGTACAAGGCTCAAATCCGACTTATACTGGAGTATTGCTCGCACATTTGGGGTTCGGCACCAAGGCATTATCTTCGCCTTCTAGACTCAACTCTCACAGATACCCTTCACTCACCAGAACATAGAAGAAGAGTTGCAGACCAGACATTACTCTACATATATTTCCATGGCAGATGTTTCGGAGAAATAAAAACTCTTATACCACCACTGGCCACATTCGGCCGAAGAACTCGGCACGCTGATCAGTCTCACCCATTTACTCTCAAGATTGACCCTTTTACTAATTACTTATTGGTTACTAATTAACATACAATTACGAACAACACTGGGCATGGTCAGCTTATCATCAAAATTACAAACAAAATTAATCACAAACAGCAGTATGTGAGAAATTACAGAGACAGCTACTACAGTTATTACTGATCCACATCTAAGTTGGTCAGCCATTGAACAGCAAGTGGTGTGGCATTTATAATATCATTCCATTTTCTTTTGAACTTTCTCTCGGGACATTCAAAAATCAAGTGAAGAATCGTTTGGTCTACTGCTCCGCAGTCGCATTGTGGGTCGTCGGTAAGTCCCCATTTATGGATAGTGGGCCTTACAACTGCCGTGGTTAGTTCTCACGCAATTAAGTCTGTACCATGTTCTTCTGGGAATTTGCATTCCTTCTACCGGTATGAAAGGATCAAGATCGTTAATATATTCTCGGAGACAGAAGGGTTATTAGTTTTCTTCCATTCTCGGACAGTGGCCTGTTATCGTCTAAGAGAGGAAGGTGCCATGTTGTATAGAGCGTGAAGCCAGGAAAGTGAAGTTGTTTTTAAAGTTCCTGAGACAATCCTTATGGTGGCATTAAGGTGTGCATCCATTTTCTTCGCGTGTGAGCTCTTGTACCAAACTGGAGCGCAGTATTATGCCACCGAGTAAACAAGATATGTTATATGACATATGTTATTTCGAGTTTTTCGTTTTTGGCAAGTAATTTTTTGGTGTTTTTATAGGTTAATGACCAGATATTTTAGGTGGCTGTCGCTCATAACAGAAACTTACTTGCAACTCTCGTCTTGCCTCGCAATTGTTCAGGTGGAATGCGCTTACTTCAGCTTTGTTTGGTTTTGTCCAAATACTACATACTTAATGCATAATATACATAATATAATAAAAAGTTGAAGCTATTAAAGTATGTAAAATATTCCGTAATGTTTGTGCCACTGTTTACTCAGCCTAAGTATATTTTAAGAAAAACTTGAAAAAAACAGATACACGTACATACGAAAAATATAAGAACAATGTAGGAATATTTTTAAAAAAATTATCATACATTACATATAAAAATTGTGTTGCTGCTTGTAAAGAATACTGGCATTGGTATGAAACAGGAGATTCCAAATACTATGACCAGCAGTTGGTTCTGAATGCATAAACAAGCAAAGAATAAAATTAGAATTATTACTCGTAAAAACTTTAAAAAACTTATTTGCTGCTTGTCTCTAAATTAAGCTTAGCCCGTTCCAAATGCAAAAAATTAATTTGAATGATTATACACGCTCATTATTGTTACACATGCCACATACTTATATGTGTCTACTTCTCTTTCTTTATTCCCCTTCAAGTAAGTATCGTGTCTAGTCCACTTAAAAAATGGGATCACGTGAGGAAATTTATTGTTGGAATGAAGTGATTCTGGCGGCATAAAACTGGCTGTGCTCAAGCACCAACAAATGTTCTTTAAAGATTTCCAAAAACTGTGGAGAAAATTTATGAAACGTCATGTGATCTACATCATTTGCTCTTTTCATACAGTCTAATTGTCCTGAATTATGTAGGACTTAATTTTATTTTTTTTTACAATTAATTTCAAAATATTTTATTTTAGATACAATACATAGATACAACAGTTAAGTACTTCAAATGCAAATTATTTTCATAGCTAACTGACAATAATTCTGAAAATATAAATGAACTAAAACAAAATAATAAAATCATATTTCAATTCAGGTTTTCAATTAACCTTTTATAGATTTGTTAACCTTTTTACAACCTAATATAAACACACCTGTAATTAAAACAGAGCTAATAAGAGCATCAAATCTTGTTTCAAAAATTTTAATTATTTATAAACAATTGCGGCATAATAAATCAGTAGCTCACTTAGATTTTCTTTAAAATGGTTATTCGTTATAGTTTAAATAGGTTAATAATTTATACAGTTGAAAGGTTTTATTCACAATTTTTTAAACTTTTTACAATATTACAATAGTGCTAGAAATAAGTATAACTTATTGTAATAAGAACATCTTTGAAATCTACATACAGTGCTTTCATTTTAAAACCAGCCAGACAAAATAACTTTTGATTTTGCGTAAATGTAAGAAAAACAAAAAACACATTGAATTTTAAATAAAGACGGAGGTTTACAAATGTTATTCTGCTGTTTCCAAGTAGCACCCCTTTAACATTCCTCACTCCTTCTTTAAATTGATAAATATCAATTCCTACCTTGTAATACATCAAATGAAAACCCAAGAAAAATGCAAATCATCCATATAATCAACAATTTATTCTATCGATTTATTTTGCTGATATAACAATAAATTTTGTGAAATAACATGAAACCGTAACAAAATGGATCTACGCCATTGTTGGATAGGTATATGTCTAATTAGGGATTAACTAACTTACTTCTAAATAACCATCACCTTTTTTGACATTTTTTGTCATTTTCTTTTTTTTTTTAAAAATATTTTATAGTATATTTCGTTAGTTATTCGTGACGTTAAATTAGCCATTATTTGTAGCTGTAGCATCTTGGGTTATTTTCAAATGGTGTATTCTCTGCAAAAACAAATAGAAATAATATTTATTTACATCCATGAAAACAGGTGCTCTCGAGAAACAGCTCGAGTGTTTAATGAAAGGCATCCTGATAGAAATATCCCACCAAAAACATTTTCGTGCAAGCCAAGCTTCTAACTCTACACGCCCTAACTGTACAAGCTGTAACTTTACAAGCTCTTAGTTAAAATATGTGGCTTGGTCATTTCGTTACTATAAGAACTATTGTATAACGCTGAATTATATAATATATGGGCACTAGTATAGAATAAAGTATTAGCCTGTAATATATCATTTAAACTAGCTGATGTGCGGCAGCTAACAGAAGAAAATTTTAACATACATTTTACATGACAATTCAAAACATTTACGCCCATGTAGAGAAGATTGAAGAGTAAAATATTGAAGCACATTATGGATGAGGTGCAAGAATTAATAATAAATGTTGGAAAAGATACTAGTGAGAGTGAATCAGAACTGTCTGACAATAAAACAAAATATAACGATTTCGGTTGCCAACTTTTTGTGATAAATTTATTGTAAATGCTGTATTTATAAAATTGTTTCATTTTAACATTTTATGTAAGAACCTACGACGTGTAGTTGTCTTATTTATCTACTTGTGTGAACTATAATTGGACTATTACAGTTTCACATATCGATTAATTGAGTCAATGTTTTCGGTTTTCACTTAATAGTTTTGTTATGTTTGCTAGTAGAAGCATGATTGTGAAAAATCAGTTACTTTAACAAACATACAATACAATAGTCACACCTTTTTTCCTTAGCGATATATACAGACCACTTCTTTTTACTTAATACGGTTCTTACACACGTCTTTTGTTTTTTTTACTTTCATCAGTGCTCTTCGGTTGTTGGTACTCTTGACCTGACCTTTCTTCAGAACAATGTCGATCTGATCGAGATATGTTCGCCGGGGTCGATCTCTATCGACTTATGCATTCACACTCGCCTTATACATCTTTTTCGTCAATCTTCCTTCCCAACACTGAACTTTTCATTTTCTGTGCAGTAAGACAGATTGAGATGCAGTTTTTTGCATTCGCTTACTAAACTCGAATAGATTAAAGGTTATGCACAAAAGATCTGATAGGTCGAGGTACTTGAGAGGCTGCATAACCTTTATGTCCCCCACTACAATCTACAATTCAATTGACAACTTTGTACCTACTTTTGTTTATGTTATTATTCCAAACTCTATTTGAGCAGTGAAAAATGCATTCTAAAAAATGTTCTCAGGAGTTTTCGAGGTTGCCAGTCTCGAAAATAACCTACAAATTTACCCCTCGTTGACCTGGAGCTCAGAATGACTGGTCAACGTCATCTCCGAGAATTTTCCTGTAGTTTACACTTAAATGAATTTAGACTTGTCTTCCGGGGGTTCTTCGGATTGCTTATTTTAAATCTGACAGTAATAACCTCCTTCCGGGCACGTGGTGCCCCGGATGGGGCTCCGGACCTAGACATCGACGTCATCCATAAGAGTTTCAGTGAAATGTTTGTTCAAATGAACCGAAAATCGTCTCCGAAGGTTTTTTGGGGCGCTGATCTCAAATCTGGCACTGGCTTTCTGCTTCCGAGTACCTGGCGTTCCGTATCCAGGCATCGACGTGATCCCCGGGAATTTTACTGAAATTTTTGCCCAAATGAATCAAAAATCGTTTTAAAGGTTTTAAAGGTACAGGGCCGGATAAATGTCCTTGGGGCACATAAAATGGAAAGTTAGGTCTATTTCTGTGCTATCTTTCTTCGCCTTCTAACTAAACTGAACCAATTAGTTACCATCTAAAAGAACTGATAAATTGTACAACCACCATAACACTAAAAAAACATAATTTGGTTATACATCTGATTTTCTACATTAAATATTTATTTTATTAAATAAAATGACTATTTTTGCGATAGCTTCCTGGGGGTGTTATAATAATAATCGCTTAACTCTTGATGAAATAAACGTCATTATCGGATTCATGAGCTTTTAACTCTTTTCGATATTCGGAGCATAAGTCCCAATAACGTGACAATTTGATCGAAGAAAATGAGTTCTCTGATGTGATTTTAACAATTGTACACAGTAAAGCTTCTTATAATTTGCTTATAAATGAGTTTAATTTTATTCTGATTAATTTTTTAATTAAATATTAAGTGCTGTACGATGCCCAACTTTACTAAGCTTCGTGAATATGCGGCTTTGGATTAAAATTACAACCAACACGTTTATTTAAAGCTTACTTAAAAACATAATTTTAAATATTAAACATTAAGTTTAAATATATGTAAGAAAATGTATATGGATCCATATTACGCGAACAAATTTCTCTGGGGTTTAAAATAAGTTAAAAGACGCATTTATTTTATTAGCCATATTTATGTCACGAAAAATAACAAAACAAAACATTATTTTTTCACTAAAAAATTAGACAAAAACCCGAAGGCAAAATCATAATATAAAACGGAGAGAAAAATAACTTTATTATACAACGAAAAATTCATTAATCTAACCATAATACAAATGGATTATTAGTGTCCAAAAACGCAGCATAACACCATAAAAAGAAATTTAATAATGATAATTACTATCAAATATATCCTATAATTAGCATTTGGAGTTGTTCAATATAGGAAATATATCACGTAACGCAAGATGGCGCTGTCAATGTCAAAATGTCGGATCGAGGTGTGATTAACAAATATTCTGCCATTTGATCACTTGTAAAACCAAAGCTTTTATTGAAGGAAATTTTAAGTTATCTCAGAGATTTAAGTGCCAGGAGAAAAAAGAAGACGTGGAAGACTCAGATCGAAATGGTTGGCAGAGGTAGAAAAGGACTTAGGCAAGGCAGGAGTTACAAGATGGAAGAAGAATACAATAGACGGGAAGAAATTGCGGAAAATCAGTGAACAAGTAAAATGATAAACTAAGGATGGGGACTGATCCAACGAGATTTGAGATGATTTTTTGTGTTAAACTATTGGATTGAAGCTGGGTATTAGGTTTGTTTTCGACGTTTCAGTTTAATTGTCGCTAAATTTTCGTTAAATGCCAGGTGTATCCAAGTATTAATTTTGGTTTGTTTTTAAAGTTTTTTGGTTCTGTTGTCCCTGGAATTCTTGTTGCAATGCCTATGAAAGTCGAAATATAAATTTCGGACATATTGTATTATGTGGGTGAACGTGTTCGATCAATTAAGAAAGGTGAAGAGGTTTTTAAGACTAACGGTCTCAATGAAAAACTCGTAAAAATCATTTTTAATTTTTTTTTTACTGAAAATAGTCGCAAAAAGGGTAGACCTATCGTGTGGGCCGCGGACGGCCCGCACTGCGACTATTAGAAGGGGGAGGGATTGTGGACCCGCTTTGTGAAAAGTTGCAGGTCATAGTTCTCTGGAAAAACTGATTTTGGAAGCTTATTCCATTCTGCAGCAGCCCTGTAAAAAAAGGATTCTTGATGAAGATTGGTCCTTGTAGTGTCAATCTTGAGAGTAAATGGGTGAGACTGATCTGCGGGCCGAGTTCTTCGGCCGAATGTGGCCAGTGGTGGTACAAGAGTTTTTATTTTTCTGGTGCATCTGCCATGAAAATATCTGTGGAGTAATGCCTGGTCTGCAATTTTTCTTCTTATCTAGTGGGTGAAGAGTATCTGTGAGAATTGAGCTGTTTATTAACCGAATGGCCCTTTTCTAAATGGAATCTAGAAAACGAAGAGAATGCCTTGGTGCTGAACCCCAAATGTGCGAGCAATACTCAAGTAGAGGTCGAATTTGAGCTCTGTATTGTCTCTGTGTTATTAAAGTCCCTATGAATAATCACAAATAAAATGATAGATCATTGGACAACAATATCAAATTTACCTCTGAAAAAATTATCTTCCACATAGTGCTTGCTGCAAACAAACATACATTTGAAATTGGTTTTTCTATCTTTAAAATCATCTTTCATTTCTGAGCTACCTTAGGATTTAAAAGAAATTTATTCAAAGGTTTAATCGAATTGCCATATGTAGAGCATTGTGGAACAGAGCATATTTTTCGCGATTTTATCTCCATATCACCTTTTTTTAATCTTTTGCATTTAAAATTGCTTAAAATAATATATAAAGATCACTTTTCATTCTTATAAACAAATGGAAGTTAGTTTGTTGTTCAGACTTTGAGAAGTTCATACGATCAATAATAGATGTCACCCACTCTGTGATTTTTTTCTATTAAATAGGTATCTATAACTGGTATATTACAATAATAACATAATTAAGTTGTTTTCTTAAAAAGTTGATATTTTTGTTTATTATAACTATTTTAATTTTATTAACGCTTTCACAAAACCCAATTTGTTAATGTACAAATTAAAGATTATTAAAAAAGGTTTACTTAAAATTACTGAATTAATTTTAACATTCGAGAAATGGGCACAAATAATTTAATGTAAAATACCTATGAGTATGCATGAAACATAAACATCCATAATAAACGCATAAGTGTGCATAATCGGGCCTTTATCGCTCACCGTGCTCATAAAGGTTGCTAGGTAACGGCTTCATAAACAAGATTTACGTGTGTAAATTTCACTTGAAACAGCTTAAACGAAAAATATATTTTTAATAAATAATAATTGAATAAATACACCAAAGTGACGAAACAACTAAGTTTCCTAAAGTAAACGAAGTGACAAATAACATGAACCTATCGAGTCGATAAATTGCAATGAACCTCAAGTTATGATGCATTTATGCTAAAAAATATCGCATGACACAATGCATAATTGCCTTTAAAGCATTCGCAACGTAAAGCCACTCGTTGCTAATGCTTTAAATACCTGACAATGCATTAGTGTCATAATATACTATTTTTCGGCTTTTGTCCGGAAAGTACCGACTTCCCGAGTGCTTATTTAAGAAAGTAGTACTATGTAGTAGTATTCCGAGATTAAGACGGTAAATCGTTGTCATTACCATGGCAACGGAATAACGACTTACCAATAGAAACCGTGCGTGAAATATAGTTATTTAGTATGGGTTTACTCTAGTATTAAATAATCGTTCACATGATCAGAATAATTCCAAAGGTAAGAAATTATTTAAATTTAACCGAGTACCTACATAATGTTAAATAAAGAAAAGTTGTACCCCAAACAAGTGTATTTAAAGTTTACAATGTTAAAACATCCGTATTAGATGAGCGAAACTTGATTCTCAGATGTATTATAAGAAAAACGATAGAAAAAATCTAAAAATATGTTCTTAAAGACGTCCATTTTAAGCCTAATTATTTTATTATATTTTACCATATTTGGAAACTGAAGTAATGGGGCCTCGATTTTTCCCCAGTAACATACCGATATTTTGGCATATTTAAAAAGAGCTAACAAATTTTGTAAAGAAAAAAATTTGGTATCTTTTTTCGATATAAAATTATAAGTAAATTTGTAAAAAAAAGTATTATTAAAAATTCGCAATCGTCACGATTTAAAAAAATAGTCTTTGGGAAAATCGCAAAATCGTTATTTGCACGTAAAGTGCGTTCCAATCTCGCAAATATTTTTAAGCTTGGAATAACACGTTCGAGGAATCTTTGGGCGTATAACTGAACTGCTATTCTGGGGTTCTTTTGAGATTCCCCATAAACTAATAACATGTTGACTTTTTCGTCGTGCGTGAACATTTTGCAAAGTCAAATCACAACAAAACAATATTTGTCAACCATTACTACTTGTTTAAATCGTGACGATTGTAAATTTTTGATAATCCTTTTTTTTACAAATTTTCTTAATATTTTATAACGAAAAGAAAATTCACAACATTTGTTTAGAAAAATTAGCTCTGCCAAAATATAGGTAAGTTTCTGTGAAAAAAATCAATGACTTCAGCTCCCAAATATTGTAAAATATGCAAATTAGGCTTAAAATGGACCCTACTCAATCCTATTTAAGAACATCCTTTCAGAATTTTTCTTTTTCTTATAATAGAGCTGAGACATCGAATTTCGCTCACCCACGTTAAATTTAATTTAAAAGTATTACCATCAAATTTAGAAATTTAATAATTAATAAATAAGATTGAGAATAATAGTATAAATATTGGATTGATTTTCTAATGAAAAATCGAGAAAATATAAAATATATGTAATGGACGCTCCGATTTTTTATTATTTCTAAAACGAATATCAGAAATTTCCCTTTCTTTATTTTTAACTTAGATTAAAATAAATATTTAAGATTATGTTTTTATTATCAGATAAGTACAATTATTATGTATAATTATATTATCGAAATTACAGGTTTTGTCAATTGTAATAGGAATATAGTAATTATACATAAATTTTACCGCATTTATTGACTTCATATGTTTATCAATTTTTCATTAGAACCCTTGGAAATTTATAAAATTAAATTAAGGTTTTTGACGTCATATATTTATACTTCCACGGATGCAACTTTAATGATGACACTATGAAAATAATTTTATATTCTTTAATAAATAAGTACTAACCAATTAATGACATAAAAAATCTTAATAAATCCTTCCATAAAGTTCACATTTTTGGCACCAGTTGGCGTTAAAGTCATGACACACGGTCCCTATGTGACATAATGCCATTTTGCTATTTAATAGTTTGCTTGGTTTTTGGTAGAATTTTTTTCGAATTTTCATGTGACAAAGAATTAAAATGTTTCTAATTTTGTTCTACATATGAGGAGTGTAATTTCAAAACGTCTCTTGTCCATTTTTTTTTAATTTAACCTTTTTCTTTATTTTACATCTGTGAGGCTACCTGCAACTAAAAGTGAAGATTTATTCTTTTAAAACGTCCTAAAACCCGTTGAAAATCAAGTTTAAAAATTCAATGAAGTTTCAAAACGTCCCTTGTCCACCTCACTGTAAAGGAAGATGGCGGACGTCCTTTTGAATAATCAAAATGTCTCTTGTCCCTGCTCCATGAGCACAGCTGTTTAGTTTCTGATTTTCAAAACGTCTCAAATCCAAATGTAATTTTTCAAAACCAATTTGAATAATTTGGCACCTTTATAAGCATAATATTTGTCATTACCTCAAAGTAGAATATACAATGTTGAAATGTTGGCAATCTTGAGTAATTTAAGCCTCAGGTTATATTTTTACAAAGGTTTTTGTAACCAGCAAACCTGTTGATTGCTTTATGATTGCTAAACGATTTAAGTGTTTATTTTCTCATTCTTTTAGAAGGTTTGGTTCACAAATTAGATCAATTTTCAGTTTGTGTAGTGTCGAAGATGGACAAGGAAACAGACAATATTGTTCGTCCAAGTTTGCCCGGTACGAGCAGGAAAAAAAGAGCTAACCTTTCTCAGTGGAAAAGAACCATGGAAAAAAGCAACGTTATTCTTCCAAAGCTCTCCCCAAGCTATAAACAATGTTGAACGAACTTAACTTTTAAAATGTCTCTTGTCCAGCTTTGAGTTTTAAAACGTCTCTTGTCCAAATTGAAATACTTGCTAAAGACTAAAAATTATAAGTATCTCCATAATTTTTGTTTGAATAACAATCTAGAGTCCAAAAAGAATTATGTTGAAGCAAAAATGAAAAGATTGGTAGATTTTTTAGAGTACAACAACATTTTTGTGATTTTCCGAAAATTCTCCAAACTGGACAAGAGACGTTTTGAAATTCCACTCCTCATATAAAGATTATTAAGAAACGTGCTTTAATGATTTGTTATTTCATGCAGTTGTCGAAAAAATAGTGTACGCAACAGGCCAGAGAACTGCTTTTCTGGACTCGTAGAGATTACTCGTCCAAAAAAACGTATTTTCCGGACGTAAATTACTAATTTTTCAACTAGAATAAAAAACATTTAACTGAGAAAACGATACATACTGATTTTTTAATTTCGTTGTCTGTTACACAAAAACATCAATAAAAGCTTGAAGTAGGTACCTACCATAAAAAGCAGAAACGCAAAAATTTTGAAATTAAAAAATAAAAAAAACCTATTTGGATACCAAACGAACGGCATTTTCTTATAGACAAAAACCAACGGCATCAATTTTCCTCGTAATGCAACTTTTTTTATGGAAAATCGAACGGACTTTTCGTATGGTAAATTAAATTCACTCATCTACCCCATTTACTCTTCGTGAGTTATGTCACTTCACAAAATAGGTCCCGTACCTAATTTAAAGCAACGATTTTCGTCGTCTCCTCTTTGATCTCTTTTATATAACTTACCGCACTTATATTGGAAAAAAATCACTTTTTTGTTGGGATATTTCATTACGAAACATTTTATCGGTTATTTTCATGTATAAAACTGTATGTTAAAAAATATTTGCCGTGGCTGTTTAACTTATACATAGACGGTTGTTTAAAAGATTTTAAAGAGAGTGTGTACGGATTGAGAATGAATGATTTGATCGTCAAATGCCTCCTTTGTGCCGATGATCAGGTCATATTAGCATAATCTTTTTAGGAGTTGCAGGCGATGATTAATAATATGCAGTTCTATGCATGATGCCCTAAAAATCAAAAGGATGAAATTAAATTTAAGCAAGACGAAAGTAATGGTTTTTAAAAGAGAATAAAACATGATAGACTGCGAAGTGCCTCTTGAAATTAGGAAGAGTGGAACAATCGATTGAGTTTATATACTTGGGTTCAAAGTTTAAGAGAGACAGAAATTAAGACTGTGATATTGAGCGAAGGTTGTTGGCAGGGAAATAAATAAATGGGCCCTGCATAACTTTATGAGCAGCCAAAACGTGTCAAAAAAGGCACAACTGGCTGTATACAGAGGAGTGATGATCACTACACTTACGTATGGTAGTGAACAGGCCCGCGCCTAGCACTTTTGGCGCCCTTGTACAAATTTAAAATAACGCCCCAAATTTGTATTTGGTTCATATATGAGAACAAATACGGGTTATTTAGGTATTATTATCAACTATTAAAAAATAATTTTAAAAAGTATTTTTATTTTTATATTTTACAAGTACCAGCCATACAAGTACTTTCTGATTGAGGTATATAACATAATTATAAACTTATACAAAACAGAAATATATTCTAACAGTATTACAACTCAAAATTTTTGGTATTTTAGTTTCAAATGTTATATATGAAACAAAAGCACAAGAAATAAAAAAAATATTTTAAACATTAAAAATACTCGTTTATATATAACAGGACGAAACTGATCGACAAATAAAAACAAAACAGTGTATTATTTTAATAATGCAACATGTCACCTATTAAAGGTTAATATCTAGGTATTAGGTATTTTTATTGTTAAGGCAACCCAATTGTTAGACCGGGAAAAATATGGGCAACCCTACGTGTGCATATTCTATAGACTTTGTACATACGGTTGGTGTAAAATTTGTTCGTTAAACTCATCGGTAGAAATTAAAGAAAAGTGATTTTTTTAATTTTTAATTAAATATAGCCTGGCCATAATTTTTTTAGGCAACCCATTTTTTTTATAATTTTTAACATTTTAAATTACTTATAAAATAATTTTTATCCATTAAACAGATGGGTGAAGGTCGATTTTACTTCAGATCCTCTACTACTAATACTTATTTAAATAGCAGGCTACATTATAATTCTTAGAGACAGAAGATTTTCATTTCTAAAACTGGATTAAAACTTCAAGTTGTGAATTACTAATAACTTCAAACTTCTTAACATTAGTTCAAAGTTTTACATCAAACACATCTTTCGATAGAACCAAGATGAAACCCCTTTAAACCTTGAACAGTAACTTAACATTAAATCTGTTACACCATTACATTTTTTCACGCAACAATTTACTTTATCGTTACGTGGTAGTTTAAAAACACTGAAAGGAGATAATGTTGTTACAAAAAACACATATTTGCCTGTCGCGAAAAAATCTTTTCGCAAATTATAATAAAATAATGTAATCCTTTTAAAAGTTTTGAGTAACTACTTGTACTTACAATAATAACATTTTTTTATTGAATCAAGCTTCCTACAACGAAAAACAAATTCAAGGTTTAGACTTTTAGAGTTCAATGGGCGAATATTAAAATCAGTAATATGAGTTGAAAGTGATGCACACGGTAAATACTTACGACTCAATTTTAGCACATACAAGGCGTGACTGGACAATTCTTAAATGATCTATACTAAAAGGGTAGATGCATGGATTGATTGTTTTATGTATGATTCATGACCATATTAAATATTCAGCAACAGTTTTAGTTTATTTATATCCTTTCCAAACCAACTAATTTATTTATAATGGTATTGTTATATTTTTTACGCATTTTTTATCGATAACGGAAGTTGTTAACATCTATTCCTTTTTTTCTTCCTTATTGTCAACTAGGATCTTTCTCTTCTCGGTCCTAATACCCTCACAAGGGTTTGGTGGCACTATGCTTCTACCATTTTTATAGCAAATATCCACTCCTCTCTGTTCTGGGCTAGTTCTGTGGCCTCATGCAGAGAGAGTCCAGTCAAGCTTGTGATTCCGTCTACCCATCGGGTTGGAGATCTTCCTCGTGACCTTCGTCCGTCGACTTTGCCTTGAACCACCAGCTTTTCTAAAGCATCCGGTCTTCTGGAAACGTGCCCGAAATACCGCACTTTGTTCCGGTTAATTCTCTTGGACAGCCTGTCCTCGATTTTCAGTTCTTCTAGGATCGATACATTGGTGCGGTGCTGCGTCCATGATATTCGGAGCATTCGTCGGTAAACCCACATTTTAAATGCATCTATTTTCTTTCTGTCCGATTGTCTGATCGACCAGGTTTCAGCCGCGTATGATGCAATTGGGAAAATTAAAGTAGAGACCAGCCTGATTTTCGTAGCTTTACTAATTGACGTGTCCTTCCATATGCGTGTCAGTTTAGCAGTGGCCGTTCTTGCTATTGCTAGCCATCGCTTTATTTTGGCTTCGCTACCTCCTATGTTGGTGATAAGGAAGCCAAGATAATTAAATTTATCCACTACTTCTAAACCGGGTACCTGTCGGATATGCGGAGAGTTGTTCGTTTTCCGGTCTACTATCATGACTTTGGTTTTACTGATATTTAGTTTTAAGCCGTAGTCTTTGCTTATATTTCCCAGTCTTGTCATGATCATTTCCAGCTCGAGTTGATCTGTCGCCAATATGAGAGTATTATCGGCATATCTCAGATTACTTATGCACCTTCCTCCCACTGCAATCCCTCCATACCATTCATAGAGTACTTTGCGCATGACGTCAACTAGGATAGCGACCGTTAAATATTATTTTGATTGGTAAATTTGTAGGACTTTGATCAGGATGTTAAATAAAACCAAGTGTTTAATAGCTGATGTTTAGAAACTTTATTTTTTAATATTCAGGACTATTTTTCATGTGTCTGTGTTAACGTCTTTCGTGAACCTGAATATATTTCTAGAACCTTTATAGAACACTTCACCGTTTAGTTTTAAAGATATAATTTAAGGTATTATTTATTTACGAACTTCGACCAGCTGATTTATTAGTAAGGAGTGATCTGGCAACATTGTGCGAATCGAATCGAATCTCTAGTAAAATGAATTTACATATACGTAGAAAAATTTTTGTTCTTACATAAATGAAATTAATAATAAATAAAGGAGAAATTTATTTTTAAATCCAAGATAAAAACAATAAAAAAGTATCAATATATTTATATTAGAATGAACATTTTTTTATTTTCTTAAATAATAAATTAACAATTTTATAGGATCATGTAATATTCTTAATATAATCCGTATCGCGGCGGGGCGAGAAAAGGTGATAGAAGCGGAGATGCTGGCTTACTTGGTCATGATGCCGTCAGCCTCTCTGGAGATCTCGCCGTTCGCCTCGATGAAGATGGTGATGTACTTCGTTAGTAGATAGGTCGCTGATTTAGTTATTCTACCTACTGTAAGTTGCCGAGGGTTTTTTGGGTTATCGCCGGGGTAATCTTGATTTATTACACGTGTATTCATAATCCATAATCGGATTTACATGTTACTTTTTAAGTGCAGTTATAAAAGTTTGAGTAAAACTAAAATATTGTGCTACATCGCAAAAGGTGGGGTTCAACGAGACTTTCTTCGCTCGGTGGTCTAGAGGCGAGAGAGAGATTCCGGAAACCGGTCAAGCGTGGTGTCGTTTTTTTGGCGCTAAAGTCAGCGTTCTCATTGGTATACGCGTAAGCGTCGTTTTTGCACACGGTTTATAGTTGGTTGCCACTGGCACGTGCCTAGCGGCTGAAAGCTTGTCGGCGTCTGGGCCGTAATAAGGGGGTTCTAATCAAGGAATTGAGTGGAGAAAAATTCTACTGTTGAAATCACGAATTTTCAACAAACCATAAGAAAATGAAATAATTTAATGAATGTTTTGTTTGAGAAAAGTAATTAGTTGCTCAATTTTGTTTTTTAATTGTTTAGGCATTTTTTTATTTAGGTATTATGAATTATTTGTAAAATATAAAACGCGATGTAAATAATACATAAAATAGGATAATATAAATAAATCATAACGCATTCGGAGCAACGTTGCCAGATTACCGAAAATGAATATATTTGATAGTAAATGTAAGTATATGTGTGTCGATAATTCTAATTTCTGACAATGGAAAATGCTCGGATTATACTACGGCACGCTGGAACTACCTTAAGCAAACTTTAACAATTCAACGTGTTTGTCAGAATGCAATATTGTTAAAAAGCACTTGGGTTTACAATGTAAATTAAGTTAACTTCAAAATCAAGATCACAAATAAAGAGGTAACAAACATTTTCAACTCTGAAATATTAATTGTATAAAGTAAAGCAGGCTTGTCGTGTTTTAAAATTCAGTTTTCTACTCTGTTTAGTCAAAAAAACAGTTTCGAAAAGTATGCGACATATTTGTATACATTTTTGCCTGTGTTTTATTGGCGCAGAAGGTTCGTTACTATGAAATGATCGGCAATATCACACTTCCAATGGCTATAAAGTAATAATTAACTCTCTACACACATCATAAAATCGGTATTAAATGGATTATCATCCATAAGATCATAAGTACAACATCCAGCATTTTTACCTGTCAAAACGAAATAAAAAGAACAGCTACAGGGTGAACATTATTAACATTTACTAATGTACTGATACAATCTGATCTCCAATGTGGTCTTTATGTATGCACTGTCCTGGAAAACTAAACAAAAATAAATTTAACATTTCATTATCTGTCAAGAAATATTTTTTATTTAAATAGCTTTAATTATCTGATTTAAATCTACCTTAAACTAGTGAGTAAAATAAACTAGTAAATGAAAATGTTAATACTTTTCTTTCAAAAAACTGTCACAAATAAATTATCACCAAAACTAAAATATGGTGTTTTACAATTTCTTGCATATTATCGAAGGACAAGGGTCAAATTTTTGAAGAAGATACTTCGCACAGTATTAGTTTTTGATCATATGCCATCAATATCAATACATTGTTTTAATGTATAAATTGATCGGTGCCGCATTTCTGCCGTATCCCTAATTCGAGAGATATAATGAAAGGTTATATTTGATTTTTGTCATGTTCTAAGAGCGTTTTCAAATAGAAACTAATTATCTGCTTCAAGACATAAAAATAACTTGCAATTGAAATGAAGTATTGGAAAGCTGATACCGATTCGACGAAATAGAAACCTTCTTATTTGTTATACGTTCCACAGAATATACAAAAAAACATAATTGTAAATTTTTTTTTTGCATAATAATGACAGTTTATTTTAATATGCATAGCATACATTAAAGAGTGCATTCATGCCTACCACTCCGGATCACTCCGACCAATCCAGTGCGACACAATCTGCGCGTGTTCCATGCTTGGTTTGGCGATTTAACCTTTTTTTGTGCTACAAACTTCAGTCAAAGAATACACCAGCCTAAAATTTGGTTGGTGTATACTGTGCTTCTGCATTAATTGTTATTAATTTGTGCAGCAAACATGGTAAAGTAAGTTATATCTTATAAGAATGAAATGTTTTTTTAACCTCAAATTTATTTCCAGCGATAATTTGGTTTGTCAAGATGATATTAATTTTAAGAGAAAGCGTGAGGTATATTATTCAGATTTTATAAATTGATATCCAATTATTTAGGTAGTAAACTGTTAATTTATAAATTGAAATTAACGAAATTGTTAATTACATCACTAACTTAGATGACAAAAACTTGGAAGAAGTCAAGGATATGCTAAGGAAGCATAAAAATGACATTAATACATGTAAAAGAAGAAAAGTAAAAAGACAGTTATATTTTCCAAATAACAAATAAAATTGCACAGGTTTGTTTACCTCGTGGTCTTCGCTGGGCAGTGACGATATAAAATATCAATAATCAAGAGGGTAAGGGTTGGAGAGACAATAAATGTTTCCACTCTGAAATCGTTCCATACCACTTTTTTACAAACAATAAGTAATTATTATTTTACCCAACTCACAATATATTTGGTAACATAATTTTTTTTTTATTTTGTCACTGAAAAAAAGAGCAACCCCTAATTATCTTAAAAGTATCCTTTTTTATTTTTTTTTGTTTACTTTCAATTCCAATACATTTTGTAATACTTTTAAAAAGATTCCATTACAATTTTAAATTACATAATTTTTATATATTCTTGTTTTATTTACTTTTAAATAAATATTTTCAAACTTTTATCTTATTTATTCTCTTCCTTCTGCATACAAATTTAAATTTAAAAAAACCAATTTTTATTTTTTATATTTTAAAATATTTTATGAACAACTCTTTCATTAAATCCTCATAAACGTTAATTTGTGTTCCTCGGGTCATAATGGACGTTTAATTTGAAATGATCTCTTCTTTTCAACATGTTAGATTTTTAATATGTCGATTTTTAGTCGATACACTGCTAAATTCTTTGTTGCAAGCATGACGAACCAAATTATTGCTGAAAATAAATTTGAGGTTAAAAAAACTTTTCATTCTTATAAGATATAACTACTTCACCATGTTTGCTTTACAAATTAATATTAATTAATACTTATGTTTGATGCACAAAAAAAAAGTTAAATCGCCAAATTATAATTAAATATCGCAATTTTCAAAAGCAAACAGTAATTGACATCAACAGCATGAAAACACTGAACTCAAAACGCGGAAAACGATCTAAACCAAACATGGAGCATGCGCAGATTGTATCACACTGGAGTGGTCGGCATGAATGCACTCTTTAATGTATGCTAATATGCATGACACCAAAATATATTTTTAACTCAACAAAAGTTGTGATTAAATCTCTAAACAAATGAAAATGACAAATAGACTAGGTATATGTCAATTTTATATTGTAGTGGTGCCTTTTGTAAATTAAAAAGGTCATGTAAAGATTTACTTTTAGCTTTATTAAATATTTGTTAATTATCACCCCGGCACACGTTGTCTAGCCCGAAGCGCTTGGCAAACCTTTTTTTCGATAAACTATATATTTAGTGACATTTGACATTAAGTTTATTATTTCTGTCTTTCGTTTCGTCATTGTGTGATCTGCGTTTGCCCAACGCAAAAAAAAATGAGTGCAATTTCTCGATAACCTGCACCGTTCAATTCTCGTGTCATGCCCGGACGATATTTATTGCTTATCATTTGGCGAAAGAGGCAGTGGTACGTTTCGTAAGATTGGTGTTAAGTTTAGTTAAGTGTTTGCAAAAAGTTATTGCTGTGTGTAAATGTGTGACAATTTTGTTTTTTCATATGTATTAACTGTGTGAAGACTGCGTGGAACTAAGTTGGTCCGTAAGCTCATAATGTTGGATCGTTGAAGTATCACAATTTAATAATAATTATAATCGTCTTTATTATTTCTTAATAATAAATTAATTGTAATTACATTGTAGAAATGATACATTATAAAGAAATAAAGGGCGAAGTTCATTTCTTGCAAATACAGGAAGCACCTGTAAGGAATGCTCTACCAAGCAAACTTTGTCTAACAAATTTGGCTACTAAATAAATGTGTTTTACAAGTTAATTTAAATCTGTATATAGTTAGTGTTTTAAAATCATTGGGCAAGCAATTGTACAAGTGATGAAGCTGGTAACTAAACGACCGTCTGTATATTTCGGTTTTAAATCCTGGTACCGTAATCATACCTCCGAATCTAATATTAATATTGTGAACATCTGTTCGATATTTAATTTTCCGGTGGAGGTAAGACGGCTTTTTTGTTGTTAAAATTTTATGAAATAAGCACAATGCATGATGTACCCTTCTGTTATTCATATTTAACCATCCATTTGTTTGAAGATTGTGCAAAACATGAACGCCACCTATAATACACAAATATAACTATGAATTATTCTCAGGTCAATTAATTATGAACTTTTCAGAAGGTTTTAACGGTCAATTATTTATAAACTTGATTTTTTTCATTTTAAAAAATATGGAGTAGTGGTGGGGGTTAAATTGTAATTATAGACCATTCAGGGACTCTCTGAAACACACAAAAATTTTTATCAAAATCGGTCCAGCCGTTTAGGAGTTCAATAACATATATAGGTACAGAAGAAAGTATAATAAATATTTAAATTATTTGATAAATAATCAAGTAATTAACTACACGACTCTAATTTAAATTGTTCTCACTTCGTCGACATGCGTCTACGGCTCTATATATCAGTATAAAAATGTTATCGACGGTGTGTACGTCTGACTTATCAGGAAAGTGACTAAGACGTATGCAAAAGATCAAATAATTTCTTTTCTAAAAATGTGTTTATTTTTACCAGAACGGTTTTGAAAATATAATAAATATTCTACTATTTAAAAAACATAACATTAACTTCTAAAAAATAAAATAAAAATTTGAACACTTAAAAAGCATTACAAATCTAACGTAATAAAGGTTCAAATAAACCACCTTGCTGTGCCAAACAATGGTCTAAGAAACAGAAATAATCTCATATCACTGAGTAAATTTGGTGTATTGTTGGCACAAAATTGGATAATTTTCTCCCTTAATCCATTAGGACTTTTATCTCTTTTAAATTCGTATCGATAAGCGGATTCTTTCAGATAGTCCCCAAAGAAAAAAATCATTTGGAGATAAATCTGGAAGGCCACGTGATCGTACCATATCCAGATATTAAATAATCAGGAAACATCGTTTATAGCACTTGTGTCACTGCTTGGCATTGTGACTTGAACAACCATCCTGTTGAAGCCAAATTTTCACAAAATTAATAGGAAGTAGCTAACATTTCGGAATATTTTGATCTTGCATAAGTTGTAGATATTTGATAGCGTTTAGGTTACCATCGATAAATTAGGGATAGGGAAATAAAGTCGTTAAAAGAGAAATTATTAAATCTCTTGCAAACGTCGTAGTCTTTTTCCTGATAAGTCAGACGTACACATTATCGCTAAAATTTCTATACTGATAAATAGCGACGCAAAAACATGTCGAAATGTCAAACATTTAAATTAATATCATGTAGTTAATTACTTGATTAGTTATCGCAAATATTTTTCCCAATCTGTAATAAGAGATATTTTTTAGAAAATATCGAAAAATTAACACCCCATGGTATAATCTTTAAAAGTCTCCATGTTCTTATAAACATTATAAATCTAACATTATAAACCTAGATCTGTAGAGCTTGTGAGAAAGGCGAGTTAATACAGTAAATACAATAAAATAAGAAATAACATGAAATAAAATAAGGAATGAGTGCAAAAAATAGTGGTTTATACAGATGACTAAAATAAAATAAGAAATAAGAATGAACCAATGAAATCACAGCTTTTTTGACAATGACTTTTGTGTTTTGTACATAACAGTACATAATCTCCAAATTGATTTGTTATTTTATTTTAAATACGGATTTTTTAAATTTTATCATTATCTAAAATTATCCAACTATATATCTACCATCCATTTCGTATTAAAAAATATTATAATAGATGATGGCATGTTGGTAGAGCAGGTATCGACCTTTTCTAAGTTATATGTTAAAACTGATGAAAAATACAAGAACAGTCGACTGAAAGAAAATGCTTTGCTCACATAATGGAGGAAGCACGTAAGTGCCAAAAAATCAAAGAGTTTAACGTTTTTTAAATCACTTTTTCTATAGCTAAAGCTTCTGAACACAGATTGAAGATTTTAAGAAATAAATATACGGGCCATAGAAGGAAAATCAAAAATATCTCCACAAATAATATTATTAGGTTAGGTTAGGTTGATTGTAAACTGGTAACATTTAGAACAGAAAAGATTTGGTCCACGCGCATTATCAGTTTTTAAACAAAATAAAATAAAATAAGACAGAGAGATAAAAGTTGACCATCTTTTGTTCTTATTCTTATTTCTTATTTTATCTTATTTCTTGTCTACACGCTTTCATAGTTTTGGGCATGTTTATCTTTCTTATTTTGATTTACTTTGTTCCTTATTTTATTTTATTTGCTGTATAAACTCGCCTTTTGAATTTTCTTACCGGCTATGTCTCAAACATATGCAGTGTTAAAATTTACGCTTCGGATATCTTCTACTAAGCGTTTTAAAAATGTACGTATTCGATTTGTAGGGAGCGTATGTTGAAGATTGACTGGCACGCTTGTATATGTATTCAAGTTATAGTACAGTCAAATTGTTTTTTCGTTATCAGTTAACTTATTTAATTTTATGGTTTTAAACTAGTTTAGTTTAGTTTTGTTCTTAAAAGGTTGTTTATTAATCTTTTAGTGAAGTAGTCAATTGGTGTGGTTTTCTATCCACAAGGTAAGTAATTTAGTTGAATAATTATTGTTATTAGCTGTATGTAGTAACTGTATTATTTGTACTAAATGTTAAAAAACTCGAGGATCGTTTGACAAAAATTGAGCAGTTCCAAGAAAGTAATTCACAGTCAAGGCCAAGAAATTATTTATAATGTTTATAAGTTTATGCAAACCGAGAAATACCAACAAGCTTGTGGAGTTGGAAAGTAAAACAGGAGACTACCACTACAACATGAACTCCAAACATTTTACAAAATGGTTAAAAAACAAATTTATCCCTAATTCTCCAAAAAATTGCATTTTAGTAATAAGTAATGCCTCCTACCACTATGTACTGGTTGATCCTTTTCCAAATTTTTCAGGGAAAAAGCAGCGATGCAGCTAATGTTTTAAAAGCTAAATTATATACTTTAATTAATACGCATAAACCAGCTCATAAAAGATATATTGTTGAAACGCTTCTGGTGGAACATGACATTTTAACACTGTGTTTACCACCATACCATCCGGAGCTAAACCCCATTGAAAAAATATGGGCACCAGTAAAGAATAAAGAAGCAGCCTGTAATGTTTCATTTAAACTAGCTGATGTGCAGCAGCTAACAAAAGAAAAATTTCAACAAGTGTCAATTCAAAACTGGCAAAACATTTGCGCTCACATAAAAAAGATTAAAGAGTAATATATTGGAGCACATTATGGATGAGGTGCAAGAATTAATAATAAATGTTGGAGAAGATACCAGTGAGAGTGAACCAGAACTGTCTGGCAATGAAAGAGAACATAATAATTTCGGTTGACAACCATTACACATTAAATTTGTTGTAAATTCCGTATTAGTAAGTACCTACGTATAGTTGTCTTATTTACCTACTTAAAATATATCTTCTTCAATCCGACCAAAGTGAAATTTGACTGGACTATTACAGTTTCACAAATCGGTTAATAGTTTTGTTACTTTTGTCAATGTCAATGTCATAGATGGTAAGGAAATCCACAAGCTCTAACGACGGCAGGTTAAAATATACAGTTATATTTGGTAAAATATAATGATGTAAAATAATGATGTTTGGTAAAATATAAATATATAATACAACGATGATTGCACTAAACATATATGAAACTAACTAAACTGACAGACTTACGCCTACTGTTCTCTCGCAATATCGTTGAAACATTTTTATGATAGGTTGATTGTGAGAGACACTGGCCCAATCAGGATACAGCCTTAAGATTACATGGTGTGTGTCATGTCTGGCCTAATATATTTGACAAAATTAAGGGTGTGCTGGCTGCACATTATGATACTTCTCATGTTGTACAATGGAAGTAGATCACATTTAGTGGCAATTATTACACTAACGGCAAGAAATAAATCTAGCACTTGATTAAAATATTCTTCCCATCCAAATTCATTTACTTGTGATAGTCTTTAGTTAATTTTGAAAAGATTTTAACAAACCATCATTAACTCAAATCCTTTGTCTACTTTAATGGGTAATAATTAAACAATGACCCCATCTTACATAGCTGAAGTTTGTGAGACAGTAGACAAACATTCTGTAGACGCCTAATGAGCGTTTTTAACTCGTTTGCCATGCCAAATGTCCATCATTTGGCCAAGTTTCTTGTAATTAAAATAGTTTTCTTTACCTTTTATATTCGAATTAATAAATTATTTTATTTATTATCACATTTTTGATACTCATTTATTCATTTTTTTTTTATTTTTTTCAAATTTTTTTAGTTCTACTGTATATTCTACTGATTATAACAAAAAGAAATTCAGTTTTTAGAAATGAAAACCACATATTAAGGTCCGTATTTAAAAAAAATAATTTGAGGGTGATCTGGAGAATACGAAACGTTGGGATGCGAAATCTGAAAACGTCAAATGAAAAACCTCCAAAAAATTTTTTGGTAGTTCTAAAAATAAATGAAGGATAACCAAAAAACCGAAATGATCGAATTTTGTTTTTTCGTCATATCTCAAGAACGGGCCCTGATATTTTTGAAATCATCGTCAGACTCTGAAAAGAAACTGTTACCTACGTTAATAGTTAGTGATTACAGGTCAATATCAAAATTGAACTATCGGTAAACTGCGTTTTGTACAACTGGCCCCAAGTCAGTAAATCACATAATAATTAACAACATTAGTTTAGACTCAAAATTCTCATTTAACATTTTCCAGGATTATGAATCCAATTGAATAGGTACTCTTACCAAGTGGCTGATAGTGTAGATAGTGTAGAGATCTTGGCACCTTATTTGATTCCAAAGTAACATTTAAGACATACATTGATAATATTATTTTTAAATCATTTAAATGATCAGGCTTCATTGCAAGATCTTCAGACAAATTTTCCCTGTACACTTTTAAATTATTATACTGCTCTCTCGTTCGATCTGTTATTGAAATTAGATGTTATGGTGTCCGTTTTATCAAACGAATAGCGATGGCAATATAAGAGTTCAAAATAAATTCTTAAAGTTATCAGCATTCAAACTTGGATATCAGAGAGTCAATTACTAGTTAAATTGGCAAATAAAAATAGTGAAATCGTTAATATATTTGATACATTCACACATTCATTTAAAAATTAAATGAGGCACATTTATTTGTTGTAAATTAGTTTAAGCTGCTCATGATTATATTTGTAGATAAGGTAGCGTAAAAAATTACATATATACATTTACATACATACATATATTCACACCTTTTTCCCACAGGGGTAGTCAGAGACCACTTCCTTTCACTTGCTACGGTTTTTACACACATCTTTTGCTTCTTCTACTTTCATCAGTGCTTTCATACATGCTTGTCGGTTGTTGGTACTCTTGACCTGGCCTTTTTTTAAAACAATGTCGATCTGATCGAGATATGTCCGACGAGGTCGACCTCTACCAACTTGCTCACTTACACTCGCCTTATAAATCTGTTTCGTCAATCTTTCTTTATTCATCCTTTCTACGTGTCCAAACCAACTAAGAAACTCTTTTTCTATCTTTGTAATCACATCTTCTTTCACACCACAGCGTTCCCTTCTCTCACTATTCCTCACTTAATCCAACAGAGTCACTTCGGCTTTTCTCACTACTCATCTCCGCAGCATTAATCTTATGTTCATGCTTCTTCTGCCAAACCCAACATTCACTACCAGACATGCACAGCCAGACGTGCCTTTTTTGACACGTTCTGGCTGATTATAAATATGTGTGTTTTTTGTAAATTGGCATGCCTATATATAAATTTAATAAGTAAGTAAGTACACTTTTAAACAAGTAGTTAATCGGTGGCCATAACGACGTACCCCATCTCGCACCGCACTTAGTATTGTACCATAGCATTTTTGTACAAAGGAAATGTTATTGTATTTGTTACTTTAAATGTTATTTAATACAATATACTAAGGTATTCATATCATATATATATATATATATATATATATATATATATATATATATATATTGAAATATCGATCCGGGATTGCATCCGTTCGTTGGTTAGAATCCGATAGGATTTTTGCAGACGTTTCACCAAGGTCTTACTTGGCATTTTCAATGCGTAGTCTTCGCTGGTCGACGTATCTATGTATGTATGAATCATTATTTTTGAAATAGCAGAAATATTTATAAAGTTGGAAAAGGTGTTTTGTTAATAATTGACGAGAAAATAATTAGTGGGTCATCGCCTGGTTTTCTTATCATTACTTGTTTTGATGTCCATTTATTAAACAGTTCAATTTTAATTGATTATAAATATCTGCATGTTAATTCTTTGAGTTTTGCTAAATAGTCAAATTTTGTCAATATAGGCTGTTTCTTTGGTCACAAAATAAATGATTTTTTTGGAGAGTAGCATTATCAAAAACAACTTCTCGTCATAAAAGATTTGGCAGCGATTGTTCTATCTTGTATGAAATTAAATATGTTGATTGATATTAAATTTTATTAAATTTGTTTAAAATTTAAAAATCAAAACGTTTGTAGTATATTACTAAGTTGTGTGTTTGCAACAAGCAATAATTTTTTTTACCCACCAAAATGGTAAAATAAATTTTAATAAAATTTGCCATCTAATTTTTTCCTCTTGGAGGACAGTATAAAATAAACAATCTTAAATTTAAAGCAGAGAATTCTCGTATTTTGCAAATGTAAAATTAAGTAAAACATCTTGCTGTTTTTGTTTGGTAATTACTTAATAAGGTCCCTGTTGTATACAAAAAATAATTACTTTAAAAGAAATATGGTGGACTGCGTTTGTTATTGTTAACTGTATTTTTATCCAATAATTCGTTAAGACCAATTTAACTGAAAATTTTACCGACAGAGAGCTTTCTCATATTGATAAAACAGGAAAATGTCCCAGTAGTTGTAAAATTGATGTGTCGTGTGTCGTAAAATCGTAAAATTCTGGGCAGATGCAAGCGTCGTGTAATCTGTTCACTTCTTTTTATGACATAAAATAGTTTAACGTTATCTGACTGTAATATTAAAATTAAAATGCATTGGTGTCCTTAGACAGAGATTTATTATCAAGACTTAGTACAACGGTAGTTGGGTAATTTAAATAGAAATAGTCTTTTTTAATAAACTTGACTAAATGCAAAATCTACAGATTGCAATTTTGTAAAAATATTGGTTTTAATTATACACAACAAATCAGTAGATTTTCCTGATATTTTTTAAAGATAAATTACTAATGAAAGGGACACTTCCAGCGTCCCTACTCCAAATTCAGAAGAAACGCACTTCGAGTGCCGATTTAGATCGATTACCAATCATAAATATTTTGTAACGGTAACCGAATATTTGTCAATCAGAAAATGTATTAGCATTGAAAGTAAGTATCGGTGAATATATCGGTTTATATTAACTAATCAAAGAACACAAAAGGAACGATTGGAGATGTAAAAAGGGCAAGAAATGAGTATGGTCACTACACTTATGTATGGTAGTAAATGTTGGGTTTGGCAGAAGAAGCATGAAAGTAAGATCAACGCTGCGGAAATGAGTAGTCTGAGAAGTATAGCCGGATTAAGTGAGGAATAGTAAGATAAGAGAACACGTAGAAAGGATGGATGAACGAAGATTGACGAAACAGATTTAAAGGGCGAGTGTGAATGGACAAGACTAGAAATTTTATAGAAGACAAACAAAAAACATTTTAAAAAACTCGATCAAAAATATAAATCTGAAAAACTGAAATAAAACACGTTCTGAGAAACGCAGCTATTTTGAAAGATTAAATTGTACTTTAAATATAAATTAAAAATTTTCAAACAAGAGAATCATTGATTCCGATAACCTTTACATTAAAGCCCGTTAACATTTTTCGCGCCTACTTCTTTAATATATACCAACGTCAAGCAGGGTTACTCGGCAATCATGACGTTTTGTAGACGTTCAATCCCACTTAGTCGAATTTAGCCAAGTTAGATTCCATTCATGAATTCATTTCCAAGTTTTTTTTACACAAAATTAACCGAAATATTATATGGGTAAAATATGAAAAGTTGGTATAATTTCAAAAAGTTTTAAAACTAAATCTTTACAATCAGTTTTTATTCAATAAGTTTATACAGGGTGTCCCAACAAAAAGTACCCACCCCAAATAACTGCGGAGGTAATAACTTTCCAAAAAAGTGATAAAATACGTCGACCTTGATTTCAAGGAGAACACATTTTACCATAATACTTGTATACGTAACGTCAACCCTACACAGTCACCCCCTTAAAAAAATTATATTGCAAGTGGGGTCGAGTGGTACCTCTTTTAAGAGATCATTGAATTCTCTGCACAATCGTCTAATTTTTAAAAAAAATGTATCGATGGGTTTGTGGAAATAATAATTGTTTTAATAATTTTGGATTTTAAAAATAAAAACACGAAGGATAGAATTTAAATTATCGTATGTATTGTTCAAAATAATCTCCGTTGTCTTTCATACAATGGTATAATCTATTTTCAAATGCATTTCTGAGCATATCTGGAGTCAATAAACGGCATTCTCGAACGATTCTTTGACGTAAATCTTCTGGAGATTCTGGTTGTGTTGCAAATACCTTCGATATGAATGCAAAATAATAGTAAATTTAAACTATATATAAGTATGAAAACATATTAACTTTTAATCTACGTTAGAGTTTTTGTTAAATTTATTTGGATAGCAGTTAGGAGTGACCAATTCAATAAAAATTTTTCGTTTTTTCAGTCAAGCTTTCGAAAATGTTTATTTTCTTTTTCAAGACTTCTCTATACTATTCCCCATCACGACACATACCTCCTATTCTAAATTCAGAAAGTAATATTATAAATAAAATAACCTATGAAAGTTTACCTCATATTTAACGACTGACTCCAAAATTGGTTAAAGTTCTCAAAAATGAAAAAATAAAAATAAATATTAAAACAATTTCCAATCTTCATACTAAATTAAAAACACCGATTCCAAAGGAATTCAAATCAAATTCCGTGCATGGATTGTGACAAAATTTACATTGGTCAAACAGAACAACTTTTGAAAGATCGAATCACAGGTATAAAAGTGACTGTAGGAGGCACATAAAATCATGTGCCCTAGCCACTCAATGCTATTGATAAGAATCATTGTATTGATTATAAAATTACGAAAATTTTAGATATGGAAAGTATTTTAAAAGAAAGCTATTTTTAGAAATGGTACATATCAATAAAAATAAGTATAACACTATTAATAAAAGAACAGATATTGATGACCTGAGTGGTATTTATACAAATATTCTTAATAAAAAAAAACAATTAAATTTTAGATAACCATAATAAACTAATATTTACATTGCTCATCTGTATAAATAGTTTTGACATTTAGTAAGACAAAAGGTGACACTGACTTATTATATCAAATTTCTTTAAAAAAAACAATTTATGATTCCTCTTTGCGATAATTTTTTAATAATTTCATGTTAGTAAGTATATATTTTGTAAATTGATTTTTCATATATAAATTAAAAATATTAAAGAAAAAAAGAAAATATACATTTTCGAAAGCTTGACTGAAAAAACAAAGAATTTTTATTGAATTGGTCACTCCTAACTGCTACCCAAATAAATTAAAAAAAAACCTCCAATATTTATATATATATATATATATATATATATATATATATATATATATATATATATATATACATACACTTTTAGTGCTAAAAATATGGTCTGATGTGGAAAGTTTTAAAAATATTTTAGCTCAAAATAGTGCATAAAATATTGCTTAGCTTGGATCCAAAACTGTGTCTGCCCTGAAGCAACAACGCAAGCATGTAACAACAACTCACTTCAACACAAAAAGTTTACCTTTGTTGTTTAAATTTACTACTAATTTGCATTTTTGAGATCCTTTTAAATAAATTATTATTCTTCCAAAAAATTTAGTTGACTGTTTATCCTAAAAATAGTCCATTTTAAATCTTTTGTTTTTTTAATTCCATTGAAAATCCAAATTGTAAACTGTTAATTAGTCATTTATAAATATTTTTGATGTTACTTTTAATGTTAACTGTATATTTTAATATTTATTATTTCACAATTTTATCCCAAAAAAGTTTCTTTCCAATGTGGATCTTTTGTATTTATTTTTAACCATATTGAACCGTATGTGATTTCATCTTGTCTAGTAAATGTGCTTCTACTTTGCTGCGACATCTAACGCAGACTGTTAACATCAAATTTGGATGCTGTACTGCAACAAAAAATCATATCCTCTATTTGATCATGCGTAAATAATAAATGTTACTTCTCATTCGTACCACCTACCTTTTACAAAAACCGCAAATAAATCACTGGATGGATGAATCACTGGAGTAAGGTAGTAGATGGTTCACCCTCCATCGCCCGGTGAAACACCACCGCTCTGATTATAGGTGCCGTGAAATGACTAGTCATGTTTCGGTACTTGGTCAGAGTTTCCGGTCGCTCAGGTGAAATGTGTTCTGGTTTATATTCGAATGGAAGCATCCAGGCATCAGTCAGGCCTCTCTGGGGCTGAGGGTACAGCATTGAAACAGTTCCGCAGTCTGGCCGCCAAGTAGTACAGTGGCCCCAACCCATTGGTAACGCTCTGGGAGGCTGCCACATCAATTGGTGTATAATTCCGATACTCCTGTTCTGCCAGTTCGTGACTGAAGGGGATCCAGAAATTTCTGTAGAAGCTAGTCCACATATCTGCTCCCCTTTTTATTTATTTTTTTTTTCTTCCTCTTACTTCTTTTTTTTTTTTTCTTTCTTCATATTTTTCTTTTAAATCAAACCATTAAACCAAATCATGAAAAGTCCAACAAAAATACATGTTCCAACTGTGGTTGCTGATAATTCCCCAAAAAACAACTATAGAATTGATTTCTGCAACATTCGAGGCCTGAACTCTAACATTAATTCAGTACACCACCATCTGCAAACTAACAGGCCTCATTTACTGGCTCTGACAAAGACACAAATTAAACCCTCCTCCAACAATACGCATCTTTTGTGTCCCGGGTTCGAACTCGAAACAAGATTCAAATTTAAAACCGGCCTTTGTGTTAACACTCGCAGTGATATTTCCTGTTGTAGAAGGAGAACTTAGAACCAAAGGACGGCATAGAGGTCATGTGGTTAAAGTTAACCTTACAAAAATCAACAAAATTTCTCTGCTGCCTGTATCTTTCTCCTACGAACCCTCCTTACGTCAACCTCTTTCAACATCTTTCCGACACGCTGGAGCTGTTGCAAACTAACGACCCCAACACAGAGGTTATATTTTTGGGAGATTTCAATGTTCACAACGCGAACTGGCTGAGATCCAACCGCACCGACAACGCCGGTCTAGAAGCTGTGAACTGACCCAGCTAGTTGAAGAATCTACCCGCATACCCGATAACCCCAATCCACAAACCAACATTCTCGATCTCTTCTTCACGACACATCCCGACCAGTACCGAGTCTTTATAACCGCTCCGCTCGGTAAATATGATCATAAACTCATCTCAGCCACGTCCAAACAAACAGCCCCGTCCAAAATCACGCCTGGTACCTCTATTGTCTGGCATTATAGATCAGCCAAATGGAATGAACTGAGAGACTTTTACCTATCATTTCCATGGAAAGATGTCTGCTTTCGCTCACAAGACCCATCAACATGTGCAGAATCTGTAACCGAAATCATACGGCTAGGTATGGACTCATACATTCCTCATGGTACAAGACGGATCTTCAACCCCAAACCCTGGTTCAACCAAGAATGCAACCGTGCGGTGCGTGATAAAAATCAAGCACATCGACTCTGGTGCGAAGTCCCGACAATTGCCAACCGAGAAGCCTTTGTCCACGCGAGGAACGCCTGCAAAAGAACGATCGATCTTGCCAAAGAATCCTACGACACGAGAATATGCAATTAGCTTGTCAATGCCCCTCCTGGATCAAAGACCTTCTGGTCTTTGGCTAAAGCCATAAATAAGAATTTCACAACTTTTTCTTTACCACCACTCGAGAGGTCCAACGGCACGACAGCCGTATCTTCCAAAGAAAAAGCGGATCTGCTGGTCGAAATATTCAGCTCTAACTCAACCCTCAATACCAATGGAAAACAACCCCCAACGCGTTCATGTGGAAAAACGCTAAAGTCCAACCGATTCCGAAAAAAGGAAAGAAGACTATTCCTGCAAATTATCGCCCTATTGCATTGCTCTCAGTCATATCCAAAGTTATGGAAAAATCGATTAACACAGAACTTATCAAATATCTGGAGAAATTCAAGATAATCCATGACAGACAATATGGATTCGGTCTACTGGAGATTTGCTGGCTTATGTCACTCAGCTCTGGACAAACACTATTGAAAAGTTTGGTGAATCCCATGCAATAGCCTTGGATATATCTAAAGCCTTTGACCGCGTTTGGCACCAGGCATTGTTAAGTAAATTATCTGCCTACGGTCTCCCAACCAAAATGCGCCAATGGCTCTTGAGCTTCATGCAAGATCGCTCCTTACACGTGGCAGTTGACGGTATTTCTTCTGATGCGATTAAAACTAATGCCGGGGCCCCCAGGGATCCATCCTGTCTCCCACCTTATTTCTTTTACACATCAACGACCTCTTGAAAACCACCACGAACCCCATTTACAGTTTCGCAGACGATAGCACACTTGTCTCAACTTTCACATCCTATCGATCACTTTCGGTGTATGATACAAATAGACTCAGGCAAAAACAGGTTGATTCCATCAATAGAGATCTTAAAGCAATCGTCGAGTGGGGAACCAACAATCTTGTTCAGTTCAACGCTCAAAAAACACAAAGTGCCACGTTTTCCAAGAAAGTGAATTCCCCAAATCATCCCATCACAATGTCCGGAAATACCCTTGAACCAAGTCCCTCCATCTCGATTTTGGAAGTCACGGTGTCCAATAATATGTCTTGGCATGACCATGTTGCTAACATCGCAAAGTCGGCAAGCCAGAGGCTAGGTTTTCTGTGGAAAGCCAGAAAGTTTTTTACTCCTGATCAACTGTTGACGACGTACATGGCTCAAATCCGACCTCTACTGGATTATTGCTCGCACATTTGGGGTTCAGCACCAAGGCATTCTCTTCGTCTTTTAGATTCCATTCAGAAAAGAGCCATTCGCTCGATAAACAGTTCAACTCTCACAGATACCCTTCACCCTCTAGAACATAGAAGAAGAGTTGCAGACTAGTCATTGCTCTACAGATATTTCCATGGCAGATGCTCCAGAGAAATAAAAACTCTTGTACCACCATTGGCCACATTCGGCCGAAGAACTCGGCACGCTGATCAGTCTCACCCATTTACTCTCAAGATTGACACTACAAGGACCAATCTTCATCAAGAATCCTTCCTTTACAGGGCTGCTACGAAATGGAATAAGCTTCCAAAATCAGTTTTTCCAGAGAACTATGACCTTTGAACTATGAACTTTTTAAAAAGCGTGTCCACAATCATTTCCTTTCTATAATCTCTTCCCCTTCTAATAGTCGCAGTGCGGGCCGTCCGCGGCCCACACGATAGGTCTACCCTTTTTGCGACTATTTTTATAAAAAAAAAAAAAAATTTAAATTTTACCACTTACCAAGAATTTTAAACGTCTGATTTGTGCATTTACTGCCCACACGAAAATCAAATCTGAAAACAAACATTATTACCAGAAAACAAACATTATATACCATTAAAAAATAATAAACAATAAGCCATCCTTAAAACGTTTAATGCTTAATGAGTCAATGTTTATCTATGGTCGAGAAAATATAGCACTCATACATACATACATACATACATACATACATATAGTCAAGCCTTTTTCCTGTAGGGGTAGGTAGAGACCACTTTCTTCTACTTGCTACTGTTCTTACACACTTCTTTTGCTTCTTTTACTTTCATCAGTGCTCTCATACATGTTTGTCGGTTGATGGTACTCTTGACCTGACCTTTCTTCAGAACAATGTCGATCTGATCGAGATATGTTCGCCGGAGTCGACCTCTATCTACTTATACATTCACACTCGCCTTATAAATATTTTTCGTCAATCTTCCTTCCCAACACTGAACTTTTCATTTTCTGATGCGGTTTTTTGCATTCGCTTACTAAATTCGAATAGATTTAAGGTTATACACAAAAGATCTGATAGGTCGAGGTGCTTGAGAGGCTGCATAACCTTTATTTCCCCCACTTCAATCTACAATTCAATTGACAACTTTGTACCTACTTTTGTTTATGTAATTTTTCCAAACTGCATTTGTGCAGTGGAAAATTCATCCTAAAAAATGCATTTTCATGGAAAAAATTCATAACTTGGTGAATAACACCTGGAACCGGCCCGATTCGGGTTCCCAGGAGTTTTCGAGGTCGCCAGTCTCAAAATGACCTACAAATTTGCCCCTAGTCGACCTGGAGCTCAGAATGACTGGTCAACGTCATCTCCGAGGATTTTCCTGTAATTTACACTTAAATAAATTCAAACTTGTCTTCCGCGGGTTTTTCGGAATGCTTATTTTAAAACTGGCAGTAATCCTCCTTTCGGGCACCTGGTACCCCGGATGGGACTCTGGACCTGGACATCGACGTCATCTACGGGAGTTTCACTAAAATATTTGTTCAAATGGTATTTGTCTCCGAGGGTTTTTTGGGGCGCTGATCTCACCGGCTTTCTGCTACCGGGTACCTGGCGCCCCGTATCCATGCATCGACGTGATCCCCGAAAATTTTACTTAAATTTTTACCCAAATAAATCCAAAATCGATTTCGAGGTTTTTTTTGAGGTGCATATCTCGAATCTGACACCGGTTGCTTTCTAGCGGGTACCTGGTGCTCCGTACCCAGGCATCGACGTCATCCATGAGAGGTTTACTAAAATTTTCGGATTATCCACGATAGATAGATGTACAGTGCCGGATAAAGGTCCTTGGGGGCACATAAAATGGAAAGTTAGGCCTATTTTTGTGCTATTTTTCCTCGCCTTCTAACGAAACTGAACCAATTAGTTACCATTTAAAAGAACTGATAAATCTTCTAGATATAATCACAAAAAAATTCAGTGGATCTGCTTCACAATGAAATATTGAAAAATCCATTTGGTTCGAAACTGGTAATAAATTGACTGCGATAATTGGAAAATGCCGTCTTTTGTGTTTTATATATTTATAATAGATATCTTTTTATAACCTACATTACGAAAGAGATTTTTTTGAAGCTCTTTATTATTCACGAAGTAATTCTTTGTTAAAAGTAGGTACATTTTAAACGTCATAACTAATTCGATAAAAATCAATATACAGGATGTCCCGAAAAGATTGGTCATAAATTATATTACGTATTCTGGGGTCAAAAATAGGTTGATTGCACACAAAAAAATTTACGGGGTGATTTAGTTAGGAATTTAAATTGATTTTTTTACATTGCTCTAACACGCTTTAACGTCAATTTAAGAAAATGTTTGGGAAATAATAGTATACAGTAACCAATAAATTGGAAATAGTCGCATTTAATTATTTTTATTCATTATGGATTTTTAATGGGGATCATCACCCAATTTACCCCCAGTTTTTTTTTAGGGTTATAATTTAGGAAAATATGTAATGGGATTGAAATCCAACGTCTGCTCTTAAACTTTTTTGTTTATTTGATTTCTTGGTAAACATTTTAGTTTTGAAAATAGAGCCAGCCTTTAAAATGTCAATTTCAAAATATTAAATATTTAAACTAGAAAAAAGTTTTTCTTGTTAATAACTTAAAATGAATAATTACAGTTTCTTGGAAATGGCAGATATGCACTTAGTTTTAGGTAAAGCTTTCATTATGAAAATAGCGGTTGTATGTAATAATTTAATTTCATTTTCTAATTAGTGTTTAGGAAATGGTGCGGTGGCTGTAAGGCGCTATGCTGGTAAGTTCTCCAATAGAAATATACCAGATAGGTGAATTTTCCTGACTATTGACCGAAATTTAAAAGAAACAGGCACATTTTAAAACAACAAATTGTCGGTAATAGTGGTCGTCCAAAAGACCTTGCGAATGAAGATGATGTAATAGGAATTTTTGACAAGCAACCGGACGCAAGCATGACAAATATAGCTGCTAAATTAGGAATACCTCGTATAAAGGTATGGAGAACAGTTAAGGAGCAGTTATTTCACCCCTTCCGTATCACAGAAGTTCAAGAATTACTTCCCGAAGACTATGCTAAACGAGTGGAATTTTGTAATTGGCTATTAGAAGAAAATAGACGCAACGTAAATTTTAAAAAATATATTTTATTCACTGACGAAGCTACTTTCACAATAAATGGAGTTACTAATATCCATAATACTCATGTCTGGGCCGATGAAAATCCCAAAGTTAAAATGGTGAGTCATCATCAGATTAATTTTAGTGTCGACAGGACGAGCAAAGAGATGAGAAGTGGTGAAGGACCTGGTGCCTCTTGCCTCTCTAGAGGAGGTCTCGCCGTGCACATCGATGATGATGTTAAAGTACTCCGATAGCTGATAAGTCGCTGATTCAATTGTTTCTACCTACTATAAGTTGCCGAGGTTTCTTTGGGTCATCGCCTTGGTAATCTTGATTGTTAGACAAGGATTTGTTTTCAAAGAAATAAAACACCATACAATTGCCATTTATAGTATATTGAGCTTGAATGGTAGTTAATGTTGGGTTTGGCAGAAGAAGCATAAAAATAGGATAAATGCTGCGGAGATGAGTAGTCTGAGAAGTATAGCCGAAGTATAATGGCGCTGCTGGAAAAATGATTTTAATATTCCGTAATGGTGATCTGGTAGCCCATTTTTCAATTTGAATAACAATCCTTCATGCCACACGCAGTCAAACGCTTGAGATATGTCCAAGAATGCACTGGCGCAGTAATATTTACCTTCTAGTGATTCCATGATATGTTTTGTTAGTCTGTGCACTTGGTCGATAGTGGCATCCTTACTGCGAAATCCAAACTGGTGATCAGGAATTAACCCCTTCTCTTTTAGTATAGGCATGATTCGTCGTAGCAGTAGATATTCGTATATTTTGGATGGAATAGGTAACAGACTTATGGGCCTATACGATTTTGTTTCTTTAGGTTGTTTCTCTGGCTTCAACAGCATTACAATTTGTGCGACCTTCCACTCTAGGGGAAAGAACTGCAGTCTGGTCATGGCATTAAATAGTGACGTAAGGAAAGTTATGCCAGACCATAATAAATAAAAATAATTAAATGCGACTAATTACAACTTATTGGTTATCGGATACTAGTATTTCGTATAAATTTATTTTCATAAATTAACATTAAAGCGTTTTAAAACAATGTAAAAGAAATTACTTTAAATTTTTAACTTAATCCCCCTGTAACTTTTTTTTTGTACACTTTTGTATAAGGGTAAGTGAGGTTCAATCAACCTATTTTTGATCCCAAAATATGTGATATAATTTATGACCAATCTTTTTGGGACATCCTGTATAAATCAAATATTTAAAGGACTGGTTAATACATTATGTCTATTCTTTGATATATTTATTAAATTGCGAAAGTATTTGAAGATACTTTATGATTTTTTTTTAGATTTAAGATATATATTTCATAATCACAATTTACATAAGTACCAAATAAGTCCCGATTTTTCAGTACCTTAAAACAATCCACTGCTTCACGTTTACATTATTAAATGACACTGTTAACTTTTTGCTATAAAGAAAAATTATCACCTTTATAAAAATCATAGCAAAAAATCCGACAGAAAATTTCAAAGAAGCAAATGGTGTTTCCATTTAAAATTAACCCATGATAAACCTTCGATAAACATAAATTTGAATTCCTATTGCTTATTACTGTAAACGTAAACTAGAAATTAATTAAATTATATTTTGCTCAATATAAAAAATTTATTATCTCCTGAAATTATTAAAAGTATTGTACATTTTGACAAAATGTATTTTCTTATCTTAGGGAAAAGAAGTATTAAATCGATACCGATCGGTTTTCTGCTTATTTGTCAATCGGCATACAAGCTGTTATCAAACATTTTCTTATGCCTTTATTACAATTTTAAAAAAATTTACATCTAAATTGTACCAAAAATCCAATAAGTTCTCCAAAAAATATCAAAAAGAACACTGACGTGATGAAACATAAATTTACGTGGTTAAAATTTGATTCCCAATTGATTGTGTAGGTAGGTACGTGGGGTGCGTTCCGAATTTAACTTTGAGAAGACTACAACACAGTAGGTCTCATAGCACAGTTTTAAATAAAATTAGTCAGAAAGATCGAACAGACATGCGATGCATGTAAAATCAGTCAATGAGGAATACAATACGCATAACGATTTGAGAATTTATAAAAATGACTTCATTGACATATCTTTGTAAAAGTTTTAATAGTTTAATTGCAGTGGTGGACTCAGAAGTGTATTTTATTTAAAATTTCGAATGAAAATTGCTATTTTAAGTTAAATTTTTCGTTTGATTCATCCAGACAAAATAATTAATAATAAATATTTGTAAACATTCCACAAAAAAAATGCAAGTATTTTGTAGTAGGTACTACAGGTGTATTAGAATGTGGGGTAAATTTTTTAATGTGGTGCTTGTTTACAATCCGTTTGAAAGTATTTAAATTATGAATTTGTGCTCGCAAGGCTATGATTGTTTATAAAATTGCGAAGTAATGAATACAGCCTTATTAAAGAAAGGTAATAACATTATTCTTAAAACAATCGTTTTATTTTAACTACGATTTTAAAATTCTCAATAATTATAAGTTTAATCAAATTTAGTTGTGCGAAATCGATAATTCAGTTTAAAAAAATGCTTGGGATGCTTGGTTTACGAGGGTTTGTGCGAATGTGAGAATTTTTAAAAAAATTAATTAACTTCCTTTTCTTTTAATTACTAAAAAATAGTTATTTGTTACAGTCACTTCCGGTATCTGCAAGTACTTTGTCCTTGATGGTAATATCAGTAGATCGCTATTTCACAGTCAAGAACTATAGACCAATAGGACAAGTAGCAACAAGACGTCAAGTTTTAGGCATCACAGTTGCAGCTACATGGCTGTCAGCTGCAATTCTAGCATCATTTCAAATAATATCAAGATTTAAACACCCTTGGAAAAAGGGGCTCATGATTAGTAGAGTTACGATGGTCCATATCATACCGGCTTTTGCAGTGATGATGAGTCATTTGGGAGTTCACGCTAAACTTACAGCACTATCATTAACAGCCAGAGCTAAACATGGTGAACTGCCATTGCCGATACCATTAATTAGACGACCTACTCATGTCATTATTGTTGCTGGAATGCCCAAGGTAGGACATTTTTTCTAGTTGATATATTACCAAAGTATCGTAAGTAGGTATGGGTGACGTTCACCGAGTGGCAATTTTTTAAAATTGGACAAAACAGTGACGTACTGTGTTTGGGATTTGTAAAGTGCACGGTACAACTAATTACATATCTTTCATAAAGTTATGTGTGTTTGGTTAACGATTTTGGTTTTTTCTGAGCTTTTTTGAGTTTATAGTGAGCTGTTGGACAATTATTTGGGTTTAATGAACAATATTGTAAGGTTATTAGTGATTTTTAAAGACTAAACATTAATATTTATGTATTAAAAAGTAGGATTTATGTTAACTGTAGCCGAGGCCACATTTTAAAAAAAAAAGAATATCAAACTATGACGTCACTATTTCGTCCATTTTTCTGCTGAAACGAAACGTTGCATGTTACCCATATGTCTAAATAAATGTTTTTGTGAACTGTTAAGCTGGATTTGATTGGCAAAACTTTACACGAAAGTTAGTTTTTAAAATGGAAAACTCTAGATGAGATGTTTGTATTAACTAATGGATGTTTTTATTATATTTGTAACCATAATTGTTAGGACTTTTTTTAAAAAGTTAATAATTAGCATAGTTAGTAATAGTATTGAATTTATAAAACTATCTATACATTTTTTATTATATACCTACATAAATCGTTTAATAAATTTCTAGTATTATAAAATGTCTCTCTCGTCTCTTTTAAATTTTTGTGTTTTGCAATCAAATAAATATATCTTAAAAAGCGTCTTTGAAAACAAACGGACCATTACATACATACGTATTTTAAAATAAATAGTGTTATTTCTTACGAAGAATATAAAATGCAACATAACATACTTACCGAACTGAATCAAGTAAACAATATACGAGTATATATTTATGCTAACTGAAAAGGTTATTGAAAAATGTACTCCTAAAACACTAACACTGTTTAACCAATTTTTTTTACTTTTCTTTTTTCCTTCGTCGAGGTTTTTTACAAACTGATAAATTAAAGTCATTTCTGATTTGAAATAATTCAATGGTAGAGGTTTAGTAATTGGTAAATTAAAAAAAATACACTATGCTAGTACCAACAATTTTCAAGTCAGCCTAAAGTGGTGATAAAATTGTGATATGTTCATAAACATAGCAAGTAATTAATCCTTTATTACATTTAAAAAAAATTAAGCCGAAAGCTTTAATATGCCTAAACATTGTGGATTTACTCCCTGCTAGTTGACGATTCAAGATTTAGGATACATTCTGACTGAGGTGTAAATGTTTGGAGAGTGCCAGGCAATGAAGCACGATTGCAGAATGTACAGAAGTTTCATTATCACAAAGGAGGCACAGTAATGGTTTGAGGCCGAACCAGTATCAGAGCTTGAACCGATCTCGTTTTGTTGCAAAAATTTTTAAATTCCAATAGGTACATTAATGAAATACTAATTGTGCTTCCATATGCTGCAGCCATTCAAAAAAGTTGTCTACTAATGTATAATAAATCTCAAAACAACTCATCTAAAAGCTTCTTTACAGTTGTTAATATACAGTCCCCCAAAACTTTATCTACTTCACTGCTAAAGTTCCACCATGAACGCATTGGCAACCAGTACCGGATTCGGGGGGGTAAGGGGCTAAACCTAACTATTGTGAAGGCATGCATCTTGCCTAGTGTTCGCAATATGATGAAAATAGTAAATAATGTTACCAGTTTTGTGCGTGAGTCAGCAAAAAGGTTGGAACTAATCAAGCGAGCTATCGTTGATAAACACCCAGAGGCGAAAAGAGTTAGGTTACAAAGTTTTAGTGATACACGATGGTTTGAAAGGCATGATTCGCTTCTTCAATTCAAGGAGCACTTTAACTCTATCGTGCATTTCCTTAAAGAAATAGATAGAACTTCTCCGTCAAGTCTTCTAGCTTCTATTCAACGATTCGACTTTCTTTTGTTTTGTATTTGAAATTACTGTTTTACTTTTAACTTCACTGCAACTTTAGACTGTTGCATTAGATCTTAATCTTTGTTATGAGATAGTAAAAAGCGTAATACATACACTGAAAAGGTACAGGGAATATTATAGGTAATATAATACATACTCACGCTTTTTGTTTGATGTAACATATCTTTCCCTGTTATGATTTTACGAGTTGGGACAGTTAACAAGTCGGTTTTAGACAGAACTATTTAATTCTTGACCTATTCATCCTTCTACCAAGTACCTTCGTAAAAACAGAAAATATGACCTCGTTAGAGGCAGCTACACGAGTTCACAGTAACAATTTACCCATTCTTTCTTATTATTGAAAAAAATAGCTGTTTGAAAAGAGCTTTGGATTGAAAGGGAACATCTCCCCCAAACAGCAGCAGAGGCGCATGAGGAGCCAAATAAGTTTTACCCAAATATAAGAATTCAACTACAAATACTTGTACAATACCTTGGTAAAAGGGTCAAGCCCCTCCCGAACCAAAAGCCTGAATCCGCTACTGCTGGCAACCACATTTGTTTACATCCATATCTTTTCCCTCACAGAAAATCCAATACCCAGTTTTGCAGATAATTGTACTAAACATTCATTAAATCTCTTTAACCATTTAATAACTCTCGCAAATAGCAGAAACTCACAAATGGGTAACTTCTTAACTTAAAGATTTTTTAAAAATAACCCAATAAAAAACAAGGTCAAATTATGTAAAAGTATTGTTCTCATATTTGAGGCTTGCAACCCTATCATTTCCTTACCTACTATACTACATCCAGTGTAGAGTAGCATGTTTTGTCTAATCAGCAGCCCAAACGTAGCAAAAAATAATTATTTATTGACCAATCGTACAACGATGGCGAACAATTTTTTTACGAGAACTTTTATGCACTATGCTTTAAAGACATGTAATTAATGCTACCCTTTCCATGTGTGTTAATAGGAACCATAAGGTGCTCTGACCGTACGTATCTTTACACCGTGAAGCTTCAGATACACAGGATTTCCAACTAAACAAACTAATACTGACATTTAACATGGTTTTATTGTGTATTGCCCTCGTAAGATATCTTAAAAAAATTTTTACAGATAACATACATACATACATAAAGTCACGCCTTTTTCCCATAGGGGTAGGCAGAGACCACTTCCTTCCACTTGCTACGGTTCGTACACACATCTTTTGCTTCCTCTACTTTCATCAGTGCTCTCATACATGCTCTTCGGTTGTTGGTACTTTTGACCTGACCTTTCTTCAAAACAATGTTGATCTGATCGAGATATGTTCTCCGAGGTCGACCTCTACCGATTTGCCCATTCACACTCGCCTTATAAATTTGTTTCGTCAATCTTCCTTCATCCATCCTTTCTACGTGTCCAAACCATCTAAGCATTCCTTTATCTATCTTTGTGACCACATCTTCTTTTACACCACAGCGTTTTCTTATCTCACTATTCTTAACTTTATCCAACCGAGTCACTCCGGCTATACTTCTCAGATTACTCATCTCCGCAGCATTAATCCTATTTTCATGCTTCTTCTGCCAAACCCAACATTCACTACCATACATAAGTGTAGGAACCAACACACCTCTATGCACCGCCAGACGTGCCTTTTTTGACACTTTCTGGCTATTCATAAAGCTATGCAGTGCCCCATTCATTTGTTTTCCTGCCAACACCCTTCGCTCAATGTCACTGTCATACTTTCCATCTCTAGTAAATTTTGAACCCAAGTTCACAAATTCATTAACTTGTTCCACTCTTTCTTCCTCAATCGAAACCCCACAGTTTTTCATGCTTTCTTCTCTTTCAAAAACTATTACTTTCGTTTTTCTCACATTTATTTTCATCCCTTTGATTTTCAGGGAATCATGCATAACATTAACCATCGCCTGCAACTCCTCTTCAGATAACGCTAATATGACTTGATCATCGGCGTAAAGAAGGCATTTGACGATCAAATCATTCATTTTTAATCCATACGCACTCTCTTTCAGATCTTTTAAACAATTGTCTATGTATAAGTTAAACAGCCATGGCGAAGCCACACATCCCTGTCTCACAACTTTTTCGATGTTAAACCAGTCCGTGCAAGCTCCGTTTATCCTGACACAAGCAGTGGAATCCTCGTAAAGTGATTTCAGTGCTCGTATTAAACTACCACTCACCCCATACATAGACAATGTAGACAACAATTCACTCCTCACCACTCTGTCATAGGCCTTTTCCAAGTCTATAAAAGCGCAATAGACCTTCGTAAGGAAAAGACCTGATCCATACATCTCCTTCCTCTTCTAAATCCTGCTTGCACATCCCATATCATCTTCTCAGTTTCATTCGTTACTCTTTTGATCAATATCTTTGCATACAGTTTGCCGACTATGCTGAGTAAACTAATACCTCGGTAGTTCTTACAGTCCTGCTGAGAACCTTTTCCCTTGTAAAGCGGCACGATAACGGCCTTGCACCAGTCGTCTGGTACACTACCACTTCTCCAACAAAGGTTAAAAAGGCGGTCCAGTAGACTAGCTACCACGTTTTGTCCAGCCTTCAGCATTTCAACTGTTATCCTGTCGTACCCAGCAGCTTTACCCAATTTCATACTGTTCAACGCTTCCACAATTTCTGTCGTAGTAATTTCACTTTCATTGCAACTTTCACTCATGTCTTCGAATTGGGCCTGTACTTGTGTATCCTCTTTCTCAAATAAACTTTCAAAGTATTCCTTCCATCTCTTTAATACGCATTCCTCTCCTTTTACCATATTACCATCTTGGTTTCTGATTCTTTCCAATTGCGAGGTAGTTTTTTTACCTCTGGCTGTTCTTATGGACTTCCAGAAGAGTTTAATATTGTTTTGGAAATCATCAGATAACCTACTATCAAATTAATCTTTATCACTCTCCTTATTTTTTGCCACAACCTCTTTTGCCACACCTTTTAACCTTTTATACTCATTCTTTGCCTTGTTTACATCCTCAATCATTGCCTTTTGCGTTCTTTGATTGGCTTTTGTACCTAGCCAATCCAGCCAGGCTTTCTTCTTTTCTGACACTGCTTTTTGAACCTCTACGCACGCTTTCTGTAACTTGCATCCTTTCCTTCTTTTACTTACACCGCATACTTCTATAGCAACCACGATTCCTTTCTTGAATGGCTTCCACAATTCTTCAACCTCACATGCTTCATCTAAACTGTCAAATTTCTCGGTCAATTTACTAACGAACTCCTCTTTTATACCTTCTTCTTGCAAATTCTCAACTTTTATACGCTCTAGTACACTAATTGATTCCTGCACACGATGGCGCCACCGCTTAAAGAGACCTCTTATTCGGCTCATTACTAAGAAGTGGTCTGTGTCAATACCTGCACCGCGGTATGCCCGAGTGTCCATTACTTTATTTTTCAATCTTTCATTCACAATTACAAAATCAATTATACTTCTCTGGTGTCCTTCTTGTCTTGTGTACAAGTGAATCCTTTTATGGTTAAACATTGTGTTTGTTACCACAAGATTTCGCTCCAAACATATTTCAAGTAAATTTCCTCCATTTTCATTTACTCTGCCGTCACCGTACATTCCCAGAACACTGTCATATCCATCACGCTTTACTCCTACCCAACTATTAAAATCACCCAACATTACAATTCTTTCATTCTGGTTACACCCATTTAAAATATCTATCACACTATCCCAAAACTCCCGCCTCTCTTTCTGAGCTTTTAAAGACTGGTTCCACTGCGCATCTTGTGGGGCATAAACCCCTAGCAAAAAGATACGATAAGATAAAAAGATAAGATAAAACAGATAACAGTAGTGAAATTAAATTAACCAATATCTTATTAAAGTATTCAGAGCAACACTCTGGACTGTCTTATTTTAATCAACCAATTACTAATTATTTTAAAAGCCACAACGAGAAAAAACATCAATCCAAAAAAGTCAGTTGTAATCAGCCCAAAGTGGTGATAAAACAGTGGTGTTTTTATAAACATAGCAAACAGTTAACCCTTTATTACACTTAAAAAAATTTCCCTAGATCAATATCCCTGCCAGTTGAAATATCCAAAAACTGTATTTATCGTGGCGTGATGAACAATTTAATAAATATTTGTAATAGCCCATTTCACCAATATACGATGGTATCGTATTAGTCACCGATGCATCGACTTAACGGGCACACTGTGTTGAGAGGTACATTAGTAAATTCCCTTAAGATTTAAACCCGACATTTTTTTGTTTATTATTATGCCTTTGTTGAGAGGTTTTATTTTTATTTTTTACTTTATTATGAACAGAAATCGTTGATGTAGCTCTCGATAAGTTTTTGGTTAGAAATAGGCACATATTTAATTGTGTTAAAAGGGAATGCAATAAAAATAAATTATCGGTACAAATTTAATAAATATTTTTAATCATGTAGTACTTACGGTATTATCAAGCATCAGATTTATAGTCATCATAACCGGAATCACTGTCGTCGCTATCCTCATTCGGATTGTAAATGATGCGGTTTTCATAAACTCTATTTTTCAAATCTCTATTAAATTTTTACATTTTGTGACACATTTTTCCCAAATTTCAGGAGTGGCAGTATTAAGTGCTCGTTGCCAGGTTTTCAAAACTGCCTTATGCCTGTAACTATTAGATCCAATGTAAATGTTATAATAAGTTTGGCATAATCGCCAAATATACTCAATTGGATTAAAGTGGCAATGATAAGGCGGAAGTCTTAGCACACGATGTCCATAATTAAGTATAATTTGATTCACTTTGTAAATTTTTTTTCTTTCGTACCTTTTAGCTATCGATAATAATTCCGGCTTGAAGCAATACTGTGGGAATGAAATATTTTCGTTCGTTAACCATTTTTTTATTTTCTGTACCGTCCAGGAGTTTGTTGGTTGCTTATTTAAAATTTCCGAATGGTACAATGTACAATGATAGATGGTTCATGTAACGATGGTTATAGTTTCTGTTTTAACCATTTCACAAACATCTCTGTATCCATATTGTCATGATAATCGGCCGATTTTGATTTGACGAAATAAAAGATACGCCCCATCAACAAAACCATGCTTTCCACCTGCATGCACATTAATGGGTCTTTTTCCTTCACCGTCGGTGAGTTTTATAGACTTTATGTTATCATCCTGCCAGATTCTTTTTGTTCCACCTTAGCAAAAATCCAAGTTTCGTCCAGATAAACAAATGAAGAGCATTCTTGTTTACAGTGAGTATAATTTCTTAAAAATCGGTACTATACGATTTTAATGTCGGTACCCACTACAATTTAATGATAACCCAGGATTACTAACTACTTTTCTAGAAATCTAACAAAAAATCTAACAAAAATGAATTAACAAGCCAAATTAAAGCTTAATGCTTAGTTAATTAGTGAAATTTGTTTGGATTACTTACCTACCTCTCTTATTATGTACAATAAATAAAGTCATGAAGAACAGATTTGGTTGCAAAATTAACCGTGCTAACAAACAAACAAGAAGTCCCTTATAAAATAAAATTTATTACCTACGAAATTTGTTTAAAAATATTGGGAGAATTTACTTTCGTACTTCTTAAATATACAGCTGAATATTGGTTATCGAGTTTCTAACGATAATTCGAAACCACCATATATTCGTGAAATATTCTACAGTAATTTTGTATCGTGTGGCACGTTTTAATAAGAGACTATGGAACATAATTGCAGTTGTAAATGTTACGGATGTTGACCGGTAAAAGAGAGTTTTAAATTGACTCGAGGACATTAAAGACATGTTGCGATTGTAAAGATTCGCCCAACATTCAAGAAAACAGGTCAAAGAGTTCCTGTCATGCATTCTTCGTAAAGCACCTTAGCTAATACCTTTGTAACGATCATAGCCTGATTTTAACTAGTATTGTTATTTTTCTATAAATAAAACGTTTTAAATAAATAGTTTTTAAAAAAACTTTTGTTTTAAATTAACTATGGTTCGTCCAACTCTATTTGTAAATACTAAATTTTTATTGTGTAGAAAGTTAATGTAATGCGGGTTTTTAAAATAAGCTTTGAAATACTTTTAGAACTGTAGTAACAAAATATAGGTCGACATGCTGCCACTTTCCATATTTCCCAAAAATTTTATGGAATATAAACTGACCTTTCAAAGTTATAACAGAACATTCATTACACCTTATCCCCGAGATGTTTTAGGTTTAGACTTTGAAATTACTTTTAAGGGTAAAAATTTATTAAGTTCAAGTAAAAATCTTTTAAAAATCTCGGTTCTGGTGTGCGGTTGCCTGACAATCACATCTGACAAAAAAATAAATAATGTAAAAAAACATTAATAATAATAAAATTTAGAAGGGTTTTAATCTTTACATTTTTTATGGTTTATTAACATAAATTAACAAATAAAACTGATGTTTTTACTTTAGCACGAAATAAAATTTTAACAGTAACACTCAAAAACACTTTGTTTTTGTTATTCCATATTTCATCGGTTTCAAACACTAAACAAATTTATTTGAGTTCAAAGTAAATCACATGAATTTTTTAACTGAGCTTGAGAAGACACCATTTAAACCAAACTGCAAGCAAATGCAGAGAGCCATTGGCATACTAGAAAATGGCGATCGACAAGCAATTGTAGCACGAGCATTTGGCATATCTTAAAGCGTACTCTACAACTTATAATAAAGATCGTAAAGTTGCAAAAACAGTAACGGCACCTTAATAACAAACACAAGTTTCTTCCAAGATCATTATAAATCGTTTGCACAAAGCTCATTTAGCAAGAAGACCGCTAATATGTCAGTATTCAACGAGAGACTTGGGCTAAAAAGTTATTCTGACAAAATGTCCAATGGAATCTTATTTGTTTTTCAGATGTGTTAAGATTTGGGATACAATCCGCACTCAAGAGGTATAAGAGTGTGGAGAGTAACAGGAAATGAAGCATGATTGCGAATGTACAGAAGGTTCATTATTATAGAGAAGGTACGTAATGTATAGTTTGGGGCGGATTCAGCACCGAAGGTAGACCCGATCTCATTTTGCTGCAAATTTTTTTAAATACAATTAGGTACCTTAATAAAATATTTCGATTAACTGTACTTCCAAATGCCGCAGCCATTTGGAAATATTTCATACCGCACGACCTACTTGTTGTGGCTACAGTAGTTAGCTTAATTAATGATAGTATCGAAGTTTGGCCGTGGCCTGCGCAATACAGCATGTATGGGACATGCTTCAACGAAGAGTTTTAAGAGGTTGCAGAAATTTTCAGAACCACCAACAATTATTTGAGGCTTTGCGTAGATTGCTATACCTCAACAAGAAATAGATAACTTGGTTCTGTCCATGTATAGCTGTTATAAATAATCGAGAAGGACACGCCAATTTCATGTTTGTATGAATTAATGGCCCCCATACACGAAAGAGAATTTCGTATGCGACGGATTTGATCGGTAGGACAGGACAGATCGCTGAAGGTTCCGTCCTGTCGGTACCCGTGTACGGAAATAAAAGGTTTTGTGAACGCTGTTTTTTTTAACACAACAAATCTCGCTTAGATTTTAAGCTTGACTAAAATATCTGATCGCTCGTCCAGTCCCCTCGAACTTGAACTATCCGTCCTCTCAACGACCAAATGTTTGGCAAAACTAAACTATGCGAACTTTACGTGTGTGGAAAGCCAAATATCTGTCCGCAAATGCGGACTAGCAGATCTGGACTGCGGGACAGATCTTTCGAAATTCCCTTCCGTGTAAGAGTGGCTAATAATTCAATTCTCTGCAGTACATAACATTCTTGCTATTTTCTTCTCTTAAAGTATTTGCATACTTTTCGAAATATGTAGCAAATGTATTTTTAAAAACATTATCTGATATTCTTACTTGGTTTTCCTAAATATACTTTAAGAAAATAAAAATATTGTCACTAGACCTAATAATTGTTAACTTAAGGATTAAACAACACCCGCCTTAAGACATTGTGCATATACTATTTTAAGCAGATAACATACTTGTTGATAGAAGTAGTAAGAGATACGAACTAAAATATGTGATTATTAAAAAAAAAATTATTTTAACAGGGGACTTTCCATTCTAGACCATTAAGGATACTTACGAAAAATACGCAGAAACTCTTCAAACTAAACGTTTAATGTTTTTCTCAAATCAACGTAAGATCGATGGGGTTAAATGTCTTTTTTATAAACTTAATATACATTTTCATCAGTGGTCTAAAACCATCACCAACGATTTATCCTACATGAATTTTTTTTTGATCGCTTTTACATAATCAATAATTTTAATTCAGCTTTAGTATTTTAACTAAAAATCTATAGTAACCATTTTTGTTAGTTTGCTCAGATTAGGTGGCCTAGGTTTGAAAGCGTCGCCTACATACGCTTCGTATTTGGACTTATTTAATGTTTCACCTAATTACTAACCATTACTATATTTAATTGTTCTAAGTGAGAGATACCCAAACTTGGTATCTTCTAAAGGTTAGGTACATTGTTATACACCTTGTTGCACTGTCTATATTATTTCATGACTAAGTTGTTACTCTGTTTTGTAATGTTAAGGGCCCGTATATATTTGAGTTGGTATAGGCCATTACATCAGGGAAAACCTGCTGCCCCATATAGTCGTGCCTTTTTCCCGTAGGCGTAGGCAAAGATCACTTCATTACACTTGCTTCGGTTCTTGCATACATCTTTTGCTTCTTCTACTTTCTTCTGTGCTCTCATACATGCTCATCGGTTGCTAATACTCTTGACTTGGCAGCTCTTTAAAACAATTTCGATACAATTAAGATAGGTTCGCCCAGGTCGACCTGTACCGATTTACCCATTCACATTCGCCTTATAAATATTTTTCGTCAATCATCCTCTCTACGTGTTATTTATCTATCTTTGTTACTACATCTTGTTTCACACCACAGCGTTCCCTCATCACACTATTTCTCACTTTATCCATCAACTCAGCTATACTTCTCAGACTACTCATCTCGGCAGAAATGATCTTACTTTCATGCTTCTTCTGACAAATCCAACATTCACTAGCATACATGGAAATCTTTGACTCTATGAAAAATATACTTAATCCTTAAAGCAACGATAAATGTGAAACAGAATTTTGATATTTCAAGATAAAAAAATAAAAAACTTTGTTAAAACGCTCTTCTGAAAAGTATTTAGATAAGATATCGAAGGTTTTTACATAAACTTTTCATAAATTGTCCAAAATTATACATATAAATATTATTACAATGTAATACAAATGTATCAATAAATGATTGTTTGTGCAAATTTAATTTTAATTGTTTTTTATTCATATTTTCTGGTCGTGAAAGAAAATATAGTATGTTTAATCGGTTAAGGTCTATCTACACAGGTCCGTCGCCTGTCAGTTCAGCGACAGTTCAGTATTCGTGCTATCACAAAACTCATGTCCGTGAAATTGTAAAAATATCGTTGACAATGAATTTAAAAATCACGGAACTGATACTGAGGCCGCTCTGACAACACTGACACTGAACTGCGTCGGACCAATGGTGGTCCCCTTTCCATAGAAAAATATTATTTTTTACTGATACAGAACGACGAACCTGTGTAGATAGACCTTTAGAATAAAAAAATTCTATGCTCGTGGTTCCTCGAATTTTCCACTCTTATCGAATTTTTTTGTTCTAATGTTGTTACAGAATATACAATAATGCACAGACACACTTATGTTATAGTTTTATAATAGTCCCTTACAACATTATCCAATTATAGCCATTTGAAATAAAAGCAATCGGGGGCCTTTAATATATAAGCCAATGGTCAACATTTAATCTCGTGGTGTCGTAGTAAAAATGCAAAGTTTTCTCTGCTTTCAATTCTAAAAGGTGATATGGGTCATAACAACCACTGCTACTATTACAACTTCACGAGAAATCAAACAATGGTGCGTTTTACACTGCATGCAGCGCTGCCTATCGGCATGATTAGGAAAGCCACTTTTATAGTTTCACAAAATTTCAGACAACTATAAAATGTATTTAAAATGGGTGCTTAACTTATATTTTCTGAAAATGGTTGTGAAAAAATGTTTTTATAGGAAATGGTATATTTCGAATATTTTGAATAATTAGTCTTATTTGACATTTTATTTTACAACTCAATTTTATCTCAACGCCTAAAAACTAGTGCAGACTCACTTTTGATTTTTGTTTATATACTGACATGAGCTTGTTACACATTTGATGGGACAAAAAATCCAAAAGTTGGTCATTTAGATCTTCAATAAGCAGACACACTTCTGTTACAATTGTATAAAAGTATATAGACTTAAATTACAAATCACACAAAAGTACTGTTAGTTAATTAATGAGTATAATACAAACGTTGCTGAAAGCTTGAGGAGGTTATCTTAATATTTTTCTTAAATTATTTAATTAAATTTATAAATTTTAACAATTGCTTGCGGCTTGTTTGCTTTATATAAAGTTACAATATGCCTAAAAATTCCCAAAATGTAAAGCTCCTTTTCAAGCTTAAATCACTTTCAATGAAAATGAAAGCTGCGGTCTAGCTGTCGGGCCGAAATGTACAAAGGTTGGATCTACCAAATCAGACATGATAACTTTTCCTTTGTAGTTGCAACCGAAATTAGCTGTTCTACAACTTAAATTAATTTATTCAAAAGTTAGCGAGAAAGAAATTTACATTCCCCTAGCGGATCTTTAAAATAACCCTAAAAATAAGTTAGCTTAATTGAAAGGTGTAGTAGCTATCGTATTCAAATCTTTGATGTGCTGAAACATTATTTGCAACATAATAAGTAACTTCTACAAGTAGCTGATTTTTTATCTAAGCTATTAGCGTCTCATCAAGTGCTTAGGGGCCAATTATAAATTACGTCACAAGAATGTCACTGTCCTTGTCACTGGTGGTCACATTTGTGCTTTGAATCAGGAAGAGCATAGTTTCGGATAATTGTTGACCGGAATGGAGGTTTCATATGGCCGACTACTGTTTCCGTTTGTGCAAAGGCGTAGTACTTAGAAGTAGAATAAAAAGAACAAAAATAATAATAATTTATTCGTTTAGTAAGGTAACAATAACAATTTTACATTTTATTAACGACACTTTATGATTTTATAATGGAGGTACATTACATTTTAAATATTTTCAAAAATATATCTGCCATTAAAATATTTTAAAATTTTCAAAGAAACCTCTTCTTTATTAATTTTTATATAACTTTGGTCATGTTTTAAAAATATTTCTGTTTTTCTGCAAATTTCCATTACTTCATCACTGCTTTTAGGAATAAATTCAGGATTTTTCACGAAATTATTCCGTTATGTTTTATTGTTTTCATCTTTAGGAAACCTACAACAAAGATATACTATCTTAACATCATGATACCGAAATAATAGTATTAATCACAGGTGTTTTGTAGAACATTGTTTAATTAAGTACATCTTTCCCTTTAAAATATTATTTTCACGTTTTAAATAATCCTGGGTATGTCTTCCCAGAACAATAATCACCTGATCCTATAAAAAACTAAAATTCTAATATGTTTAAATTGTGTGTAAAAGTGTTTTAAAGTGTATGTATTACAAACCAAAAATGTTACCCTAAGCTATGCCAGTACATACTTTGTGATTCGTGGGTTTAACCTTTAAATGTCATTGAAATACAGTTCTTGTTTATTTCTTTATTTCTCTTTATTTTAAATTTACTATTTATTAACTAACTCTTTATCAATAAACCGTCATTAATTAATTCCCCGCGGCCGATACGCGTTGTTATATATCGTCATGGCACATTCCCTAAATCTCCAGAACACACAAATCTAGAATGATCTATTTTGGTGAATGCGCCAGATCACTCTCGAAGGATGAACTGGACAGATCCGCCCTTTAAGATTCGTGACAATATTTAACAAATTTACCATTAAACACACTTACCTGTGAAATTTTACACCAGAACTTTTATGTTATGGTGTCAAGGAACATTTACAAGATGAACAACTAACCATATTTTTTGTTATTGCCTCAGTAATATAAAAATGTTTTAGGTACCACCAATTTATTTAGAAGTCAATAACGGTTGATTAATAAGTTTTTACACTAAAGCACACTACAAAGACTTGTCACACTAATTTTAAGCGTAATGAAAACTTTAAACTGCTAAAATCTATTAAAAATCCACTTTATTGACACACTCACAGGGAAACATTCAAATAATAACTCATATGTGAAAGGTGCATGGATGCCGTTTCCGTCGCACTTTTAGCATCCGTGCAGAGAAGCAATGCTCGTTCCTATTCGTTTTATATTCACAGCATTTGTGTGACCCCTTCCTTTCCTGGTATAATGCCACATATTTATTACTATATATTTTGCAATTTTAATTTTAGAATTATTCAAATTAAAACAATGCTTCCCAAAAGGGTTTATTTGTTTCTAGTTAAAATATTTTTTCATAAAATTAACAATAAATCAAACAGATTTTGAAGTTTTTTATTTGAATTGAAGCTTAGAGTCTTATTACTAGATTTATACACGTGACGTCACGAAGCTTATGACTCGTTTTCACCCCTTGTCACCTTCCCTTCCTCTTAACGTGACATAATTTATGGATGGCTCCTTAAAGTTACTAATTGGAAAAAGTCGAAACTTGTTTTATCAACAGAAAATCAAATATTAGACTACAATGTAACTTCTTACGGTCTTGCTACATTAAAGTTAAACATCTATTAAGCATGTGTTTTAAAAATGTGTTATTTACCACAAAATAACGTATTATAAATGTTTAGAGATATAGGCAAGGCTTACGAGATGTTTAAATTAAAACGTCCGAAAAAAACTAGTTTAGCGCGTGTTTAGTCACATTTTTTGATAGTTATACAAATTTTTGTGTCGCGATATCATTTCACCGAAGTATTTTAATGGAAGTGGATATAATGGACTGCGTTCATCAGCATACAAGGTAGGCCTACGGGCAAAATTCCAATTAAGTGAAGTCCGTCAAGGCTGGTGTTATCACCAACTCTCTTTAATCTGTTTTCCAAAAGGCTATCAGCGACCGCATAGCAGGACTAAAAATAGGAGGATAGAATATCAATAACATTCGATATGCGGACGATACCACACTTATAGCAGAAAGTATTGAAGATCTGCAAGTCCTTTTGAATTTAGTTCAGGAAGTCAGTGAACGTAAGTGGCTGAGGATAAACAAGGCTAAACCAAAATTTCTTATTGCAGGAAAAATTAATATCGGTTCAGTAAATTCCAGTAAACACTCGAAGGACAGAGCATTGAGCGGGTCGATCATTTTAGATACCTTGGAAGTTGGCTAAACTCCGCAATTAATTCTTATGAAAAAATCATGGTCCGATTAAAAATCTCCAGGAATGCCTTTAGGTCATAGAATCAGATTTTATGCAGCAGAGAACTAAAGATCCAAATACGAGTAAGATTGCTCCGTTGCTACGTTTGGTCCATTTTAATGTATGGTTGTGAGACATGGACTTTCAACAGTCGATATGATGAATCTACATTTGAAATGTGGTGTTACAGCCGGATGTTAAAGATACCATCGACGTCGCATACAACTAACCTAAAAGTACTGCAGATAATGCATAAAGATCGAGAACTCTTAAAGAAAATTAAGAAGAGGAAACTACAATACTTTGGGCACATCATGAGAGGCCCTAAGTATCAAATGCTTCGCCTTATAATTCATGGTAAAATAGAGGGTACAAGATGGGTAGGACGAAAGAAACTATCATGGCTTCGTAATATAGGCCACTGGACAGATCTAGACGTGGAGCAGCTTTTTAGAAATGCCGCTGATCGTAAAGAATACCAAAATGTAATTGACATGGCGATCGCCAACGCTTGAATACAAGTATGGCACCCGAAGAAGAAAAAGATGTAATTGGTATTGAATTCGTATATATTATCGATGGCGAGGACCAAAGGACATTGAATACCTACAACGGTTTTAAGACAGTTATAAAAACGCGTGTGAGAGTGAAAAAGTAGAAAGGATATGCCTAAGATCCGCCAATCTTGAAACAAATATTTGAAAATGGCGAATTTCATGGCAAACTTTTAAAAGATAGTGGATATGCATGCACATATCTATCCAGTCCGATGCTTAGTCCTGGTATTAACAAAGAGGAAGCCTACAATAGAGCCTATACAAGAATAAGAATCATGATAGAAAGGTTTTTTGATTGTTGTAGCAAATATTTAGATGTCTTTAGAGAGGAATGTATATAAAATTAACCGCTGCAAATGGTAAAGCAAAATACTATTAATCAACATATTTAATTTGTAAATATTATGTACATTATAATCAAGGCTTTTTGGAGCTATAATGTCTAGTTTCTTCATTTTCTTTTTTCAACATTAGTGTGTCTATTTCAAATTTGTACCGCAATTGTTGGTGGGCAATTACTATCAATTTAAATTCATTTATTCATTTCACACTACGTGCCAGTTGTCTTTCTAAAACTGAGGCCCAGAGGCCTTTTGTGTTTCTTCACTGGAGAACAAACTGTCCACAGGGTAAAACGCTTGGAGAATGCCAACAGCCTGCGGATCAGATCTTTGCTAGCCAAGGGTACTATTTTCGTCCCAAAGAGGTGGTACCATGGCCTAACGAGTGCTGCGCAATCACAGATGATGTGGATTGCTCTTTCTTCGTGCTTCCTATAGTTCCTGCAGATGGGGTTTTCATTAAAGATTTCCTTACTGTACAGATGTTTTCTGGTTAAACATTGTCCCATTAGGAGTCCTGTTACCAGTCGGACCTTGTCAGAGAGGGGTTCAGCGGAGCTATCATCAGCTTACTGTGCCTGACCACTGTCAATTCTCTCCATTTCCTCCTTCATTCCTTCTGAGCCCACAGTTTGACTTCACTGCAGACAGTGGCCTTGCAAATTCCAATGACTATTTATCTAAAAAGAATATTATTAAATGTTTCTTTTTTTTCGAGACGATTTACAAGTACCTACCTATTATCAATAACTTATTGAGCCGCTTGGGAAATTCATCAATTTTTTTGTTCAGCTGAGTTTTCGTAAAATTAGAAATTCTGATAATACGCCTAGTGAAAATGGAAGCGAACACGATTTTTTAAATCAGGTGAAAAATGGAACAAAATGCTTTCAATTCAATTCATTCTACACGTTTGCGAGAATAGAGTAATCGTTTTAACGCCTCAGAAAATGAATGATAAAACTTTTCAGAATAAATGTGCTTTTTCTGTACCTACATTTTTTGGATTACTTTAAAATTTACAAGTTAAATATTAAAAATTGTTATTCGAAAACAAACATTAAATTATTATTTCTTTCAATACAATATTTTTAATCATTTCTAGCAGTAAGTGAAATCCAAAGGAACTGGATTTATTTTTTCGTGTTGCTTGTTTTTTCTTGAAGACGAAATTCCAAATAATAGTAAGCATAAGCATCCATAAAAAGAAGCGGGCTAACAAGAAATTTTAAAAAGTAAAGTTATATTTATGAGCTTAGTACCTAAAGCCGCAAGTTAAATATTTCATTTATTTTTACTTCATCAGATCCCATTTAAACTTTCTTGATAATTATCCATTAAATTATGAAAAAAAACCATCTACTGAAATTTAGTCGGACTATCCATGCCGTATAGTGTCTATAAATAGAAACTGATAAAAATAATCGATAATTGTTGACCTGTAAATGACTTTTATGTCTGATAACTGCAATGATTCTGCAATTGGACTATGCATCGTTTTTTTATGACCACATAAAATATGGATACAATTTTTTTTAAATAAAATAATGGTAAAACGTGAAACACTACTTGCAATTAACCGAAAATTACTCATTAGGAATAGCGTGTTAAAAACGAATGAAAATCCACGCAATCACTTTGTATGGTAATACAGTTGGTATTTATTGTATGTAGTATACAATTATTTTTTTATGACTACCTGTACGTACTGGACATTTTCCAGTTTTATTTATTCAGAAATATCGTAGAAATACATCTACCGTCTACCTACGCATTACAACGCGCTATAAACTTTGATTTTTAGACGGCAGACAACAACCTATTCACTTTTAGTGCTTCTTTTATTCGTCAAGTTGGAACATGTTGATTACCTCTACATACTGGCAATGCCATTAATTTTATTTGTTTCACGTATTCTTGAACAATTCTTATTTTTTTTGGGAAATGTGCTAATTGGATTATTTTTAGTTATGCGAGCGCATTTCCTAAAAAAGAAAAGAAATAGGCGCAGAGCAAAATGTGTAAGAACCATTAATAACAATAGTAAATATTTAGTAAGTAATGCGCTAGAAAGTATTTTTGGTGCTCAAGCTTTGCACCATCTCGTGTTTTTTTTTAAATCTTGGTTCACTTCAAACTCGTCAACACATGGGGTAGTTATGTAAAATGTTGTATTTTTAATTTTAAGTAAATAATTATACTGTAAGATATATTTGGATTCGCCCCTGTAGTCGACGAGAGCACGAGTACATCTGGAAGCCAGGTATCTGAAGAAATGGACAAGAAAGAGGCTGGTGGCAGTCTTAATCAAGGGACGACAATAAATACATGCATTTTTGTTATCGAGGGTTTGAATACGCTTTACGAAAAATATAGTTTTTGAGTGGAATACGTTTTTATTATTTCTTACAATACGCAATGTCAACAAAAAAAATTATAAGCGGCTTTCAAGAAATATAGTTGGAGATCTTTTAACAAATTATTTCCAAAGGTACGAAATTATATGTATGAAGAGATTAATTATGTTGATGATTCTCGGCGAATTTTTGGTATGGTATTAATAGAAACACTTGGGCAAAATAGCTCGAAAAATAAGAAAAATTTTTATGCTGGTAATATTGAGGTAGGTAAGTTTAGAACCTTTATAAATAATCCAAAAATTTAATGCTAATCAGATATGACTGCAGCACAAGCATTAAATACAATACAACACAAGGAAAATGTATTTTTTATTAACAAAATATTTTTCTGATTACTTGGGTAAAAAATTTATTGTTAACCAAACCTTGACAAAATTGTGAAAAATACAACATGCAGTTGTAAATGAGGCAAAGGATTTTGTAAAAATGCAGCTGCTATCTGTATTTACGTAAAACGTATTATTGAATCGCAATAATAATGAACAAATATTTCGATAAAAATATAAAATATTATTAATTTATTATGATTCTACACATATTTTGTTTCACATATTGTGTTAACCTCAAATTGACATTGGATAAAAAAACTACATTAAAGTTTAACTTTTTTTAAGGTTAAAATTTTTAAACTTTTTTTGTTCAACAAAACTGGAAATATTATATTTTTTATGTATTAAACAATCATTTAAGACATAAAAAGTTTTAATTACCCTTGACGTACTGCTGCAATCCACTTCTTTTCCCTTTCTATTTATAAGAAAAATCAGGATTGTAATTCTGAATTTTTACCTGTTGTATTGTCTCAATTAACAACACAGCACTTCCGTGATGATCTTTTTTTTTATTTTATTAAATAACAAATTTTTATAACATATGACAGTTACAATTAAAATAAACCAAAATTAAAAAAAACACGAAATGGTGAAGATGACTAGTCTGAGACGTATAGCGAGTGACTCGGTTGCATAAAGCAAAGAATAGTGAGATAAGAGAACGATGTGGTTACAAAAATAGATAATGGAATGCTTAGATGGTTTGGACACGTAGAAAGGATGTATAAAGGAAGATTGACAAAACAAATTTATAAGGCGAGTGTGAATGGACAAGTCGGTAGAGGTCGACCTCGGCAAACATATCTTGATCAGATCAACATTGTTTTGAAGAAAGGCCAGGACTTGTGTACCAACAACCGACGAGCATGTATGAAAGCACTGATCAAAGTAGAGGAAGCAAAATATGTGTGTAAGAACCGTAGCAAGTGGAAGGAAGTGGTCTCTGCCTACCCCTACGGGAAAAAGGCGTGACTATATTTATGTATGTATGTGTATATATATATATATATATATATATATAAATATATATATGCGCGAAAATTATAGAAAATTGCATTATTGCAATAAACTATAAAAGTATAATGAAGCCCAACAGCGAAAATTAGATGTGAAAAGTTAGACTGCTGTATGTACCTACATATTTTTAATATATAGGTATAGGTGGGTCGATTATATATCAGAAAACAAAATACTCCTCTGGCTATATGCCTACGACAGGCATTGAATTACATCTGATATATAACCGTGTAAACTACCCCATCACAGGAAGCAAGGTTTTCTCGAACAACTACATTTAATCCTTGACTCCTATTAAGTACGCATGAAGGACCACGCAAAAGCGTTAGTGGCGACATCTATAATTTTTAACAAGCACCACCCGGTAAATAACTTCCCAAAACGGAGAATACTATAATGTGCGAAACTAGTGTATAGAAACTAGTATACAGGTGGTTTCTTCGAGCAAAGAAATTCAATAGCCCTTTCTCCTATTTAACAAGCATCTGTATACCTTGCTTCCTGTGATGGGGTAGTATATACGGTTATATATCAGATGTAATTCAATGCCTGTCGTAGGCATATAGCCAGAGGAGTATTTTGTTTTCTGATATATAATCGACCCACCTATACCTATATATTAAAAATATGTAGTTACATACAGCAGTCATAATTTTCACATATAATTTTCGCTGTCGGGCTTCATTATACTTTTATAGTTTATTGCAATAATTCAATTTTCTACAATGTTCGCACATTATAGTATTCTCCGTTTTGGGAAGTAATTTACCGGGTGGTGCTTGTTAAAAAGTATAGATGTCGCCACTAACGCTTTTGCGTGGTCCTTCATGCGTACTTAATAGGAGTCAAGGATTAAATGTAGTTGTTCGAGAAAACCTGCCCTGTACTGATGAGGAGCAATCACTCCGAAACTAGTAAACAGGAAGTTTCTTTGAGCAAATAAATTCAATAGCCCTTTCTTTTATTTAACAAGCATCGGTATACCTTGCTTCCTGTAATGGGGTAGTTTACACGGTAATATATCAGATGTAATTCAATGCCTGTCGTAGGCATATAGCCAGAGGAGTATTTTGTTTTCTGATATATAATCGACCCACCTATGCCTATATATTAAAAATATGTAGGTACATACAGCAGTCATAATATATATATATATATATATATATATATATATATGTGATGTATTTATCTTGTTTTATATTAACAATATCCACAACAAGTAAAATAAAATTTGCGTTTATTTTAGGGAAGAAAACAGATGAGTATACCCACTACCCACGATACAATTGAAGAGACACCTCCACCGACTTCGACTTTACGCAGCCGCAGACGTTTAGCAAACTGTTTACTCTGTCTTTCGGTGTTATTTATTCTGTGTTGGTTTCCTTACGTCGTCTGTCAATTTTGTGTAGAATTCATTCAGGAAGCTACACCGGAATACATCCAGCAACTAACTTTGTTTCTTGGCCACTTGCACTCCGCTATAGGACCATTTCTATACTGGAGCATGAACCACAAGTGGCCCAAAGGCCCTTGCAGTAGAATACGCCAATTGACGATCTACCGGAGCGCCTCTTCAACTAACGAAGCTGCTCTCGGCCCTTTTAATCCTCGATTAGTGCGACCTCCTCCTTATAGACGAAGATCTTCGCAATATCTGTATTAACCCTGTGATCACCATTTTTCACCTAAGTAACTAATTTGGGACGTGCAACATCTATTACATGTTTTTCTCTGCGAGTCGAATATCTTTTATGCTCACCTACAAGAACATAAATCATCTATTTAAAAATAAAAATCAAATCTTATCAGTCGTTATTAAAGTGTGATAAAACAAGGCTGAATAGTAATTTTTAAATATTATTGTTCACATTTTCTAAATCTTTTTTTCTTCCGCCTTTCTGAATTTTCTCAAATTCTTTAAATCATTCATTTTAATATGTATATGTGGAATGGATGTCGCTACTATGCATGGGCGTCCAAAGGGAGACGAGTGAGGCATCTTGCTCGTTTTTCTCTAAATAAATGCTACGTGCACCCGGCAAAATGTATACAATTTATTGCCTCCTCATAATCGTCTCTTGCTCTCCATTTAAAACTTTCTATGGACGCCCCCTACTACTTTATAATCGTTTAATCATTAAATTAAATGTTACAAGAAGAAATAAAAATGTGTAAAACGTCAATGGAGGTGTTAAAATATGTATGTTTGATGTTGTTCTCAGGCGAATTTTCCGTATGTTTGAGCCTATTCAGAAAATTATTGTTTTTTAAATGAAATTTCTCCGTCACATGGATCGAATTTATAGTTAAGAAGATTAGAAGATTAGGTAAGTTATAATGTAAATAAACATAGAAAAGTTCGTATCTGGACAAAAAGTTTGGGGATAGTTAGAGCAGTTACTGGTGAAAGTTATTTAAAGGTCTAAAAAGTTAACTATGATATTTGAATTATGTTTAATGACACATTTACCATTTAATTTTTTATATAATAATTATAATAATAGCTCAATATTTCTTTTCCTTCCTTCCCAAAGTGATTTAAAACCTATGGCATACCACAATATTTCAAGCCGAAATTACCGTAATCATGGCTTGCGAACTAGAGAATCTCGAAATGGACAACATACGGATTCTCTCAGACAGCCAAGCGGCACACCAAGCAATTGTATGTTGCCAAACCAGCTCGAAGCTGGTCAAAGAATGCCGAATGTACCTGAGAAAACTGACAAAGCACAACCAAGTTGAACTTGGGTGGGTGCCAGGAGACAAGAGTATTAAAGACATCGAAAAGGCAGACGCACTCGCAAAGCTGAGTTCTGCAGACCCGCTCCTGAGGCCTGAACCCGGTATGGATATAAAAATAATTTACTGTTTAGAAAAAGGTCAAGACTTGTCTAACCTGGCAGCAAAAACGAAGCTGGTTAGAAACCAATAGCCTGAGGCACACCAAGAGAATGATGGGGCAACCAAACTTTGCACTTGCTATTCAGGCCTTAAAGCTGGACAGGAAAAAGCTCAGGCTGTTAACAAAGCTCGTTACGGGACACTGTTGTCTGAGGAAACACCTATATAACATGGGGACCTTTTTGGAGAACCCAATATGCAGACTATGTGAGGATGAGGAGGAAACAACATCCCACGTCATGTTTGACTGTGACGCCCTCACTAGGTGGCCAGTATGGGGATGATACAGCTCAGATTGATGCGGCACGGGCTAGAAACATGATACGAGGCCTTTTACATTTAAGTATAATGATTAACCTCGATCAAGATTAGCCTAGAGACTAGTTGGCTGAGTGCCAACTAGGGTGGTAGCAACGAAACACAATAAGCTTAAAGCTGCATTGTGGACTCCTCTAACCCGACCGCTTCTTACTAAAAACCAAAAAAAAATGAACAGAGCCGCCTTAGACCATGAGCACACAGGACTTGAGCACACAGAGTTTGAAGCTTTTTTAGAAAGTCATAAAAAATGTGAATAAAAACAACAGTGTACCCTTATTTAGTAACTTTATTGGATATTTTGGTAAGATTTATACAAATCAAATATGTATGTGAAGTGATTACTATTTTGAGAATTGTAAATTAAAATTTTTCTAGATTTAGTAAAATTGTGTTCATTGATTAAAAAACATGTTTACCTGGTTTTCGATTTTACACTTAAATTAAGAAATTTTAACGGCAATTTTTAGCAAAATTGCATTAAAAATTGAGCCTATCTTTTTACGTGTAAACGATGACCTTAGCATTTTGAGGCACCCTTCAAGCTGGGGGACCAAGCTCATGCCCCAAGTACCCTTATAGGCTTTTTCATGGTTCCAAGTTCAAAAGGGCAAAAGCTGTTAGCTACTCTTGACCAGCTGAATTACGCAAATAATGTATTAAACGTCTTAATGTCTCAATGATCATTCCGACGAAGCAAATAATGTCGCAAGAATTTTTAAAATGGCATTAGGAAACATAAATTCATTACATTATTAAATTAAAAGCTTAACATCCTCATAAAGCTCTTCTGAGTAGCCGGTACTCTGATCATTACTGTACCAATTGCTGATTTGGTTATACAAATGTACTTAGGTATACGTAGAAAGGGAGATATTTTTATTGTTTACACACCAAAATGCTAATGTCATATGTTTCAATCCCCAAGGTAAATTTATAAAAACAAGGAAAATCAATAAATCGTTTTAAATTATAGAAGAAGCTTAAGCGTAATATTTTACTATTTGTTTAACAAAAATTTATGTCCGTTTCATTTAAGGGTATTCCGCTTAATAAAAGAGCAGAGAAATTGTATAACTGTTTGTTTTCAGTTTAAATGGTTATTAATTAAATAATGTTGAGAAATGAGCAAGTTGATTGCGAATAATATTTTTATGTTTGCTCGTAAATGAAGTTTGTTTAGTAACTATCGAATTTCGTAGTCAGATTTTTATTGTCTTATTTAGACGTTAATCCATAAAATTATTTAATATTTATTATGTTAATCAAAAAGTAACATCTCGTACATAAATGCTAATTCGTTTGCTTACTTTTAGGAATTTTGGAACCTAATTTCTGAAGGAAAATTATATTTATATACATAAATATACAGACTATATGTATAAATAATATCTCGGTTTTATTTATTTTTGTATTCTCTATCTATTATTATGTATGCCAAATTCTGCTATGTCAAATCAAAACTACCTATGTACTGACAATAAATGTTGAAAAAATGTGATCGTTGGTTTTATTTCTAAATAAATACATAAGTAACTTATATTTTTTGTAAGTCAAAGTTAGAAAAGACGTATCATTAAAAATGAGAGATTTTTGGTGAATAAAATCAGTTACATTTGCTTTTTTTCTCTTCGAATTAGATAATTGAAGTGTTATTTTATTATAATGAATACAAATACCGGATATAGAATATATCTTAGAATTAATCTTAAAAATTTTTTAATAATACTATATGCTATCTTGAGAACAAATGGAATACTATTTCAAATTCTTATGTGGAAGGTGGATAAAAATTCCGGAGCCCTAGTAATGACGTGCTCGAATTCCATGTAAGACAGTTTTCCGTCGCCATCTACGTCTGCTTCTTCAACGACTTTTTCTGCAATCTGTTGCCTATCTTCGGAAGTCAATTCTTGAGTGTTTCTAGTGAGCAAAACCAGAGCTTGGTCAATATCTTCGGGTCCTATGTGTTGATCACTATCAAAATCTGTAAAAATACTAAAATGTATTTAAAAATTAAAATTTATAAATTTCCTACAAAAAATTCTATTACTTTATAATACAGGGTGGGCCATAAGTCATTTTGCTTAGAGTAGTGGTAGTTAGTTTGAACTTGACTAGTATGTAGTACCTGTAAGTCTGTTGACACTTACAGTCTGAGGTTATGTTGTTTGCTGTTATCTGAGAAAAATGAATAGAAAGTTAACTACAGAACACCGTGTATTAGTTTTGCAAACATGGTGACAATATGACCATAGTAACAGTGGTGTTAATGCTTTATTTTGGGAACGTTATTCAAACCTCCAACCTTCATATTGACAAAATATTCCCAAATTTAATTTTAAGATTTGATGAGAAGCGAAGCTTCCTCGTTCAGGTAGATCAAAATCTGTTATTTGCAATCATCTGTTTTTTGCAATCTCTGCGAGTTGTAAACAATCCGGCAAAAATCCGATCCCAACTTTGATAAAACCATTCTTTTGAGCGACAAAGCGACTTGGCAGAGAGAACAGAAACAACTGCATCTACTGGGATTCTACGAATACCCATGTTACGATGGAGACAAAGTTAAATTCCCCTAGCATGAGTGTTTTGGCATTTATTTAAGCGGTGGGCTAATCGGACCTTATTTTTTAACAGTACTGGTAATTCTGTAAAAAACCGAGATATACTTTAAGCAGTGTTGCTGGAACTAGATAATAATCCACTTTATGAACATCTGCAGTCGGTTAAGGAAAAGTTAATATGACAAAAAGAGCACCTCCGCATTATGGAGAAATTATAAAAACTTTGATAAGTAATTTGGGAGAAGGAGTACCATTGAAATGGCTTCACTATCCCCAGATATCACACCTTGGGATTTTGCAGTCTGGGATATACTAAAAAATAAGATTCATAATATTTGAAGGCAATAATCCAAACATAATTTGAAAACCTATAGATTTGCGACAAAATTTGTAAATCAGTATTCAAAAGATGCAATGTTTGCTTAGAACAGCATGGAAAACACTTTAAACATCTTTATAGTAAGTTCATTAAACTATACTGAACAGTATTTGTGTGATGATAATAAAATTATTGAAAGTAAATTTGTATTTTTGACATCTTATTTATGGTATCTTTATTTATGGTATTTGTAAATTATGAAAAAATTAGACTTTTTATATGAACAAATTATTCTCCCAACTATATTCGGTTTGCGACATTTAGCGTATCACTTAACTGTTACGTAGAAAATAGCAAGTTTAAAATGATTAAAACACTCACTAACATGTCGACTTGCCTTTTTGAAAATCTAGATGAAAACAGCCAACAAAAATAAAGATAAACTTCAACATCAGATACTTCCTATTTCTATCCAGAGAGAAGCTGCACATTGACGATCAAAATTCTTATTGAAAATGTGTAAATATCCCCAAACATACAATATTGATTTTCATTTTCCAAATATCCAATGTTTTATTTTTTTCGAGATGCAAGTTCATTAAGAATTAAATATTAATACCTACCATAGATCCGAAAGGCGTAGAAAACTTTAATATCTCGTGGAGCTTGTTCACTGAAGACCGAAAGAAGATCCAAGAAATCCTCGAAGGATAAATTACCTTTACCATCTCTAGAGAAAACCTCGCAAATACGTTTCTTGAAAGGATTTTCCTAATAAAAATATAACAAATAATACAAGATTCTTTTGAGGACGAATCCAGACACACATCTTTTAAGTACCTAGTTACATTGCTAACTTCTTTTAAACTTACTTATAGTCAAGTATTGACGCAAGTTGTTAAATTGGTTGCCAAATTAGATGATATACAAGGCGTTTTATTTTTAACTTTCCAGTGAAAGTTATAGTAATGGGTCCGATTTTGCGAATCCCAAATTTTGACATATCTCCACATTTCAAGGTCCCCAGAGTCGAATACAATAGTTTTTAAGTGGACGTCTGTGTGTGTATGTTCGTATGTGCGTTCGGAATTATTTTTCGTCTCGATTATCTCGAGAACAAAAAACGATAGCGACGTGGGACCAATTGCATTCGACGCATAATTAAGCAACTTAGAACTGATTAGATTTTCAGCAAAATCGGTCTAGCTGTTTTTTATGGAGAACAAAAAACTGAAAAAAATGGTAAACTTTTGGAAAAAGTTGAATACGGTTGACATAAACAGAATATTGTTGATAATTATAATTTGTTATAAACAATTTGAAATAGTTTTTTTTAATAATAAAAATAACAACAAAATATATGGTATTTTTTCATTCGTACCACTAGAAAGTTAGTCGTGTGGACCTCTCGGATCACACCCAGACCACTGATATTCTTATATTGTTATTTACAAACCAAATAATATTTTGTTTACTTGCCGAGTTTAATTAGGTAGGTACTTAAAAACAACATGTTTATTAAATAGATTTAAAGCCGAATTAATTTTGAGATAAAAGAGGTTGCTAACAATCAGTGGCGGCTACAGGGAGGGCAATTGGGCACTTATAATTTTTTTCTCACGGATACACTAAATATAAAAACCTAATATGTAACTTTTTTATATGTTTTCAAATGATAAATTTGATAATAGAGAACTTATGCTTTTGAAAGTGACAATCAATAGTTAATACCTTGTCAAATTCAGTTCAAAAGTCGCGGTTCTTAAGCGGCAACACTCATAATAGAAGTACTATGAGCCTACCACCCGACGGGTCAACTCGCATATTGCCCTACCACAGACTAGTGGGGATAAATCGTGCTTATAACTCAAGCCGGTGGGGTATTTTCTCTTTTGCCCGTACCCGTTTAAAGTAAACTATCGGAAAATAGTAGTAGTAGAACTAATAAAAAATAACACACACTTATTGATCATTTTGTTCATTGCAAGGAATGGCGGATGGATTTTATTTTCAAAAAAGCTTTGCCCTTCCGACCAAAAAGTCACAAGCCTCACTGCTGACAATTCTCATTAAGGATGAAAGAATGTTATTAATTTTAGTATCATTTAAGCCTAAATCTGGATACGTCCCATTTTTACACTGCCCTGTGGTACTACATGCAGTTCGGGAATTTTTTCTATGCTGTCTTCTAGTGGGATTCTTATACTAATGGCCTCATTTTTCTTCATTTGTTTGGGAACGATGTCTGGCCGCACTTCACGGAATCTTTTGAATACCCTGAAAAAAAAAGGTGTACAACAAAAATTAATCGAACATTCTTCCAATAATGCTAAGGTCTTTTATAAAAGGTCCAATAAATCCAAAAAACATATTATTATTGCTTCATCTAGACAAACCTTAGCCAGTTTCTGTCTACCCGCACAATCATCTCGAGTTCACTATATAGTAACAATTCTAAATCAAGCATCACAATTTTTTTAATTTATAAAGAAACCCTTAAACAATGTTTACCATGGTTTAAGAAGATACAGCTTTGGGTTTGACTAATTCGCATAGCACCGCCTAGGAATTCAATACAAGCACAGTAATGTAAACGAAAATCTGTAACAGCCTTACTACCTTCGCTTGAAGCCATGCGATATATTGAGGTGATAAGGTGGTGGAATTATATAGTTATTGTTGCCAATACTACGTGCTGTGTTGTCACATCTTAAGAAATATTATGCCAAACAACACGGCAATCCGTAAATAATTAAATTGCTTGTACCTGTAATTAAAAGTGCTCCTGCTAGAGTGAGATATATCCCAGGAAGTTGAACTATTATAGAGAAAAGTTAACAAAAAAAGGAAACTATTAAATAACCGGATATCGAGTGCCGATTTAAACCGAATTGGTTACCACACCTTTACTTCTTCTACATGATATATTCACACTTCTTTGTTGTTCGTCAAGTAGGGTTATTCGGCAACCATCGTCTTTTGTTGACGTTTCACCCTATTTCGAGCAATTAAATCGGAAGCGTTGCCTTTCAATAGTGATTTATTTCCACGTAGGCGCGAAAAACAGAATGGAAATGTATTGCATACATTTCATACTTGTTTCATTAAAAAAACACACTCGGGGTTCGAATTGATATTTAACACATTTATTTGTAAACTATACTGTACAATGTATGTGAACTAGTGAACACAGTTTGAAAACAAGCTTTATGAAAAATTTACATAATGAAAAATAGTCAATAGCAGCAAATTAACTTTTAAATACATACTTTCATAACAAAATTGAACACAAGAATTTGAAAAGTGGATTAAAATTAGGAATGAAAGGCACACGACAATTTCCGAACAGCCCTGCTTGATGATTACAATAAAGTACACGCGGAATTTATAGCGGGTAATAATAATGTCTAGGTTATAATAGTTTAGTTGTGGTTAGGGTAGGGTGTTTTTTGTTGCTCTTGGTATTTTTTTATTTAAAATGGGTAGGAAGGAAATAAAATACCTCCTGTGGACCAAATACCAGAAAGAGGAGTAAACCTCGCAAAAAATCCGCAATCTTTCAGTCTCGACTATGCTTATAAGATGAATGGCAATGCGTAAAAATGTCATGAATAGTCTGCTCCAGATACCTGGTGCCCTCGGAATGTATAAATCTTATCGTGGTAAAGGTGCACTGCCATGATGGACAACTACTTCAGCCCTACTCGTGGAATAGTATATGGATCCTGATTATCAATTACTGGATAAGTCCACATCCGCAAAAATGGACAATGATGGTATTCCACCGAAAACCCTAATCACAAACAATAATAGAAATGGAAATGGAAACTTAACACAAATGAATCCCTTTGTAATATCGAAAATATTATACGGTTTAATTGGCGAAGCAAAATCTATAAAGAAAACTAACGAAGGCATATTAGTAGAAACTAGCTTTATCGCACAATCAAAACATCTTTCACAAGTTAAAAGATCTACAGACTTGGATGTGAAGGTTGCATCACATGTGAGTATTAACTAAAGTTAAGGAGTAATTACCTATACAGATCTTCTGAATTGCACAGTAGAAGAAATACTAAATGAACTTAAAACCCAAGGCGTAACTAACGTATTCAGAGTCAAAACGAAATTCCAGGGTAAAATCAAAGAAACTGGAACTCACATCCTTACCTTTAATACACTCCTCCTCCCATTCAGTATGAAAGTGGCGTAACCTAAAAATTAGAACTTACATACCTTTCCCGATGAGATGTTTCAAATGTCAACTTTTCGGTCACACATCTACTAGATACCAGAATAAACAAGTCTGCGTCTGTGGTAAACCACCAGTCACTTGTGTCAACTGCAAGGAACCACATTCCGCCAGATCTAAAGAATGTCCAACATATGTATAAATACGAATATGCAATACAGAAAATAAAGACCGAAGAAGAAATATCCCATTATGAAAAAACGTCACAATTAAAACACCAATTCTTAATACAACCTATGCGAATATAACACAAACACATAATGTTAATATACATCAAATTCTCTCTTAATTGGATCCAATGAATACAGACATAATAGAGAAAGTACTGAATGACAATTACTATACTCAAAACTCCTCATCGACGCTGAACAATAAAAAAAATACTAACTTACCCCAGAACTCGTCTAAACAAACACACAAAACGATGAAACTACCCTAAAATCACTATCTCAACCATCATCGTCCAGTGCAAATCGATCAGAACTCCTCTCACCGACTCCCTCGGAAAAGAGAAATTGAACCACCGGAAAAACAGACCAATCTCAATCGACTAATAATGAAAATAACTGCACAGATAAATCAGAATCCAAAAACAACAAAAAAACGAACGGGAGCTGAAAGTAAAACGAAGAAATAACCCTCGCCTCAATCCCAAATTATCAGTGATAACCACAAACAAATATTGATCATCAAACATTTCCAAAACAACGAAATATGTCAACTACACAAACTAACAACAATATGGATCTGATTCACTCGAATTGTATTGCTACTCTAACCATTTCAAATCAGAATGTAAATGTATATGTTTACAAGAAACCCACTTTAAACCAAACTCAAAAATTCAACCTTCGTGACTATAAACATGTATGGAAAGACATGATACCTAATATCAGAGCAAGAGGCGGTGTGACAATCCTCCTGAGTGATAATATTTTATCCACAGACATTCAATTGAATACTAACATTCAAGCAGTCGCCCTAAGAATATCATACCCAATGAAAATGATTATATGTAACATATATTTACTAAAATTTACTTGGAATCTACAAGACCTAAAAGATCTTAGTGCACAACTACCACCTTCATTCTTTATCGTAGAAGAGTTCCATGCACATAACCAGATCTGGGAAAAACGAAACATTGATGCACGTGGACGAATAATTAAACAACTGATTGAAGAAGAAACATTAGTTCTTCTCAATACTTGAAAAGGGACATATTTCAATTCCAAATCGAATACCTTCTCCTCCCTCGACATCTCGCTATGTTCTCCCCAACTAGCAATACTCTTAGCCTGGAACTTGATTAAAGACTTTCTATATTCTGACCACTTACCATGTATAATAAACTTCCCGACTAAAAATCAATCACACTCTCTCAACTCCAAATGGAACCTCAGTCATGCCAACTGGACAAAATTTGAAGATACACTCAATATTTTAAACCCACATGAAATGAAAGATATCAACAGCATGGTCAAGACTTTTGCAACCAAAATCATAGAAACAGCATATGCTACCATACCTAAATATGGAAGACCAAAGTCCCGGACTCCTGTCCCCTGGAGGAACACGGAAACGAAAAACGCAACAACAGCCAAAAAGAAAACTCTCAATAAATACAAAAAACACCCCACTCAGAAAAACCTCATATAGTTCAAGAAACTGAGAGTAAGTGCCAGAAAAATTATAAGATTAATTTAAAAGTCATCCTGGGCAAACTATGTTTCTTCAATCACACCACAAACCTCAAATACTGAAGTATGGCGAAAAATACAGAAAATATCCGGCAAAAACTCCCATCGAACATCGCCTATACTGAAATTTGACAATTAGGCACTGACAAATGACTCTGATATTGCAAATGCCCTTGCGACTCAATTCCGAAACAACAGCAGTACCTACTGATAACTACAAACCAACTTTCCAACGAATAAAACAAGCTACCGAAAGACACATAGAATTTGAACCTAGTGATGACATATTACAGAGCTACAATGACCCATTTTCCATGCAGGAACTAGATAGGGCACTGAAAGAAATACAATCCTCTGCACCAGGCCCAGATGATATCGCCTACGAAATGATAAAAAAGGTGTCCTCTACAGAGAAAGGGAATGGATATTTTAATAGAATAAGGCAAATGGGTTACTATCCCGATAAATGACATTGGTGATTACTATTCCAAAACAAGGAAAGGACCCAACTAACCCAGTGAACCACAGACCCTTATCTATGCAAAACGCTGGAGAAAATGGTTAGGTTTCGACTCATGTGGTACATTAAAAATAAACAGCTTTTGTCCGAATTTAAAATGGGATTCCGTGGAAATTAATTTACGACTGACCATCTGATAAGCCTAGAGAAGTCAATACAAAACAGCTTTCTCATCAGGAATCATCTGGTAGCAATCTTCTTTGACTTATAAACGATATGACCTGGAGATACACTGTAATAAAAAAACTTAAGCAATGGGGATTTAGTGGTAACCTACCTCGTCTGATCCAAATAGAAACTTCAGAGTAAAAGTAAATAACTTCACATCGGATTCATACGAAATGCAGAATAGCATACCACAAGGCTCCACTCTGTGTGTAATAATATTCGTAATAGCAGTAGACGACCTTCTATCAAATCTAAATATACCTGTCTCTAAGGGCTATATGTCGATGACCTCATAATTTACTATTCCGGGAAGTCTATACTTTCGATAGAACAATGACTACAAGAAGCCATATATAGAGTTACCGAAATATCTAAATCCCAAGGACTCCTTTTTTTCCAACAAAAACACGATACCACCCTGAACCTCAGCTTCATATTGAAGGAACAACATTAGAAACCAGTGAACCGTCAAGTTTTAGGACTTACTTTTGATCACTAACTCACTTGGGTTCCATATATTCAACAACTGGCGATTAAATGTAAAAAATCCCTTAATATCAACAGATTCTTACAAATGGGGGGCCAATAGAGAAATTCTCATTGGCCTCTAAAACATCCTTATTCTTTACAAAATGGACTATGGTTGCATGAGCATTCAGGACTACTCCATTAAAATCACTAAATTGCAAGACTGGAATACCACCACTTAAATATGGGAGAGACAGATTACTTCTAAACTATACCACAGGAATCTTGGCACATCCAAATAAATCAATTTTTCAAAACAATGAACAATGTCAACGCTATCAATCACGACAATCCACGACCCGTCCAGCCACAATCAGAGCACAGGAACTGATGAAAATATTGAATGAAAGATTCGCAGACTTTTATCCCAAACACACCAACGAAGAAGAAATGGAAATGGAAAATACTGAACACAAAAATCAGATTTGACTGCGCCAATTTCAAAAAACGGGAAAACTGCGATAGAACCTTTCTCACAACATTTCATGGAGTCATTTCGCACTATCCAGAATATCAAGAGATCTACACAGATGATTCGAAAATGTCTAACGGAGTGGGATGTGCATTCCTTACCGAAAATGAGACCCACTCTTGGAAGTTATCCAACTGCGCTACGATATATACATCAAAAATATATGCCATCTATTAAGCCTTAAGATACTGTGACATGAATAAAAATATACTTTTTTTGATATGTTGCGACTCTCGAAGCGTTTTAGAAACGCTCCAGGATAATTTCACTTCTGATCCCCTTGTAAAAATAGTAATACACCTACTAAAATGGTTAAACAAAACGGGAAAGAATATCCAAATAATATGGAATAATAATGTTGGAATCAAGGGTAATGACGCAGCAGACGAAGCAGCTCTAAAAGCTGTCCTCAATGAAGATGTAGACAACAATTATGTTAGACCAGATGACTTAAAAATCTACATCAAACAAAAAATCCACAACAAATTTCAAGAAGAATGGAGCAACAGCAATGCTAAGCTCAGAACAGTGAAAGAAAAACACGATTTAGGCCACACTCATCTCACATCTTTTTACCTCCTAAAAGGGAAGGACCAACCTCGATGCGAACTCTGTCATGTGAAAATGACAGTAGAACATATTCTGACAGAATACAGAGAATTCTTGGAGGCTAGAGAGCAAATGCATAACCCCAACTCGATCAACAATATTCTTAACACCTCTAGAAAAATTAATATCTTATCTGAAAGCTACGAACATCTTCTGGAAAATCTGAACTTCACGTATGCGGCTAATGATCCCAGCAGTCGATGTCGCTAAAAAAAAGAACTCTACTGGGCTGAAACGAAAGAGGTAATTGCTAACGTAATTAAATTTATGAAAACGAGGCGAAACAGGGCTTGCAACTTTGAATCAAAAGTTATCGCATTGTTTACGAGTTTTTGAAATATTTTATTTTTAACGATGAAAAAATTTGATTTACAGCGTTAGTGAATGTGAGCGTCAAAAAGCGACGGCAACGGCGCAATTGTGCAGACGACTCAAGTCTAAAGTCACCCATGTAAATGCACATAACCTGTGAGTTGTGCACTAATCAAGAAATAATGATTAGTGAAAGTGAAAAGTTAATAAATATAGTGTATTATAAGTAATAATAATATAATGTGTCTAATAATATGTCTTGGCATGACCATGTTGCTAACATCGCAAAGTTAGCAAGCCAGAGGCTAGGTTTTCTGTGGAAAGCTAGAAAGTTTTTTACTCCCGATCAACTGTTGACGACGTACAAGGCTTAAATCCGACCTCTCCTGGAGTATTGCTCGCACATTTGGGGTTCAGCAACAAGGCATTCTCTTCGTCTTCTAGATTCCATTCAGAAAAGGGCCATTCGGCTGATAAACAGCTCAATTCTCACAGATACCCTTTACCCACCAGAACATAGAAGAGTTGCAGACCAGACATTACTCTATAGATATTTCCATGGCAGATGCTCCAGAGAAATAAACACTCTTGTACCACCACTGGCCACATTCGGCCGAAGAGCTCGGCACGCTGATCAGTCTCATCATCATTTTTTAATAATAAAATAGTTTTTTCTTTTTCTTCATTGACATATATATTTACAATTTGATCATAACTGATGCCAGATTCGTATAATCTTTTTTGCATACCCTAGCTTAAAACATTCTTTATCGGTGAATAAGAACTTGGTAAGTATTTCATATTCTTAATACTTTTGATTCCTAATAAAACAGTTGTTTTTCCATTTTAAACGTTTTAGGTTATGTTATCAGCTGTCAGCTGCTGCTAATAAAAGTAAGTATTTGCGCTGTTGCCACGTTTTTTTTACAACTACACACATAAATTCGGATTCAATTTTCATCATATTATTTGAATCAAAACCATATATTTTATTAAATCATGATTAAATAATGATTTGTCAATTAATTTTATAATGGTTTTTTTTTGTAAAAGTACCTGTCAATTTCAATTAGAAAAATCAGTATATTTTTTATTTGAAGTTGGCACCGCTAATTTAACATTTTCAGCATAGGAACCCCTAGCGTCCCGCTTTATAACCCCGCTCTGACCAGCGAACCTCTTTAAGAAAAATACTCCTTGGATTAAGTTTTCAGTGAAAAAAAAACGATAATCAAGATATGTTAATGGAAAGTTATGATGTAAGATCATTAATTTTAAAATTCTCAACTAATACATAAATTAAAATATACCTATAACTAAACTATTTGCATTTACTAACCATTATGAAAATATTAATTATAAATAAATTTATAATTGAAAATTAAATTGTGATGTTTAAAATGTTAAAAAAATGTAATACTTATTATTATTTTAATACCATTAGTATAACATTTTTTTGTTATTTAGAATAAAATTTCTATTTCTACCTTCTATAAGATTACTATTTTGTGTGTGCATTTATTTACTAAATATTATACGCACCTTAATATTTCTTTCCTGGTAAAGAAAGTGCAATCCTGTTAAAATAAATTTAAATATTTTCAGTAAAAATATACGTTTTAAATAATAAATAATACCTGATAATTTTCTAACTGTTGATCAGTAAACGTCACTAACTTATTCCCCATTGTAGCTCATGACGAATAAAATGGTTTTCCTTGGACCATACCCACTACACGCTATTCTAGTTTCCATGGAAACTTAGGTGCGGCAATAATATTTTATCAAATCTTTATTGATCGTAGGTGGACAATTATTTATCTTGTTAAAATTAATGAATGCAACTTCTATTTAAGGATTCACTTTAAAAAATTACCTGTGTAAATTAAAAGAAATATTGCAACTTTTATTGACTTGCTTTATTTAAAAAGAACCAAGGTTTTTATTAAATATTAATTAAAATTGTGATTAAATATTTAAATGACTTATTGACACATTCAATTTTATTTTCAAGCATAAATGGAATTTGGAACGTGGTCATGTCAACTTCAGTTCAAAATTACCGTCATTTTGTAGTTGGATAATATGTTTTTTCGTCGACCTCTACAAAAAATGACATTTTACGTACTAATTTCCGGATGAAAAATCGACTATTTTTGAAGGCAAGTATTTTTCGCCCGCAAACTCTTTTCGTCCACTGTGGTCACACACGTCCACAGTACGGTGCGAGAGCAGCGATTGGGTAATTTTCGTAAATCCACGATTTAATACAAATATAGGCGCCTGTGACAATAACTGTCATTTGCTGTTTTTAAAATAATTACTTACGAAATCCGCTAGATTTTACGTGTGAATAAGACCGTGTTGTAAATATTAGTGGTCATATTAATCAAAAATGGATAGTGATAGCGATATGGATGTCAGTAACAACACTCCTCCGGAGCTGCGAAAATTGGCAACTACGGCCACGATGGATTTACTCCTTCAGAAATTACAAATTTTATACAAAAAACAATACAACACATTCATTACTTTCATAAAGCTATGCAGAGGCCGACGATAAAATGCAATATGCACCTCGGCGAAAAACTGTCTAATGTCTCGCCTGCTTGCTAGCCAAGACACCCGCCGGAGGAAAAAGTATGCTAGTGTGGCGGCTGTCAGTTAAAACGTCATGAGTTATGATGTTAAAACAAAACTTGCAAAATGACATTTTTTAATGCTGAATGACAACTATAAAATAATAAGAGATGTAAACGAGCCATTTTTGTATTTAACCTTGTTACATATTTCGTGTTTATGACCTAATTATTGTACGTTTGAAAAAAAATAATATATTTCATTTGAAGGAGAAGTGTCTTTTCATGTCTATTACCCGCCGAACGAAGTGCTCAGGCGCGCCATGCAAGTCCCACTTCTCCTCCACTTGAAATAATCTACTATTATTCACAGCATATACAGCAGCCGAGGACAATATTATTCAATATAGAATATTTTAAAAAGGCCGCCTTTAAGATTAGTTTACCTGCCATCCGACTGGGACACACAAACTTGTTTCCCAAACGTTAACATGGGAGTTGCATTGCTGTGGGGATGTGCTGTGATGTTTATTTGACTTGGCGAACCGAAAGTTTGACAGACAAAAAATTTATTTTTGTGCATTTTAATATTCCATAAAATGTGCGATAGAAAACAAAAAAAGCCTTTTATTCGATCGCATAAAGCGAGATGTGAATGGACACACCATAGGAGCACCGGTTCAATAAGGAATGATTTCAGAAATGTAAGTTAACATTTACATTACTTTTAACCTTAAAATCTAGCGAAAATCATGTTTTAAGCTTTAAAAGTCGCACTGTATTCATTAATTACTTTAGTAAAATTTGGCTTACTCTAATGAAGCATATTAGTATGATAAAATTAAATAATTATTGCGTATTTCAAATTATATCTGTAGAACATCGTCAAACTGTTTACAATTTTAGTGAATTAGTAAAAATATATTTAGTTTTGTTTGTAAAGCACAATCGCGACAAATTTTTTAATGTACTGAAATATTTATATATTTCTATCTTACTTGTGTTTATTAATGAAACGAAATGTTCACTGTAATAGATGTTACAGATAATTTGTATTTTCAGAATTTTTTCAGTAAACTGAGAAACAATCGCAGTAGAAGTGTTGATAGATTTCGGCAAATAGTAGAAAACTATGGAGAACTACTAACTTACAGGTCTGTAACTGACCTGAGAACTGTTTTAGAAACGGATCCTGAGGCTTCAAGCTTAATGCGAGAGGTTGAAGTAAATGAGGTTTTAAATCAAATTGAACATGAACTAGCTCAGGTAGGACTAGAAGACCAAGGGGACCAACATGAAATAGATTCAGAAAAGGAAACACACGAAATTCTGCAGAGACTTTTATTTGTTTGCAAAATATGTCACTTACAAAATGCAGATGATAATATCTGTAAAAATTGTGCAGATTCCTTAAAAAATGAATTTGCCAAGTAAATGTTACTATTCTTATTTGTTTTTGAATTTGTTATGTTTTTTAATTAATTTATATCTGTTGACTTAATGTCAGTGCAAATAGGTAATAGTCTAATTTATCTGCTGATCTTGTCACTGCAGAATCTTTTTAATAATTTGACAAATGTAATTTATGAAATTAATTTATGTTAAAATTTATTATAATATAGCTTAATGGTAAAGTTATGTATATAACAAGTCAGTATTTTTTGTAAATGTAAGCAGCTAAATAATGATTTAATTTTCAAATAATTTTTTACCTATAAAATATTAATAAATTCCAGTATCTCTTAATTAAATTATTCATTTAATGATAAAGGTGTTGATCACCATTTAAAAGTTAATTTGGAATTCTTTGATAAGTTCTTCGAGTTAAATTTATATGGAATTTTTTTTAGGAATTCATTCATTATTCATTTTAAAAGAATGTTTTATGTCTGCAATCAAATAACTTTGTTTTTTATTATAATAAAAAAATTCTGGATGTTTCATTATCTGTAGTGACTGGATCGTAAAATTTTGACAAGTCAGGAACAATCACAATCGAATTTTGTGAAAGACTGAAACTTCATTTTTGTGACAATTAAATTAAATATAAAGTTAGTGTTCATCTGAAATTCTGAATATTGTAATAATAAAGCCATTTGTAATGTGTATGGGTTTCTTGGTACAAAATGTTTGTTAGTTACATAAGGGTTAACAATCTGAAATCCATTATGTTTTTTTAATGAATATTTTGAACATTAGTTATCAACCTTTATCTGGTTCACAATAAAATTAAACACAATTAAATGCTCAAAATTTTAGCAACACATGTATATGCGGCTACTAGATTAATAATTGATTCAGTCACATGTAGTGTACTGTTACATGATATTCATTTTTTAAACACAAACCACCTTGCTTTAAACATATTGATGAATTGTAATAATGTTAAATTATAACGATCAGAATTTCAGATTTTAGATGAATTAGACTAGTCATTATTTTAATGTAACTGATGAGATTTGTTTAGAAATGTAAAGTTCTAGTATATCTAATAGATAAATTTTATGTAATATTGTCGATTGAATTAGTGTTGATTTTCTAATATTGAATTGTTTTATTTATCATAAAGTTTGAAGTTTTAAAACATCCATTACACAATTGAGGGCCGGTTGTACCATCCAAGTACATTGATAAATCACCATTGAACAGAGATCATGAGTTAAATTCAGTTGTACCAATTCCGATCAACGATGAACTGTCGATCAGCATCGAGGTCAACTGATCGGTGATTTAAACACGAATCAAGTCGTTGAACTTGGAATAATAACCTCAACAAAATGTCATAAATATAGATTGTCGTGAGATTATTGTTTGTAAGTTATCGCAGAGTAGTTATCAGTATCATTTTGAAAGCGGATTCATTCCACTGATTATTATTTCTACAGTTCATTCTGTTGTGGATTTTATAAATTGAGTTGTATTTTTTGATAAACTCAAATAAGTATACTTTATTTTACTTTTTTTATTACAAAAATAATGGATTCCTCCAAAAAGTTCAGGAGGTCAATTAACTTGTCACCAAGAGAAAATAGCGTTATTCTTACACTTACATTGTACAACTTCTTTTAAAAGTCGAAATCTAAATTTGAAATCTCTATCATTCCATTTTGTAAAATGATTGGGGCATTCCCTATATGTTTATGGCAGCCTTTCGCGATGAAAATTATTTACTAATTCCATAAATTCCTCGTCTTCTGTCGGCTCATTCAATAAATCTATAATACACTTCCTCTTTCCAAAACACAATAAATATGCTTATGAGTATCAAAAGTCACATAAATTACCACAGAACACCGTATATTTAATAACTGAAGTAGCAGTTTTAAAGAATTTATGTACCAACCTAAATTGATCGTTAGTCAACTGAACTAGACTTGGTACAACCGATTGGTATGTGAACCACGTTCACCAGTAATCTAAGGTTCAACTGAACTATCGGTGAACTGCGTTTTGTACAACTGGCCCTGAGTGAAGATACAACATTCAAAACCACAATTTTTGTCAAGACATTAAAATTTCTGGCTTTTTGAGTTTTACTACCAAGAGAAGTTAATGTACAAGCACATGATGGTATACAAACTTTAAAAAAGTGGTCATCTTAAGATGATTCAATAAAGTTCCAGATTATCAACACATGACTGTTCCCAGTATTCTCAATTTATGTTAAGTGCAAATTGTATGTGATACTAAATAAATTAAAGATGTTTTCCAAAGCTTGTTGTTCCTTGAAGTTATTTTATTTATAAAAATTCTAACAGCTTGGAATATTTTATTTACAAACAAATTATGAGAGGTAATAACTATAGTTCAATTTGTGTTTGTAAAGTCATCAAAAATGAGTATTCTTGATTTTTATAGGGACACATTTTTTTCCCAATTTTGATAAAGGTTTTGTCCATTGTCTTCATAATTTTAAATTAATTTGTATTATGCTAGATGCGGTTGAATCGTCGGCGAATTTTATAATATACGACTGTAATTAATCCTAAGCTGTGGTGTATACATGCATTAATTTGGATGTAATGATCTGTAAATTATTTTTAAATTTCAAATAAATTACTACAAAAAAAATAACAGTTTGGCACACGTAATACGAATTTTCGCTTTTACAACGCTATACCCGAATTATTAAATTTATTAAACATAAAATGTACTTGTGTTTTATTTTTTTTATAAATATATCAGTCGTTAAAGTTACCGTGATTCGATCAAAAAAATTAAAATAATAATAAGACAGGAATGTGTACTTTTATTCCTCATTTAATTGTTTTTTTGAATTGGAAGTAGCTCAAATAGTAACCCAAATTGTGGGAGAAAATAAATTTCCGGATTTTCCGGAGTACGATAACTAAATACACGGATAGTTCACGAATTGTTATCCCTAACATAGATGCAAACACGTGAGAAGAATGAAACTAATTTATTTTTCAACATAGTCACCTGCAACGTTTATACACTTGGTATATAGGTGTTAAGTTTTTCAAACCCTTTTGAAAAAAATTCAGAACTTTGAGTCTTCAGCCATTCATCTACCGCCGACATCACTTCGTTATTATTAGCATAGCTGATTCCACGAAGATGTTCTTTTAATTTTGGGAATAGATGGTAGTCGCTGGAGGCCAAATCTGGAGAATAAGTGCGTTGTTCAAAAATTTCAAATTCCGCATTGTACAACTTTGGTGAGCTGGAGCGTTGTTCTGGTGGAAGAACACTCCTCGACTCAATTTTCCTCATCTCTTTTCTCTGATCGCTTCGCGTGATTTTGGTATTAAATTCGCTTTATATTCAAGATGAGTAGTCTGAGAAGTATAGCCGGAGTGACTCGGTTGGATAAAGTAAAGAATAGTAAGATAAGAAAACGATGTGATTACAAAGATAGATAAAGGAATGCTTAGATGGTTTGGACAGGTAGAAAGGATGGATTAAGGAAGATTGACGAAACAAATTTATAAGGCGAGTATGAATGAACAAGTCGGTAGAGGTCGACCTCGGCGAACATATTTCGATCAGGTCAACATTGTTTTGAAGAAAGGCCAGGTCAAGAGTACCAACAACCGACGAGCATGTATGAGAGCACTGATGAAAGTAGAGGAAGCAAAAGATGTGTGTAAGAACCGTAGCAAGTGGAAGGAAGTGGTCTCTGCCTACCCCTACGGGAAAAAGGCGTGACTATATGTATGTATTTTCAACTGTTATGGTGCGCCCACGCGGTAAATAATCCACGAAAATAACACCTGCAAAATCCCAAAAAACTAGCCATGATCTTACCAGCTGATGGGACAACAATAAATTTTCGAAGGGGAGGGCAACCCCCACCAATCCATGCTTTGTTTTTTGGATTCTGGATCAAAGTGATGAAACTATGTTTCGTCGAGCGTAAGAAATTTTTAGCTTAAATTCATCGGGATTCCTGTTAATGATCTCCAAATGTGTCTCCGCTGCAACCTGGCGAATACGCTTCGGGTCTGCCGTCAGCGTTCGTGGAACCCAATGTGCAGAGTTTTTTGAGACCCAATTCCTGATGTAAAATTTTTTCATCGCTTCCAACAGAGTTACATATCTCTGCTATAGCCTTGACTGTAATTCTTCTGTCGTCTAATGAGAATAAATGACCTTATTTTGGGTAGGGTGGTAATGAGAATTGATGGTATACTCTAAATCACCACCAACAGTTCTGTTGGTATGTATTTCAAAAAGGGAAAATAATTTTTCTAATTTTATTTCCTACGATAAAATATCTCGAGGTAATTTAAAGAGGGGGAGAGGATATGTTAACCGTGAGATTAAACTTTACAAATATGGGCTAAACTAAAGTCAAATGGGTCTAAGCTGGTAAGTTCAACAGCTTCCATAAAGTTTTCATTCTGAAGTTAAATACAAATATTTTAATTTCTAAACTAAAGCTGACTGGCTACAAAAGCCAATCAAAGAACGCAAAAGGCAACGATTGAGGATGTAAACAAGACAAGGAATGAGTATAAAAGGTTGAAAGGTGTGTCAAGGAAGAAGGAGAATGATAAAGATAAATTTGATAGGTTATCTAACGATTTTCAGAACAACATTAAATTCTTCTGGAAATCCTTAAGAACAGCCAGAGGTAAAAATACTACCTCGCAACTGGAAAAAATCAGAAACCAAGGTAGTAGTATGGTGAAAGGAAAGGAATGCGTTTTAAAGAGATGTAAGGAATAACTCGAAAGTTTATTTGAGAAAGAGCATACACAAGCGCAAGCCTCATTCGAAGAAAGAAGAAGTGAAAGTTGTAATGAAAGTGAAATTAGTACGACAGAGATTGTGGAAGCGTCGAACAGTACGAAATTGGGTAAGGCTGCAGAGTACGATAGGATTACGGTTGAAATGCTGATGGCTAGACAGAGTGTGGTAGCTATTCTGCTGTACCACCTTTTTAAGCTTTGCTGGAGGAGCGGTAACGTACCAGAAGACTGGCGCAAGGCCGTTATCGTTCCGCTTTACAAAGGAAAAGGTTTGCAGTAGGACTGTACGAACTAGAAGTCAAAAGATCTACTGCGCTTTCGTAGACAAGGAAAAGGCCTATGACAGAGTGGTGAGGAATGAATTGTGGTAGACATTGTCTTATGTATGGGGTGAGTGGTAGTTTGATACGAGCATTGAAATCACTTTACGAGGATTTCACTGCTTGTGACAAGATAAACGAAGCTTACATGGGCTGGTTTAACATCGAAAAAGGTGTGTGACTTCACCATGGCTCTTTAAATGACATAGACGATTGTTTATAAGATTTGAAAGAGAGTGCGTATGGATTGAGAATAAATGATTTTATCGTCAAATACCTTTTTCACGCCGATGATCAGATCATATTAGCATCAACTGAGGAGGAGTTGCAGGTGATAGTTAATATTATGCATGATGCCCTAAAAAAATCAATGGGGTGAAAGTATATGTAAGCAAGATGAAAGTAACGGTGTTTGAAAGAGAAGAAAGCATGACAAACTGCAAGGTGCTGATTGAGGGAGAAAGAGTGGAAAAAGTGAATGAGTTTGTATACTTGGTTTCAAAGTTTACGAGAGACGGAATGTATGACTGTGATATTGAGAGAAGGATGTTGGCAGGGAAACAAATGAATGGGGCCCTATATATCTTTATAGACAGCTAGAACGTGTCAAAAAATAAAATGAGTAATTTTATTAGGGTACCTATTTAAAATTGATTTGTTTTCGATAATCAAACTTTTAACAATTCCCTAGTTTTAAATAAAAATTATATAAATAAAATATTAAATTAATTAAATTTTTAAGCTTAGATTATAAATTAAGTCAATGGCAAACATCAGTGACTTCATTGTATTATTTTTATGTTTAAAAAATGACAAGAAAGTTGCACGATCGGAGGTCTCGGTAAAAAATAACCGTTCCATTTAGAAAGTCCTAAGGTGTTGGGAGCTTCATGGTGTAAACGTGTATAGAGGCACAAGAGCCTTTTGTCAGTTAATTACAAAGATAAGAAAATTGCTCATTGAAGAATATGTCTCGTTTATGACAACACTGGCAATTGTTTTAGAGATTTTAATAGTGAAATGTACTATCGTCTAAATAAATAATAATTATCTAAAGGAAGAGAGATACTTGTTGTAACCAAAAAACAGAAGGAGCGCCAACATGGACTTCTGCAATAGTATGGACCATCAAGAACTTTCATACTTTGGAAGCTTAAAATTCACTTACAAAAGTTACATATATAGTGGCGATGTTCTCAAATACCAAGAATCAAAAAGTATTCTAGTCTTAGAAGTTCTCGCGGTATTCGAGAACCGATGCTCAGATAGTTTATCAGTATTCATTTTCGCCAAAGTCAGTGTCAATTTCTAGAGTTATCGAGTTCTCGAGTTTTTTTAAGGTGTTTGTGCAAATTAGTTTTCCAAATATTTTAATTACTTTTTGAAAATTGAGCACGACAGCGTGAAACAGTTTCACACGGCAGATTTCTTTCCTGCAGGTTCCATGTTTATAGAAGATTAAAAAAATAAAAAATAACTATGAAAAAAAAATGAGCAATACAAAATGTGAACCAAATAAATCTAAATCTATATAATATATCTTTAAAGTTAGATGGTAGGCTATAAATGAAATTTACTATAAACTCATTTAACATTTAGTTTTTAATTATGTCCTAATGAACAATACTAAAATAAATATAATAAGCCAAAATAACATGTTTCATACACAATATGTTTAAAAAGTCAACGTTGATAAAACAACATGTTGAGCATCCACAAGTTATTTGTAACATGTCCACAGATATGCAACATTAATTAGTTTGATTGCAGAACTGTGTATAATAAATAAGTATTCCCAAAGTATGAAAAGTCTAATTTAGTACTTTCTTAGCTAGGACTTTCTCATTGTAAGCATAGTATTAATTTCCCAGATAATACGTCTTAAATGATCAATAACTTCTTTAAGTTGCTTGTTTTTCAGGACAACCTGCTCCATCACCTCTTTACTTTCTTCACAAGCTAAACGATATGCTTCTGAATTTTTCTTTTCATCATGTTTTGGATCAACTTCATCTTTAAAAGGTATCAAACTTTCAATATGTGTGTATTCCATGCCTTGAAGTTGACAATTTTCATTACACTTTTCATAGATCAGTCGAAGCCTTTTGAAAAGTACTCTTATAGTGCGAAGAAGTTCTTGAACTTTGGCTTTCTTTTCGTTGCTTGCATTTAGAGATTGAGGGGTACCATTTGGAGGCTAAAAATTTATTTGTACCATTTTTTAAAAAAGTTCCCAATATGATAAAACATGCAAACAAAAATATAATCAAGATGTTTTTTATACACCAACAAAACTGTATTTGATACAAAAAAATTTAACTTAAAACTACTTTTTAAAATGAATTGAACTAACCTGAATTTGTTTTAGAGTTTGGAAAACTTCTTGGGTTCTACTAACAATATCATGCACAGTCTCTTGTCCTATTCTGCACAATGATGCTGTATTAAACTCCTTTGATTGTTGCTGTTGTTGTTGTTGTTGTTGCTGCTGCTGTACTGGAACTGAAGGAGGTGTTGGGGCAACCCCTGGAGTTTGCTGCGGCATG